>OX411281.1:1175806-1664866 GCA_948146005.1 Nomada fucata | reverse complement strand
AAGATTTTTCGGGAAACGACGGTCTGATATTGAACTTATCGCTTCCACGATCGATTACCCTACAAATTACATATGAAATTGTACAGGATGAAAACGTTCGCGAGATTTCTCGCAGCGGCAAATCACCGCGAATACTCGTCCGAAGCTACGCCAATTTGCTTTTGAGTATGCATAGAAGAAACTCGATGCACTGTCTGCAAAGTCATCAATACGAAGCACACGCGGAGGGTTCAGAAGTTAATCAGTGTAACTTAATAGTGACTTAATTGTTTCATCAGCTGAAAGTTGTAACAATAAATGGGTTGGTGAACCACGAAACTCATGTTCAGGAAAGTTGGACCTACACTGATCGGCTTCTGAGCCCTCCACGCGTACGTCTTGTTGAAGCGTAAAGTGAAGATGTTCTAAAATCCTTTCGTGAAACGTTCCATGTTTCTGAGCGTGTGCGAGGTAGAAATTTTAGGAGATTTAAGAGATGACTGTTTTCGTTTTTAATTGTTGATGTAATGTTACGTGTTTGTTGGTGCAATCGCGGGTGCGACGTTTATTGTACGTATTTTATTTGATAAGTGTCTCAGTGTTTCCATAGTACGTTCATTTAACCAGTTCTTCCTGGAGAGACCTACAAAATAATGTTAGAATGATTCGTAAGGGATAAAACAGAGCACAGGTGCAGAGGCGGTGTACCTCAACATTGTTGGTCTCCGCCGTAGAAATGGTAAAAGTCGTGTGAAGTAAATTGCGCTGCGGTTGCTGCCAGACCGATTCGATTCAACTATGTTTCCGACCCGATTCAATTGTATTGCACGTTCTTTGCCAATGCACATTATTCGTTACGGAACGATCGCGTACGAAGATGAAGAAACTTTGTTTCCCCTTTCTTTGATTTCTCTACGCAAGAATGCCCTTGCAGTTCTTTATTTAGTGCGTAATTTCCTATCGGTGCGTTGCCATTGGATTCTATTTATAGGAAGTTCGTTCTGTTGGAGAATATATCGTTGTCGTTTTCACTTTTATCGCTAGAATGTTGTATAGATTGTAAGGATATTTCGGTGCTCGAAGAAAATGTTGGCCATCCTCGATTCAAATTATTCGAGGCACTCGATCCTACTTAATCCGATCCAATTGGACTAGATTTCCGAGTACATTCCATTAGCGTAATGGCCGACGAATGAACTCGACGTTTATGAAAAGCTGTTGGAAGATATATATTCAAAGTTGTTAAATGTAGGATAGCAAAGAATCTAGATCGTATGCATCGTATTTACAGGCAACATATCTGTATACCCTAATCGGCATACATACGGTGAATGGACGCTTGTTACAAGTCCTCCGCGAATGCTTGTTACTGTTTAACAATCCTTCCACTGCCTCTGGTCGTGTCATTGGCGAATTTGTATTTGGCGGTGTTATACAAATAGTGTCATTCTTCGTTGCGCTAAACGTGATATCGCCAGAAGAATGACTATGCCGTAACGCCTCATAGTTATACAAAGCTCTTTCACGAATCAGGCGTACTAAACGCCCGACCCCTTTGTTTTATGCTTCCAATTGTCGTCCTCGGTACAGGGAAGAACAATTTGGCAATTTTGTAAAGAAATTAGTTGTACATATTTCGAGGCATCCGTGAACTCGATGGAGTCAAGTTCTATGACTACTTTTGAATCCGTTCCATATTGCATACTCTCGGGTGTATAACGATAGAGATAAAAATAAACGTGAATAACCATCGTAAAAATACTAAAAGATAATCGATACCTTGAAGGTTCTCGCGGTTATACTTAACGAAAAGTCGTGTTGTTCGTTCTGTGACTACCCCTCGGGTGTTTTCAGCTATACATATTTTCGTTAATCACTTCTTTTCTTGACAGCTGCCACTTGGGGTCTCAGTTTTCGAAGTATGTGTTATTCATGATCGTTAGCCATTCCTTGAAAGTTAGCCGTAAGATGGTTAAAGGTGAAGCGTATAATTTGAAATGATTAGACATTTTATGATGTACCTGATCAGTTCGACCAATATATATATATATGTAGGTATAGTGCTACTACGATTGTTTCTCTGCGTGTACGGTGTCGCAGAATTTCTGCACACCTCGTAAGTTCATTAAAAAAAACACTTGTTGAATCGTTAACAATGTAACGAAGCATTTTGCAATATGCAATATCTAGACATGGTTCAAATGAACCGAATTATACGCTTTATCTGTAACGCAATAATGTAAGTCGATGTATTAATGTGAACGTAAGATTAAGGATTTGACGCTATTATCAGACTGGTTTTCGGATCTTCCGTGCGGACAAGTTTTTTGACAAAGTTTTTAAATCGAACGCTATTTAATTGTCTCGTTACCAAAGAAAGTCAATGGTTCCTGCTATTCAACACCCTCATAGTTTACGAGATACTTTAAAGAAAAAGTAAATATATTAGCAAAAGTAGTAAAGTTAGAAACTAAACAAGAAGCTAAATTTATACGCGCCGAATTTTTAACGAGTTAAATCATGACGAAATCGAAATATCAAATGTACTGTCAAGATCCTTGCTTGCACTGATATTTTACAAGATGTTTTAAGTGAAAAACGTTGTTTCTTCCGTCATTCGACGGCGAGTAAATGTTGTACTTTTATAAATGTGAATGTACTTATATTTTGTACCGGCAGTATGTACCTTGCAAAAATATAATATGTTGAATAATGACATTATATTATACATGTAGAATGTATGTCAGAAATAAATGTTACACAGTAGAATTTCATTCATTTTGAAAAGCTATCGAACTTTATTAACGATGAAGAGGACCGATCTTATCTTTGTCTGGTGAGCTTGATATCAATTAATTATAACACTTATTTCATTGTATCAGGATTTGTATCAGGAGAATATGATATGCGAGGAGGTATCCGATATCGACAGTTCTTGGAAATGGCGTCACATTCCAGAAATTTCCGGGCACTTCAGAAAAAGGGGGTTCCATCAAGACGTTGTATTAATTCCTGGATACTTAGCGCCGATTTTAATAATGTTCAGGTCTATTTTTACAAGTGGCCGCTTGTGAACTTTGCATTTAAAGTTCCTGCACGGTAGTACTTGTTTAAGGAATTGGAATTAGGTCTATTAAAGGATTGTTAAGGTGTGCAAATAAAAAGAGCAGTAGAATATCTTTAACTGAAGATTTATTTAACTTAATTAATGAAGATACAAGTTACAAAAATGGTGTAATTCTTATGGACTATTCTTTTATATCGGTTTACAATTAATTACACAACTGTTCTAGATTGATTTTTCGCCTTAGTACTTCCACACTATTGTTTAAACTAATTTACTATAACTAAAGTATGTGGCAAGGGTTATCCTTTCTTCTTCCTTCCTTTTATGCACGCCGAGAAGAGTCGGTCAATACTCCATACCCTTTGCTTGCGAAACCTGCACACACAAAGAATATATTAGTAAGTACGTACCAGGTGAGATAACAGTTATGAAGGAAGAATAAGTTTAGAGGAAATTATTGGGGGGACCGTTTAACCATAAGCATAAGAGAACGAGAGGATTCATTGAAAAGGAATGGGCAATATGTCAAGTAGACAAGATCGTAGTAAAGATCGTTCATTGAATCGAGATCTTTAATTTAAGACGTGGTTCATTAAAATTGACCCGATAGGACGCGAGGTATAGAATCCTGCATACAGTTACAGTAATGGGGTTCTTTTTATCGTATAGCTTATTCGTTTTCCTTCCTTTTGAGACATTGTTGATTAAAATCGACCCAGTAGAAGCCGAGAATATAATTTTTTAATATTTTGTCGGTAAGATATGTCGGTAATCGTGTATGTGGCGCCATCTCGCGTTTGCGGCCTTTTTCGCAGTTTCGCGCACCGCCAAAACCGAAATCCTGGATTACATCGTTAATTTAAACAATTGCGTTTTTCTCGGCTTCTACTGCGTATTTCTTAACCGGACTTGTCTTAAATGAAAGCTATAGGCCATAGCTATCTGCTCCAACAGTTGCAACAATATGGCATTGGTGGTTTAAAAGTTATTAACAATTGAAAAATCGGTAAAAATGCACTCCGGGTCGTTTCGATTATCTCGACTACCAGAGGCGTTAGTTCAATGATCGAGTGCTTAAAATGAAGGTAAAGCATTCTGCTACACCATAACAAACAATTGGCAAATGCTCCATGCGCCGTTTGTTGTTTTATAAATAATTCAAGAATAAATTTAACACTTCCACAGGAACTATAAGCGGGAGCTATCCTCAAATATGCGAGATTGTTCCTTGAATAAAGGGCTTCAATTTGAGACGTCGTTGATTAAAATCGGCTCAGCAGAAGCCGGGATAATTGAATTTGTTTAAATAAATTATAAACAAATGCGATTACTGCCACTTCCTGGCGAGCTACATGAATCACCAGAGGACATAAAATATAGCTAGGAGGATCAGCTAACATCTCCAATAGGTGCGAACAGTATTGCACCTGCGGTTCATTTGTTATAAACAATTAAACAATTCAAATTGTTATACCGGCCAACTGCACATAGTTGCAGCAACTAGCTATTTTTCTCCGGTAGCTTATTCGATTCCCTTTCTTTTGAGACATTGCTGATTAAAATCGGCCCAGTAGAAGCCGAGATAATAATTTTTTAATATTTTGTCGGTAAGTTATGTCGGTAATCGTGTATGTGGCGCCATCTCGCGTTTGCGGCCTTTTTGGCAGTTTCGCGCACCGCCAAAACCGAAATCCTGGATTACATCGTTAATTTAAACACATGCGTTTTTCTCGGCTTCAACTGCGTATTTTTTAACCGGACTTGTCTTAAATGAAAGCTATAGGTCATAGCTATATGCTCCAGCAGTTGCAACAATATGGCATTTGCGGTTTAAAAGTTATTAACAATTGAAAAATCGGTAAAAATGCACTCCGGGTCGTCTCGATTATCTCGACTACCAGAGGCGTTAGTTCAATGATCGAGTGCTTAAAATGGAGGTAAAGCATTTTGCTACACCATAACAAATGATTGGCAAATGCTCCATGCGCTGTTTGTTTTTTATAAACAATTTAATAATTTGTTTTAAAATTTCACAGTAACTATAAACGGGAGCTATCCTAAATTATAAAGAGGTTTTTCCTTCAATCAAGGGCTTCAATTTGAGACGTCGTTGATTAAAATCGGCCCAACAGAAGCCGAGTTAATTGAATTTGTTTAAATAAATTATAAACAAATGCCAATATTTCGAGTTGCAGGCTAGCTACATCAATGATCAAACGACATAAATTAAAGCTAGGAGGTTCAGATAACGTCTGCAACTGGTGTGAACATTATTCCATGTGCAGATCATTTGTTATAAATAATTAAACAATTGAAATAGTTATTACGGCCAACTGTATATAGTTCCAGCAACGGGGTATATTTTATCGTATAGCTTATTCTAATACCTTTCATTCGATATCCCATTTATTAAGAAACAACATCCAGGAGCCGAGATAACAATTTTTTAAAATTTTGTCTGTAACTTTGTCAGTAACCGTTACCGCGGAAATCTTAAGCTAATATTTGAATTGTTTGTAAGAATTTAAAGATGCTCGGAGCATCTGTTAATCATTTATTTTCGTGTAGCAGCATCGTTTACCTTCATTATAAGCAGTCGCTCATTAATCTAGAATTTCCAGAATTCGAGATAATTGCAGTTACCCCGAGTGCATTTTTACCGATTTTTCAATTGTTAATAACTTTTAAACCACCAATGCCATATTGTTGCAACTGCTGGAGCATATAGCTATGGCCTATAGCTTTCATTTAAGACAAGTCCGGTTAAGAAATACGCAGTAGAAGCCGAGAAAAACGCAATTGTTTAAATTAACGATGTAATCCAGGATTTCGGTTTTGGCGGTGCGCGAAACTGCGAAAAAGGCCGCAAACGCGAGATGGCGCCACATACACGATTACCGACATATCTTACCGACAAAATATTAAAAAATTATTATCTCGGCTTCTACTGGGCCGATTTTAATCAGCAATGTCTCAAAAGAAAGGGAATCGAATAAGCTACCGGAGAAAAATAGCTAGTTGCTGCAACTATGTGCAGTTGGCCGGTATAACAATTTGAATTGTTTAATTGTTTATAACAAATGAACCGCAGGTGCAATACTGTTCGCACCTATTGGAGATGTTAGCTGATCCTCCTAGCTATATTTTATGTCCTCTGGTGATTCATGTAGCTCGCCAGGAAGTGGCAGTAATCGCATTTGTTTATAATTTATTTAAACAAATTCAATTATCCCGGCTTCTGCTGAGCCGATTTTAATCAACGACGTCTCAAATTGAAGCCCTTTATTCAAGGAACAATCTCGCATATTTGAGGATAGCTCCCGCTTATAGTTCCTGTGGAAGTGTTAAATTTATTCTTGAATTATTTATAAAACAACAAACGGCGCATGGAGCATTTGCCAATTGTTTGTTATGGTGTAGCAGAATGCTTTACCTTCATTTTAAGCACTCGATCATTGAACTAACGCCTCTGGTAGTCGAGATAATCGAAACGACCCGGAGTGCATTTTTACCGATTTTTCAATTGTTAATAACTTTTAAACCACCAATGCCATATTGTTGCAACTGTTGGAGCAGATAGCTATGGCCTATAGCTTTCATTTAAGACAAGTCCGGTTAAGAAATACGCAGTAGAAGCCGAGAAAAACGCAATTGTTTAAATTAACGATGTAATCCAGGATTTCGGTTTTGGCGGTGCGCGAAACTGCGAAAAAGGCCGCAAACGCGAGATGGCGCCACGTCCTTTTTCCTCTGGAGTAGAAGTGGCAGCAGCCTGAGTTTAAAAAACGTTTCCACTACCGGTAAAATTGAACAATATGTAAACTTGCAAACTAGTTAAATTTATTTATTACGAAATGTATGTGAAGGCTTTTCTTGTGATTACGTGAATGAAAAACGTGCAGACGAATATATTTCTAGTACGTATTCTGTTACTTAAACTTTGTTTCTTAGTGTAAAGTAATAAAACATTGTTCTTATGGTCCGTAGCTGGATAACCTAACTCTTTGTAATAGTGTTCGACCACATTATCTTTTATTGTGATTCATAAATTGAAATGCGAAGGAACATGTTTAAGCTGACACTTTCTAAGCAATTAGTTAAAAACATGTATTTTGGCCGATCGGTTTCATCTCTTTCCGTTCGTGGAGATATTTGCAATATTTTGGACACTCATTTAAAGATTGACGAAAACGGGATGGCAAAACTTAGTAGATTAAAAGGGGATACTATTATTGCTACAATTCCGAAGAAACAACTTATTCAGAATTGCACAACGATCCAGGTGATTATTATTTATTTAATATCATTGTACATTATATAACTTATGGCAATATCGATAATAACGTTTTTCTTATTACATTTGTTATAAAGAATATGTGTATAAATGTAAAAGGGATTCAATATCTGGCGCACTGCTTGATGCTTCAACCCATGATTATGAAGAACAGAATTATTATACTTAAGGAAATGGGCGTGAAATCCATAGGTTTAGAGGATATTTATCGGTAAGATCAATGATTATAGATAGACCAAACGTGTTTTATTTCTTTAAATTCCATAGTATCTGATGTTGTATTATACTTTCAGATTTCCATCGACAATGCGTAGATCTCTAAAAAGTTTTAAAAAATTACATGACATTCCACAGAAAGAGAATGTTATGGAGACAATCTTTTCCAATCTTGGCATAACTGTGAATGATTCTGATTTCACATTGATGAACAATAAACGTTTAATAAAAACGGGTTATTATTATCGACAATGTATGTTACATTACAAAGTAACGTATCTGAAGCTGCACAACACATTGTGCGAGCGCAATACAAAGTTGAAATATCGTAGTATTACAGAGACTTCCAGGCTAGTAACTTTATTGAAAACTGAATGCGATTTCAACATAGATTTCGTAAGTATAGGTACCTAATCGCGAATGCAAATGAATTAAACAGTGGCAGAGTACAATGTAGAATCTTTGTTTTCAGTTTAAAACGTATCCTCAACTTCTGAATCTAGATGTGGATAATGTTGAAGAATTCTTGGCTGAGTTTAAACATTTTAAACTAAGTGGTTCGAAGTTAATTGATCTAATAAAAAAAAATCCCAATATGCTATTTTACAATGCCACTGAAGTGAGGGAATTGTTACACCTTCAGAAAGTATTGGGTATACCAGAACAGGGGTTCACTAGTTGCCTACGTATTTTGGGAATGGACAAAGGAACATTCCTCGAGCGATACGTACATATTGCAAACAGTTATGAATTAGCTTTATGGCTACAGCATCCCCGCATGGTGAACATGATTTATCGATACAATTTAGTGAGGAATCGCATACGTTATCTGAAACCATTGAATTGCATAAACTACGCTAATATTCAAACTTATTTATATACGAGAAAGCTTTTTACGAGGTACGAATTATCAAGAAATATATAACGAAACATTTACGAACCGCAACAAAATAATGTATAGGCCAGTTTATGAGCAGTAATGTACGTTTCAGATTTGTGGAAGGTGATATGGAGCGTACAGCTTTGACAAAGTATTTCAAGTATGTGTTGCATAAAGAATTAGGGGAAAACAATGTTTCTCTAATACGTTCTATCCAGAAGCACCCTTATTGGAAGCATGTTCCTCTATTACACATCGAAGCAATGTTACAATATCTTAAAAAGCATTTTTCTGTCGAGGATATATGCCAAAATATTCATATTATACTTTATCCACGGTGAGAGAATGATTATACTGTTTATAAATTATACATCATAACCAGAGGAGACTTTAGAGGAAAGCCAATCAAATTCTGCATGAATCTTGCAACAACACTTTAAACGCCAATGTATTAAAAACTAAATCATGTTTACCATGAGAAAGAGTGACAATTTCGTATAATTTCGTAAGGGAAACGTGTAAAATATTATTTTTAAAAAAAGTGCACTTACTACATTTGGTTTTGGGGTTTTATCTATTACATGCATGTAAAAACATTTGAAGAATACTAATTTTTACTGTCATCTTTTAATTCCAGATCTAAAGTTATTCAAGTATTGAAATCAGTGAAAACAGAATATTCTCCGAAGGCAGGATACGACTTTACTGCTAAACAATATTTGGCATTATGTTTATACAAGTTAGAAAAGAGATATCACTTTAGCGGCGATGCAGTTTGGCAATCGGTGCACACGGAGATGGCGGATTTCAATCCTGATCCTTTTCCGAATATACAAGAAAACAAATCTGATAAACTTGTTGAATATATAAATGCTAATGATGACACACTTATTAACGTAAGTGGAGCTGCGTGGCTCGAATATTTGCTTCGATAATAATTATCGAATGCAATGTATATTATAAAATGCATATATATATATATGTATGTAAATGTGTATATATTTTTGTTACAATAAATGTATTATTTACCATATCGAAACTATTTATTGAAATAATCACATTTGCGTTTACAGCTCGTTATTTTTTTTTTTTGTAACATTTTCGATAATTTATTAAAAATTGTTCTCGCATAGAAATCGTATATTAAATATACTATTATTATTTACTGAAGGCACATCGAACGCAATCGAACAGGTAATTACATATACATTCATACCCGTTTTTTAAGTGTATTCAATTGTGAGTAATTACAAACGTCACGAAGAAAAAGAAGAGCAGAATAGAAAACACACGCGAAATATTTGCATAAAAAACTGTTGCAAACTGGAGCGATATTTTACAATCTACACATATACATACACATGTTTCTCATATGCAACAATATCATCGTAAAATATATGAATACAATATAGTATGATTCTCGATTTAATTCGTTTCGCACGAATGTACATGTATGTTACAAAAGTACTCAAATCTCAAGAACAAACTACATATTTAAGGCACTGGAATGCACACATTCGATTAGTAGCTTCTTCTACGATACATTTTCGCTTACATATACGTTTTATTAAAATAAGAAAAGTGCTTCTTCCTAGTATTTATTAGAAATATCCTTACCACTAAAACTTCAATTAATCCTACCAATTATCAGAAAACCTATAATACAAAAGAGAATTACTTTGGTCAGGCTCGATAGATTCGTCGATACGGCAACTAAAATTTACATATAAAAAACTGTCATTTCGCTCAAGGGGGCACATTCTTTCAGTTACATTCCCTTTCATTTCAACTCTCTTAAACATCATCACCCATCCTCCGCAACGACCCCCAGACTCCGTTCCCTAAAATCTCCAAAGTTCAGCTCGAACGAAACAAGAAACCTCCCTTCCCGATCCACAAACATTCCCAAAGAGTCTATGGCGTAGACGAAAATTTTAAAGCTCCATACGTAACGTGATATATTCATCTTCGAAACTTCCTTCCCGAAGAAGCCTCGCTGCAAACCGGAAGTCCCTGGTGTTCCACACCGAGTCTAGCCCGGAGGTTTCGAATCAGTTCAGAAAAGGAGGCAACTGTACGTAATTCTGTTGACTGGTCGGCTCGCTTTTAACCATCACTTGTTCCTTCAAAGCCTGACGGCCTTGTGGCGAATGCATCCCGTATTCCTGTTTCTGTTCTTGCTGCTGCTGCTGTTGCTGCTGCTGCTGCTGCTGCTGTTGAGTATAATCCGGTTGCTCGTGTTGATACTTGTCAGCCGGACTTAGACCGCTGACATAATCCAATTGTTTGCTCTGCTGGTGTTCCTCTTCTGACATCGAGTTTGCTAAGTGCGTGGGCGGTGAGTGGGTGGTCACCATAGTCTGATAGTCGTTGCGAGTTAACGGAGGTGGTGGACTGTTGCTGGCGTTCATATAATCTTGGTGAACGCGCATGGTATTGCCGGATGGCGTGGAGAACAATGAGGCGTCGTGTTGGGGAAGCATTGTCGCGTATGAATACGCTGAACCGTTGTTGCTTGGTCCACCGAAGGAGGTGGAGTACGGAGAGTTCGACGGGCTGAGAAGGTTCAGGTGTGGCGCTAGATCGTACGCTGGAGAATACGCCCAGGCATCTGGCGGCGCCGTTGCTGTGGTTGGCGAGGCGAAGGGGTTGAGGGTGTTGTTCAGCGACGTGAACGATCCTGGAAATCAAACGATTATTGCTACTATTGCGATCTTCGTTTTAGTGCTATTAATGCAAGCGTCGTTGCAGAATATAAATCTGACGGTAATTCGTTGCGATTAATCTTTCTATTACACTTTTGTCATAATTACCCGATAAGCCGGGACTCGCTGAACCTGCAGCCATGTAGCCGGCAGTTTTGCGCGGGGGTTCCCTCTTCCTCCATTTTGCCCGACGGTTTTGGAACCAGACTTGAACCCTGGATTCAGAGAGTGCCAGCTTCAAAGCCAGTTCCTCTCGCGCAAACACATCGGGATACGGTGCACGCTCGAACGCTCTTTCCAATTCCTCCAACTGATATGCCGTGAACGTTGTCCTGAAATAAATGATTGCAAATTCAAATAAATTGTTCAACGCGTGGCAACAATTATAGAATAGTAACCGAATGATGCACTGTTTCGTTGAATGGTGACAAACGCGGAGGAATTTGTATCACGCCACCCTAAATTTTACGCTACGCTAAATGTAATAAATGGACGAGAGAAATATCTATAAGCAGTGGTCAATTGTTGAATAAGAAATCCGAATAATAAAGTAAATTCTGATGGCGCGTGCGACGAAGCTTTCTCTTCTATTGAGCTTTATTTAAAAAGAGAAAATACGTACCTAGTCTTTTTTTTCTTGATTCCATTGTTGTCAGTCTTCTTCTTGGAATCTTTCTTGGCCGGCTGCGCCTCGCTACTAACTGCAAAACGAATTAAAAACATCTCGTTAATTACGGAATAATACCGTCTACGACGAAGCAAAGATTTATCCGCACTTCCAACGTCCCCCCAAAACTATCTTTCGTACCGCACGTAAATACAAACGTACAAAAGTTTGTATAATATTGCGCGGCGATTGCAGCAAATTAAATTCTATTCACCTGGGGCAAGTGTATTCATCGGATCTTCCGGTTTCCTCTTCAACGAATTTCCAAGCTGCAAACCCTGCTGCAGGGTCGTCGACGTGGGCGTCGCGGCGCTCGACGTCGAAGTGGTAACATCCTGCGTCTGAGGAAGCGGCGCGTACATTCCTGCCAGCTCCAATTCCTTCAGTTCTTTGTGCTGCTGCTGCTGCTGCTGCTGAAGATGATGATGGGACGCTTGATGATGCGGCGGAGGACTGTTCGACGAGTCCAATTTATGAAGATGACCTCCGGTGGGCATTAAATCGCCGCCGTGGTGCCCACCGTGAAGACCAAGCATCACTTGAATACTGTGAACCCCGGATCCTCCCCTGCCACCGAAGTCGGAGAATATCGGATCGTCGAAAGGGCCGCCGTCCATTTTTTTCTCGATATCGGGGAGTTCTATTTCTCTGCGACAAACAATCTCAGGCTTCCTTCTTCGAAGCTTCGATCGCCGATCCTTCGGTCGAATATCCACTTTCCAGTAGAGCACTTCCCAAATCCAGATTTCTCTCTATCGAGTCTCGTTCCCCTCGAGGGCTAACGATTCACACTTCGCGCAGCCTCCTCGAGGAGTCTCGACGCCTCGACGGGCACGTGGATCCTTCGCGAGTAAACGTCCACGCTTCTTCTGGCACCCCCGACGAATTCTTCGCCCCCGTCAATCACGGTACGTCACTCCGAACTCGACCATCCAATTCCAATCAACCGACGCAACGGGTCTCCACTCCCAGCCACCGTTCACTTCCGTTCGCCCGATTCCTCCGCTTCTCCGTCAAGATCCCCGGCCAGCCAATTATGCAAAAAGGCCCGCGGCGCGCTGGACGACGGATCGCGTTCGCGCGTAATGGAATCCGGGCCAATTGCGATCAATTGTTGCCCGGGTTATGATTAATTTTGATTAGTCCGGTCTAACGAAGCCGACCAGCAACGAGCCCTCGGCTCACGACGTCCACCGAACAACAGTCGACCCCGAGATTGCGACGAAAAAGAATTCGAGCCGTACCAGGGGGGCAACAGTTTCCGCGAGCGAAACCAGGAGCGAAACGACGGAAAGTCGATGAAAATGTCTTCGAACGAACGCGCGTCCTCGTCGTTACCAACTACGGTCCACCGGTACTATCCAGCGCACTCTACGTATCCCAGACCGGGTGAGTTGATCGCGAAAGCAAGAAGAGCTGCCTAAACGGACACTGTCGCACTAGCAACGATCCGTTCTGACTCTGGCTAATCAACCGACACTCACACACGCTTATATTTTCAACGGGTTGCCGGCCAGGCCGCCCCCACACATGGAAGCCAACCAATCCTGCAGCACCTAGCACGGCGTAAGCGGTCAAAGAGAGGACGGGCCGTTTTATGCGGGCGCGGTACACGCGTACTGCCTCCTGTTTTTCTTCCTCTTTCTCTCTCTTTCCTCCCTTTCCATTCGACACCGCCGTCCAGTCCATCCTCGTTTCTACCCCTCTGAACGCTTCCCCCGCTACGCATTTTCACGCACACACTTCTTTCTTTTCCTCTCTTTTCACCGTCCAACGCATTACCCACTCCAGGCCCACGCTCGTCGCGACGGAGTTCGCGTCCATGGGTGTACGAGTTGAACGTACAGAACGAGCGCTCTTTCTCTTTTGGTTTTTGCGTGTGCGAGTGTGCACGCGCGCGTGTGCGCAGCGGTCCCCGCGGATACGGAGCACTGCGACCGCCTCCCGGGTACAGAGGTTGGAGAACGCTCGGTCCCCGTGAGATAGGTGCAAGGTTCGTGGAGGGGAATGTGGGAATCGGAGCGGGCTGGCTTGTGCACGATACAAGATGCGCTATGGGAAAATTGTGCATCGCTGGCTTCCACTTCGACTATGGACTCCTTGCGCTTGACCCGCGGTGACCCCGACGAGACTTCTTGGAACGGAGACCGATGGCGGCGTCTTGGGACGAAGGGTGTTCGAGTTGGAGGAGCACGCGGCCTCCGAATCGAGACTCTCGATACCGATGGCGAGTGCAGACCATTCGCGCGGACTTATTTTTCAACTGGTCAGAGGCGTTGCAGCGGTCTTTCGGTCAGTTTTATTCGCACGGCGTTGAAGTTTTCGGCGTAGAACGGCTGGGCGAGGGTTGAACTTTCTCGTGTCCAATTGGAGAAGAATCGAATTCGAAGTGTCTCCCGAATTTCGAACTATGTAACAGAGAGGCGGCAAACAGGTTGTCGAATAGCTTCTGGTTCCCGAAGTGCGAAGGAATGAAACGTTTAGGTAGCGTTCGTGGGCAATGCGATATTATAATCGCACTTCGACGCGATTAAGAAACTTTTTCCTTTTAAGCTTCTCTGTTCTCTTTATTAGTCCGTCGTTCGGTAAGCGGTGCAACAATCGTCGAGCTGAATCTATACATACATGCACCACGGTACGCGCAAACGCGACCCAACGCGAGCTCCTCGTTTTGGCGCAGCAATGCAGCGACTCGTGATCGTCGAACGATACGCATAAATGTCCAACTAACATCGTCGCCCCTTTACCTGCGCCCGATCTTCCTCCGTTCCTCCACAGTCTCTTTCACATTTCGCGCAGCCCATCGCGTTCACCACCGTCCACCGATCCATATCCAGTACCACGGTCCATCGGCAAATTCCATCGAACGCACACCGTCGACCGATCCCACGTATCTCCAACCTCCACGGCCCTTGGACCAAAAACCTTGAACCTCGATCAACCGATTCGAGATCCGACGCAGCCAGCTGGACGATGATCGACGTGCCCGTGTCGCGTGGTCGCAGGGCCCCAGTTCGTCCCGAATGCACGATTCTCCCATCGATTCGCGTCCCGTTCGCCGTCCCGTTCGCCGGTCCCATAACATCCCTCGAAGTTTCAACGGTTCGTCAACGTCGACGGGTGTCGGACACGCGGCACCCGCGACGCCCTGACACCGAACTCACTCCACGCCGCCAGAAATCGATTGGATCCGTCGCGGATCCGTTTCGGAGGATCCCCGATCGGAAGGACGAGAAAGGTAAGAGTACCTTGAGCTTTCCAAGAGATCCATGTCCGTTGACCGGCAGCGTGGCACTGAGCTCTTAAGCGCAGGCTCAATGAAACCAGCAATCGCCAGGAATTGCCTCGAATTGGCCCAATCAAACTACCCCCATTCCGTGTGTACACGCGTATATTAACTGCTAATTTCATCGTCGGTAATTAGCGCGCGGGCGCGCGTCTGTCACGCGCTGATTTAATTGCACTCCCGCGGACGCGCACTCTCTTTACTTCCTCCCCCTCTGACGTTGGACCGCGTCTTTTCCGCCCGTGGTCCCGTGGATACCGATCGTCGCCACCGACCTTCCTCCTCGTTTCGTTCGGTTGTGGTTAATGAGTTTGTTTACCAGGCCGCTGGCCGAGAGGTTCGGTTGCGGACGGGATCGTTGTTCGCAGAATCAACGGAGGAAAGGGGACCCGGGGTCGATCGCCCAGGGAAGACAGGTGAGAGAAGCGTTTACGACGTGCAGGACGACGTCGAGGTCGCGACGGCGTCGAGGAAGGGGCGATTTTGCGGGGTGGCGACAAGGGAAAGACGCGGGGCGATAAAAATTGAGATATTTCTCCGACAATAAATAATCGAAACCTGCCATTGTTCCTGGTGCTCGTTACGCCAACCAAGCTCGCCACCAATGCATCGAAAAATCTCCACCGATTCATTCGGCGTTCCATTACCCGAACCATTCTCTACCTCAACGACTTCGAGATTCGGCCAAGCCCGATCTGAAATCCGCTCGGCCCAACGACACCCAGCCAGCCGACGAATCCTCGACACGCGTAACCGTTCATCCCCGAACGAAACATTCGCCCCAGCGAAAGTTCCAGCGGACCTAACTGATCGGCCGTCGATGACGTCGAAGTTCCACAGATGCGGGCGCGTACTCCGCAGGATATCCGCGGATGCAGGAGGCGGCCTGCCGAGAGGATGACGGTGAACGCGCAAGAGCGAGAAGTCGGTAACTTAACTGGCCTAAATGGGTTTAACTCGATGTGATTTTGCTGGCGAACCACTAAATTGAACGAATACGAACTAAACTGAACTCAACTAAGCTAATCATATCACATTACTAGCGTTATTAGCCGAGAGACGATATAAGTGAAGGTCCGGTGGTGCCGGGCTGCAGTAACGGGTCGTCTCCTGCACTGACCCTCCGCGCGACTTTCTTTTCGACCCCTTCGCACCACCGTGGACGTTCGCGTATCGCAACGGTCACCTGTTCGACACGGCCGTCCGAGTTCCGGAAGGGGTGTGCGCGTTCAGTGACTTCGATTCGCGCAGTGTCTACGGTTTTACTACGGTTTTACTACGGTTTTACTACGGTTTTACTACGGTTTTACTACGGTTGCCGTCGGTTCGCCTTTGCGACGAATGCGACGCCTCTCGGAAGTGACTCTGTCGACAGGCGAAGGGACAGTGGGATTTCGAGGTCGGAACGAAAGTTTCGCGACGTGCGCGAGGTGTGGAGAACGATGTCGCACGATTCCGACCGAACGGCAACGCTGATCTTGCCTGTGGTACCGGAAACACGTGCTCCGACCGAGTGAAAGTGACAACTCGCGGCGCGCCACGCTCGAAACGGAGGAGAGAATCGTGCACGGTGACTTCCGGTTTAATCGGTGCGCGAGTACGGTGCTTGCGCTCCTTGGGCAATGCGTTCGGATCGAATAGTGGATAGAATTTCTTTCATTTTCGCGAGCGAGGAAACTTGGTAGATATTTTGTGGTAATGTGTTTCGAAGGGGTCAATGGATCAGCAATGCGAATATGCCCCGATACGGTGTTAATATTTTACCGTTGTCATTATTATTATAGGAGTAGAAATATTCGTGAAACGTTCGAATGTTTTAATTGTCCGAGAATAATTGAAGATAAATGTTAAATATCCGAGAGCTTTCTACACTGCGTTACTACGTTCTCCTTCTCTTTTTGCGACAGTGGATCGATTAACGTTTGGAGAGATAGTAGCGACTTTTTGCAATACCGTTTGAATTCGTGATGTAGTGTAAGTACGATACTACAAAATCATCACGTTTATAGATCGTTTAAAATTTATTCTAGGAATACAGAATTTGTTCTACGCGTGCTTCACTGAATTTCAAATGTGTTAGCAATAATGTACATAATAAAATATAATCGCTGCGAATATATCGACATACCGTCTATATTTTATTCGAACATCCAGCATTTTTCACTATTTTCCTACGCATATATAAAGCAGAGAGAGAGAGAGAGAGAGAGAGAGAGAGAGAGAGAGAGAGAGAGAGACGATTTGAATAAAGCGAGAGGTTCCAGCGATAAAATAAAGAGAAGATAGCGTAATCATCTCCCACTAGCTTCTTCATGGCGTTCAACGAGGGGCAGAGACCCTAGAGGAAAGATAAGAACGAAATGAACATGATACGTTCAGCTCCCACCACTTCAACCGGCGAAATAGAAGGAGTCTCTCGGCTCCACCTCTTCCCCTTCCGACCGTATCGTCCTTCAATAGCAGAGACCTATACTCCAACACCACTTTACCTCGCCTTTCAACCCCATAAGAATACTGTTTACATTCTTCGCCCCATAGCATTTTTCAATTTCCGACTAAACACCCTCTATCCGACCGATCTCGCCATACCAGTATACCACCAAACAATTAATTCACCCTGGCGCCATTCAATTCTTCCCATCACCGCTGTCCAATGTTAAGAACCAAAAAAATTGCCCACCTAATTAAAAATTATTTCAGAAAAAGGCCACTCCACGTACTGCAACACCCGATTACTGTTACTTGCCTTCAAACGAAATATTGTGACCCGAACATTTTCTCGTAAATAAAATTGAATCGATCCAAAGTTCCACGAATTTCTACGAAATATTCGAGGTGCAACGCGAACGGGCGACGCGAGTTGTCGGGCGGCGGACAAAAGGGGGTGAGAGAGGGTCTCTTGTCCGGCAGTATATATTTAGATCGAGGCAGAAAGGGCGACGAGGCGCGGAGGATGCTTTTCGAGCGACTTTTTGCACGCGAGCCGCATTTTTTTACGTCGTAGGTATGCCGACCGGATAGTATTGCCGTGTGGCCGCGCTGGCAGGGCCGACCAATTGAGCCTGTTAACGTCAATTGGACTGAATTAGTTCAATTGGACGTAATTGCGCGAAGGCGACGGGGAACCTCCGCTCTCTGTTCGCCGGCCATGCTCTCGTGTTTCTCTCCTCGCGCTGATATCGCCGTATTTTCAGGACTTCCTCCGTGGTACGGACCCGGAGTCACGCTCGTCGAATGTGAAATAATATGTGCGCGGAGCCCGCTGCGTAATGTGTCGCAGATGCCTCGGCGCAATTATTCCTGCTCGATTTGCTTCCCGTTTGCATTGATAACGAATTTCAATGACGCGACGATAATGGCGATAATCGTGATGGTACACTGTCGAGAACTTTGGTTAATGCTAAACGATATAATCCTCCGTCTATGCTGCGACGCAAAGATTCCGCGATATTCCGCGGAACGCTTCGTCATTCCCATGCGCCTCGAGAAATAAAGGGAGAAACAATCCCCGAAAGAATCGACCCCTATGCACAGAAAATTTCTTCCTGTCCGCGGACACCGTGCTATGAAAGCCTCCCCAAAGTAATACAAATTACAGTAGCCCGGCAACGATATAATGGACGCCACGGAAGGCAATTATGACAGCGTGGCTCACGAATTAACGTGCCCACATGACCGTCGCGAGATTCCCGATCGCCATCACAATAAACGTTTTTTTTCCACCCCCATGGAAACATAAGGAACGGTCAGTCCCTCGACGGTTCTGGCATCATTGGCATTAGTCACTTTATATCATGCTGGTACATTTCACGCGTCAAAGAGTCGGAAACATGGACGATGTCGACGAGGAAGACTCGGCTCGTTGTGTCTCCTCGGTGCTCACCCACAATTCGACACAAAGAACTGGGAAATTTTCGATTCACGAGCAGGTCCATTCAACTCGCGGTGTACCCGTGCGATTCTACCTGAGATTCGATTCATCGAGGGAGCGAATGCCCCCGTTCGACATCTACTGGATAGGGTCGCATGGGATCGTGCAACAGGTGAGCTTGTTTCGCGTGAAACACCCCTGGAGTGGGCTTAATACGAGGCGTTAAAGAGGGTGGAAGGATGCAGTGAAATCAGGTGGACTGGAATTTCGAAGAATCGGTGAGACAGAATTATTATATGTATATGATATCTGCGAAGACCCGCAGGTACGCTTTTATACATGATACATAATTATAGAGGGTGAGAATTGAAGATTGGAAAGCGTTGTTCGGTTAATTCTTCGATAATTTGGTTGAATCGATTGGAGGCAATAACGGGGGCAGAATTTTGGAGATCGTTGAGCGGACGGTGGAATACGTTTTCTGGAGTGAATTGAATGAAATTGTGGCGAGAACGAAATTATTGATAAGTCGTTGAAGGGGAGTCAATTGTCGAGGCAGAGATACCGCGATGAACGTAATTAAATTGTACGGGAATATTTACGAAAGCCACGGTGTTAAATTTTTAACAACTTACACGATAGAAATTATTTCCAGGCGTCACCGTACTCGAGCGAAATGTTAATAACAATCAAGCTGCCGTCTAATTGCGCTCTTGGATTTGGAGATCGTGATTCAAAGAAGAAAATATAACGTCGCAGCCCGATGACGTCGCATCCTTATTAACCCGACGTATACATACATATTGTAGTCACATCCGTCGCTGACCCGTCCCGTATTCACGTGTACGGGGTGTTTCTCGCAATGATACCTTGATTTATGCGCTGAAACTGGACTATAAATTTCTATTGCGTTGCATACGTCACTCTGCGATCCTCTAATACAACCGAATCCTCGAAAATTCGTCCATCAATGAAATACCCCTTTGCTTATAAAGATTTTCCACTTTTAAACGATAGTATTTTTGTAATACAATTTGTCGTCCTTTAAAGTAGTTACTTCTCCCCTCTCTTTATTCGCAACAGTTGTTCGCCTTCGCGAAGATCACAGGACGTTTCGAACGACGATGCTCAATTTTTGTGAGAACACTTTGAACCCGCAGGAACAGCCTCTCGCAAATCGTAATAACGGATGTGTTCGCAATGTGTAACTGCACAGATTCTCACGGAAACCAGAGCAAACACTCGTTCCTCATTCACCGCGATCCAAACACAATTCATATTGACGAGCAATTAGTCGTGAACGGCATACCCCCATGTTTCGTGAGAACGAGAAATTCGGTTTCTGATAGAGAAAGGGGGGCTAAAAACGCGGTCTACATCATCCCGCATAAGATCCTTCACGTATAATAATATAACATGACTGCGGGTGGGAATTTACGGGGACGTCTTTAGATCTGATTACACGGAATTCTGGGTGCAACGAGGGATGAAAAACTGCGCCCATATCCAGTATTCCGGCATAAAAGTTTCGATGCACCCTTAATCTCCCCCTAGATCGGCCTCAAAGAGAACGTGAAATTGAATAGAATAGAATGCGAACGGGGCCATTGATAGGTCACTTTGCCGTAGTCGAATGTGTGCGTGTGTGCGTGTGCGACAAGTGTACGATACGAGTGTGTAACGATATTGGGATTTTTTCTGTCTGCGCTTAATTCATAATTTTCGCAAGACTTATTCGCGCCTGAGTTTTATAAATTTCCGTTTAACGTTGTATTCGCGAATATTTCTCAAAACACATAGGTGGTCGAGTACCCTTCGTTCGAAATTATTTCCTCGAGTATCTTTGAGGACCACTTGCGTGGACCCCATCTACGAACCATATGTCTTTATGTGCGATTATGCTGGCGAGGATGACTCTTCCTGACACGCGACCCGCAGCCACCCTAAATACTTAATTGTCAATTCGATTTCGGAGAGGGAACGATATCCGTGGAATTTTCGCAGACTCACTTTAGCCTGTTGTTCTTTACTATAATAGGATTCACTCTTTTCATGGTTTTCCTTCAGAAATATTCCTCGATATCAACGGCACTGCAGTTACCCACCGTAGAAAACGTGAACGTTGTGCAAAAATTTATTGCCCCGAGTTTAAAGAAAACTTTGTTGCAATGCAAGATGCACCTAGCTAGGTGCATTTGCTATTTTTTAATTGCAAAATTCTGCCAATTGCCTTGAATAATTAATGAACATTGTTCGTGCGATAAGTAATCATTTATGCTTCTTCGATGTTATTTATTTTAAGGACGCTTACACGACGTAATAGGGCGTGAGTCGTTATAGATTATTAAAATTTATTTAGCATTTCTTGCTACTTAAATTTCCGACTGTATCCCGCGTAGAATTCTGTTTTATCAACGCTATTCGAATAAAATGACGAGTGGAGACATCTGTTACGTACGCGGGAAGCAAGATGAATCTTCGAAGTGCATAAAGATTGCACGGCATTCATTTTCAAAATTGGATGCATCAGTGCATTCAATTGAATAAGAGTGGCGATTAATCCTATGTTTAAATTAAATAATTGAGAACATCATGGACAATTGCAATTAATGAAATTTTGACTCAATCGCAATTTGAAATGATTCTTGATAAAACAAATAGAGCTAAGTGCTGGATATTAATTCCCGCGGTTCTACTTTTTAAACGACGAATAAAAATAAATCGATTGTAATAATATATTAATAGCTGCATTATTAATTCAGCATATATAATAATTATAGAATTACTGATAATTCGCAGTTAAAGTCAAGGTGTTAAATTGATGTTAAACTATTACAACTTTCGGCAAAATGTCGAGAATACGGCGACAACTTTTTCCCTATAAAATATTGTGAAAAGACAGCTGCAGCTTAAAATACTGCAGCCAATAGTCGGCAGACATACGTGAGGTTATTCCACCGAGTGCTGATGGAATTAGCCGAAGAGAGAGAAATAGAATGCAGCTAGTAAATATGGCATAACGGAATAAAAGCAACATAGTGGATCCTCTCTTGGGTAAAACTATGTCCCGTCTACAGACCAGCGCAAAACTTATTCCCAATAATTAACTCCGTGCGTAGAATTATTTTCCGCTTGAACAAACGAAATAAACCGACCAATACAAATATGAGCATGCAGTTGCAAAAATATAGTTGAATATTTCAATAAAGTAACGTCATTTTGAAATCTTCATTAACACACGAAATAATCCATCCCACAGTTTTCACTCAATTTATTGAACTCTACTTTATTTCACATCGAATCCTCTATTTTACCAAAATATGCCAAACAAAAATCCTTGGCGTCTGAATTTGATAATTTAAAACCGAAAATAAATGATTAAACTATCAATAATTCTAAATCACCTTAAGTTGATGATCGTTTATAACTTTGTGCGTTCGCTGAACCAATTATAGACTAAAGAAAACCAATTACCCAAGTAAGCCAAGAATATCTAATATTCCTACCGTTTCCCACAAGTTCCCCTGAAAAGCGTAGCTAAAAATACAAGAAAAAGTTCTCACGGGTGGTAAGGACTGCATGATTGTCGGTGGAACATGAACTTTCTTCGAACCAAAGAAGGAAGAACGAGCGGTAGGAGCCTGTTCGCCCGACAACAGCGAGTCCTCAAGCTCGAAAATAGATCGCATAGTTTTCCCGGGTTCTTCTACCGTGTTCAGTGTATCGCAGTAGGCGAGCACAGTGATCATCAGAGGGACTTGGCTACGTATAATTAAGCGTTTGTAAACACCGGGGAGACAACGGTTTGGCCCGCAATGATGAAAGAGCAATGTGCAAGGCCGTGGCAAACCCTGTCCCTGTCGTAAAAACGAGTGGAAAACAGAGAATGTCAGAGAAACTCTAATCGAATGGTTCGATCAGCAATGGGAATTAAATTTTTCATCGATTAACGTGGGGACGCAACGAATGATATGTTCTACCGAGACGCTGGGAGTTACTACGAGCAATAATACTAGTAAAGCTGAAGCTTTCGATGATTCCAACTGTTGTGTATGCATATGACCACGAAATGTAAAGCATTAAAGGTTCAAGAGCTTTGAAAAATAAGCGCCGAGCTTTTTAACGCCACTGTATCTTGCTTGTATATAATTTAGAAAACTCCTCGACAGGTTTCATTCTGTAGCTTGTTTCTTTTTGCCCGGGCCTGTGTTACAGTATATACGTATACTTCCTATCACGTTTCCAAAAAAAAAAACATTTTTAAGTATACCGTTCTTTGTATTGGTAACAATAAATTGTTTTTATTGACCATGCTTCGAATTTTATTAGGATTCTATTATGACATCGCCCTGTTAGAGATTCACCTTGCAACAGAGGCTGTAATCAACTTGTAAACCAGCAAATCATTATCGTTTAGAAGTTCTTACGTGAAAAAAAAATGACGTAATACGAGTAGCTACGTGTGTGGGATTTAACGATTTTTCGAAGTCGCTTTGACGCATTATGAACTTCCCAGCCGATACGAAAATAGTATGGACACTGGGAAGAAAATATTGTTTGCTTCCAAATAACCTTCTACCTTTAATACTAGTACGACTTTAAATAAATAAAACCTCCAGACGTCAAAAGATATTTATGCAATTGTGAACATTCCCAAAATTAAAAAATAAAAAAAATATTAACAATATTTTATGAAAGAATAAAAGTGTTGGATATTATTCATTCCCAAAGCAAGCTCACTTCTAACTAAACTATTAAATAAATGAATGAATATTAACACAGAATTTTCATAATTGCAAATTACAAAAAAGACATTCTTATCGAATATTGAAGCACCCTTAGCCCAAAGACAACTAATTTAATACACTCAGCAGTGCTCCCAGAATAATTTCACGAGATGAAAGAAACAACAAATTGATATCTGAAGACAGGAAACACATATTTGCCCAAACTTTCGACGGTTATCGTATCGCTGATAAACGAGAGATTGATAATTGATAAGGAACGAAAGTCACAATTCGAAAGCTCCTATCCACGCACGAATCTTATAATCTACATTAATCTACACAGTTGCAGGCGTTCCAAAATTTTCCATTGAACCCTTCGAAAAAATCGCCTCGTACATTACATTACCCGAACGATTAATTTTGCAAGCCAGAACTTGCGACTTTCATTATGCAACTTGACAGAGTCTAATCGCAGAAATAACGTTTTATAATGTAATGTTCTTTGGCGACTCGTCAAGGCGTCAACGTTCCGTTCTACCCTCGTATCGAAATTTCGTTAGCGGCGAAAAAAAGGGGATAGATAAATCATCGAGATCACAGTTTGTGCAGGTAGACAGGACGGAGCTCCAAATTAAACTTGGCAAGAAATTCTGGCACGATTTTAGAATGGCCAACGTAGACGATTTCACGGCCACCGGTGAACCAACATAGTGAAACAGCGATGTGATACGAGATCCCTTGCGACATAAATGCCGTAAAGCATTGCAGCCAGGTGAATATAAAAATACAGTGCCTGCATCTTTTGTTGCATTAATTATGGGACTTTCGATGATAGATGCGAAGAATATATTGTAACGCAAATGCTGCTTAGAACACAACTGTGCACATCTGGTAGGCATTAGATCAGCGGTGAGCAACATTTGGCTCGCAGTGGGCCAACAGTTGAAATCTACGACTTTACACAGGCTGCAATGCTAATCCCTTCGCAACGGAGGACGAGATATCTCGTCGCGTGATTTCGTTCATGATATGCTTTGGTCGAGTCTTGCATGCCACGCTGTGCACGGAATATCTCGCATTCCTTTTTACAACAACGCGATATACCTCGTCCTCCGATGCGAAGGGGTTAATTGCAGTACATGGTAAGCGTGGTTATATCACAGACGAGATATAAGGACAGACTAACCATGCAAAATGTATCTTCTTTCTTTCCACGAACTCATGGGACCCCGATGACCCCACGACGAGCTCGTCTTTTGGGGTTCCTATGGTTCCATGGCCATTTTTGATGAAGACGTAATTGTCTATGAGTTTTACTTCAAAAATATTTCTGTGCATTTCTCTTTCACGTAAATTTTCTATTCCATTGACGAATTCGGTTTCATTAATCGTATGTATATTTTTTAAATATGTATTTTTAATTATTTGTTTCCAATAATACTTCGATAAGAGAAAGAACACTTGAGCCGGTAAGCTGGAATTAAGTGAATTAAAGTTCCATAAAGTGTTCAAAGTGTTTTATGTTCCTCGGTGGGTTTGCAGTTGTGAAGTCTGCAATAGAGGATACCAATAAATTAAACCGAGCGGATTTAAGTATGGAAGAAATATGGATAATGTTGTTCTTCTGTAAGATTATGAAATGTACAGAACAATAAATCATGGTGCCACGCTTCGAACGTTAAAATAGGGACATTTAAGAATTGTCCTACAATATTTTGTCCATATCAAAACTCAATCGGTCCCTACACCTGAGATAACTACACCTTAAATAAGAAATCTGAATAAGCATCATCAAAACTTCCACAGCACTTTAATTAAAACCTAATTAAGATGTTCTTCCAATTACAAGTAACTCAACCTGATACACCAGGCGAATTAAAAAATATAGTGCTCAATAACATTCTACGTCCTATATTTATCTTCTGCATGGAATACGACAAACCATAATATGTAACTAACAAAGCGTTGCTAAAACTGAGAAGAACATTTACGGTGAAATTACAAGCTCGACTGTACTACGGCCAAGAAGATTTACATTTGCAGAGGCGTAAGTTTAGCAAAGAGAAATAAAAACAGCAAGCTCAGAAACAATTCGAGCAGTTGTCGGTGTAACCCACGTATATTTCGGTCCCAGCAACGCCTGGGCCCTCCAGCCTTTACGTCTCGACGACTTAGCGAAATTCCTCGCTAAATTTAAGCCCCGCTGAACAGCTAGATAATTGCGTTTTGCGCAAGAGATAGCGGCCTCTCTTGAAATAATGGATCGACCACGTATGCAGCCGATTATTCTGGAACTTTCCCCTAATATATAAAGCGAATAGATTTTATTTCACTACCTTTACTGGTCACCTGGCGAAAATTATACGTGTGCATACTTTTTTTGAAGTTTTCTATCAAGAATTTAATTATTTTCAGGAATAATAAATCTCGACAGAGCTTGAATTTATATCCCTTTCGTCTGTTCCTTTAGAATTTATATCTCCTAATATTTTCAAGTACATTTTCCTGATTTTTCTATGTACTAAAAAAATATTATTTCCTACGTTAATTATAGATTATCAGGTTTATCTTGATGCCTGACGTAGAATGTGAATGAAAGCTAACGGCATACTTGCTGTATGTATCGTCGGTTTGAAGCTTGTTTAGAATTTGCTGAATGATGTGCTTAATTGTGCTCCTGGCTAATTTCATTGGCCCTGTATCAACTCGGTCTCACCAATTAATCCGAATGAGTTCACAATGTTGTTACCGCGGACAGATTTGATATAAAAATCGTGGAATAAATCAAGAATTCATACGTCCACAATTTTCCAATTAAATTACCTGCGTCCTTAAGTGATTGATTTAGCAGAGGGTATGATATAATAGAAATATTTCACAGGTATTGTATAGTGACCTTACATAATAATCTTATCTAACCAGAACCGCGGAAAAATGTACGTGTCACTCATCACATTACGATTGTAAAGCTTCGCTTAATTGAAAGGTATTGTTTCTAGTGCAACGGTTCCATCGATAACCTGCACCAATACAAGATAAATAATCCACTTCTGCGATCGTATGTGTCCGCGTAACACAAACTTTTTTGATCGACGAAATAAAATTCTCTAAAAGTATCCAGAGAATTTATAGCAATCGCAGAATCGATCTACGATTCCCCCGGTTTGCGGAGAACAATTGCGGAAAATTGTCAATGCCTCGAAACTAACCGAACGAAAACGATAACCGCGTGGTAAAAGATCGATAAGGAAACGGCCAGACCCGTAACACATACAATGTATACGTACTCTGTGCTCGAGGTGCCAACAGATAATCTTGGCGCGGCTGATCGTTTTCACGGAAAACAAGTATATCTGGTGAGGCAGACTTGTTCGCCAATATTATGTAATGAACAAGCAAGGTGGCCATCAACGGTGGTCACCACTGATTTGCGCGCAGCAAATGTTTCGAAATTACAGAACAGCCGACAGTGCTCGATCTCGGTAGAGACATTGACATTGCGAGCTATCCTTGATGAATGGCTAGCTATCAGGAAAATTTGTCAATAAGTACGCTGGCCTTATGCACACCCAAAGTCGTTACGATACACGATCCGGAATACTATTGTTAGGAATACGTGAACGTTTTGATCAAGGGAGAAACGTGAATATAACAATTTGGAAGATAATCAAGGTTACCCTTTAGTTTCCATCAGCTCGATATAACAGCTCTGTTTTCTACTGTTTTCACGAAAACAACCCTGGTGCGAGTTTTGAAGGCAGAAACTGGACGACAAATATTTTCCGTATTCAGTGCCAGTCACGCGATAAAATCGCTGGTCTCGAGGCGGTTAAACCGCGGGTTTAACGCCTTCATTGCGGTATTTAAAGCGACATTTCTGGGAGTGCGATCCAAGTGGTAATTTTCTCGAGACTGTGAACGACACGATGCGTATCTGTAGTATTTTTCGTTGTATTTCGTTGCAACGAGGTGTAGTAACGTCACATTTTATCTGTCTTGCAAAACGAAAACCCAGAAAGAAACTGGAGTATCGTAGTTTCACCCTGCGTTAAAAAAAAAACCTGAATAATGTCTGTTCAATATAGATATTAACGATTACCGTAATCTAAGCCGGTAATAAAATATTTTTACCATGTCTGTAACACGATAGCATATTATTGTAGCGGAGTAGGAATATTTTTCATCGAGATGGATCTTGTCAAACTCAAGGCTGGCTATACATATTTTGCTTCAATATAAAATAGGATGTTTCAGTGAGATCGATAAAATGATAATCTATATAGCACGTTATATTATAATTCGTGCTAAAAATATTTGATAACGTATAGCTGTGAGTATGTCGGCTGTAATATTTTTTTATCTTTATTGGAACAGCAGAACGAACGTTCAGGGAGTGTTTGAAATGCAATCGAGTAGTCTAAAGTTTGCAATGTAAACCCTCTGCGGTGTGTTTGCAGGCGAATTCAATGGAAGTGATAAATTATCATTAAGTCACAATGGTAGATGCGACATGGAACAGTCCTGAGAATAAAAATAACATCGCACCGAGGAAAAATAACTTTCCTCCGGCCATTCGCGTAACTTTTCTCGTCAACTCGTTTGGATCAGCCAGCTCGGGGCGTTACGCAATTCCGCTAATACCGATAACACGTACGCAAACGTAGAATTTTTTAGGACGTCTTCAATAATCCTCGTCCCTGTTCCGAACAGAATCTTCTCTGTGCATACGTATTGTCGATGACAATTGCCCGCGTTCTCCTTGATTAAACGCAACAATCGTTCCTTGAAACCGATCGATTTTCAAGCATATCGATTGCGAATAAAACATTTCCGTGCAGCCTACCATTGACTGACATTGACGACGTACACCGGAAAGCGAATTACCTATAAAATTACATATTACTACCAGGGCAGAATGCAGAATAAATTGGACGAATAAAAATGTACAATACAAATTGGATGCTAGTAGACAACTTGAAATAATCGTTTCTGCATTAGTGACTTTACTAGGGCATTAATAGAAGCTAATAAAAATATATTTACTAGGGTGCTAGGTAAGATGTATCGTCGACTAATAAATTATCAACGAACTGCTTCGTCTCAACCCTTTCGAGATTTAAAGAATATTAATACTAATATTTATAAATGCCTAATTTTCAACGAAATTTTTGTTCTATGCACCTCTGTGCATCGTAATTGTGATAAATAAACAGCCCTCTTGCAATAAAACGAGCGAACTGATGAATTGGAGTGCAAGGATCATTTTGGGCATTCCCATTGGTCCGAAAGGGAAGGTAGGTATGCAGGTTTCGTATTGATTTCTACGTCGAGACGACCTTTAATATCCCCTCTACTAGCTTTCCTACCCCTTTAGTAGAATAGAGATAGCTAGAGCAGAAGGGAGGCAGCGGGGAGTCCTGACGCGACCTACAACAAGTAGCGACAGGCGCACAGCTGATTTCGTAACAGCTAGGCGACACTCCCGGTGTTCCACCGTTCTCCGGAAACGCTCCATGACCTATATATTCCGGAGAACCCAGGGAATATCGCGGAAATGGACTACTCGTCGATAACGATTTCAAAATCCCTGCAAACTGCATCGAATAGGAAGTCATTTTTTAATAAAACCCAGGTGCGTTCGAAAAAATGTTAGATGGATGTACTACAGTATTATCATAATATAGAAACGCCCGAATTATTATTTTATTAAATAATTTTAATAGAATATTTGGTATTTACTTCACCAATATTGCAAGATGACGTCGTTTTTATGGTCTCGAAAAGTGCAGGGAGGCGGCAGATTTAAATGGAGGCAAACGTCGAAAGAAGATTAGGTTTTTTCGCACGCATGTTGTGTCACGGTCGACAAACAGAACGTCATAATCGGCTGAAGAACTTCAGGTGAAAACATGGCATCGGTTATTTATAGTGCCATTTACATTTGTGCAATGTAGAGTGTAGACGATGAAAATATTTAATATTCAACGAAAAGTATCTGAAGGAACCCTTGGAACGCGTTTTTCCAACACTACGATTCATGAGATCGTTCAGCAGATATGTTCTTTTGTCGAAGGACTAGGTACTTTGATTATTTGAAAGTAACTAAATCCAATTAGAAAATAATTTTTGTTTGATAGTTTCGAAAAAGGACACCGACAAGTGTCTATTGCAGTTTTCAAGCGGATAACAATCGAATAGTTATCTTCTTTCCATGTAGGTTCTTTGTTTCGAGGCCATTGACTTCAGCATACCGATCATGTAATTAAGCAATATCGATTATCGATCGCACATACTATGCTGCAACCTCGTTTGAAAAGTATTACACGAATTTTGCATTACATTCGAGACAAGAGACACGTACAAGTTTTATATTATAATAGTAACAGTAACTATTATTATTATAAGTAATCGTTATTAGTAAATCGTAATATAGTTACCTTCGCATAATTTCTTAAACGGTACAATCGTTCAACTATTATAGTCATATAGTCCTTCCTGCCAAAACCGAGCCAAACTCTAATTTGGCTCATGCTACTTCCGATCTCAATAAGTAGTTGTCTGTAAATCATTCATTGTCCATTAAACAAAAACAAAAGGAAATAAATCCCAACCCACATCCCATATATCTAGCAGAAATAATTTCTTTGTACACCCTTAATATCGTCATAAATTGTTATATCCATAACCTACGCGTCTCATCATGAACCTACTATGTAGCTATACCAACGCATCAACCAATGTGATATAACATACCAAACATATTATGTACATAGAACCTAGGTATAACATACCAAACCAGCTCAATAATCAGAGATCCTGAAAGCGTTCATCCTGTTCGACAGCTTGCAGCTGGCGTTCATTTGTTTCTGGAAGAATGTGCTGCTTGGTGGTACATAATTAGGACGAAAAAAAGTCGAGGTAGCAACGAAGGAGTCCTCGTAGAAACAACGGAACGAAGGAACGTGGCTGGACCGCGAACCGTCCTTTGACGACGCCAGGGGGCGAGTGGGGAGTATGTACAAAGGAGGGATGCGATTGGCCGAGGCAGAGAGGAGAGGTTCTCTGCTGTCGCGAGGCGAGTTGATTCCGCGCCACTTCGTTTCCGACTCGTGCCTGCGTACGACGTGCCCCGAGGACTAACTCAGAAATCTATCCTTCGACTTTCTTTTGTCTACTAAAGGTAAGCGAAATACATTTCCATGTTCAGTTGCACGAGGCTCGTAAGTAATTGCGAGCCGCTTCTTCTTGAAACTTGTGTGAAAATCGTGCCGATTGTTTGGACGAATAGAGACGCTGTTTCGCCGGTTCTTTTTTTGTGAGTTCCTTGTACACGCACAATCAGTGGAAGAGAATATTATTTAGTTTGTGACTTGCCTGGGTTGATTCATTTAAGGTAAAATAAATGGGGAATTTGTACGCTAGGTGAAGTAGATTTTGGTACGGCCGTGATACCGGTAAATTGTTGAAGGACCGACAATCAGAACTGTTCGAGATCGGCACGATCCGTTCCCACGGCTTGAACTGTTAGAATTTCGCCATGGAATTTCTAGCGTGGTACGCCACGTATTTAGCAAATGATTCACCGTTCATTTGATAGACAGATTATCTCGGAGGTAATTGTACGTTGCGTCCTCGCGTCATACCGGTTTCTAGGTTAGAGAATGGCTAACCATTTCAATTCCTAGATAAATTTATTAATTATTTTCATTTCATGTTGCTGTATTGTACTTAGGGTTAAATCAATGTGGTTTTTTACTCACATTAATTGTTCGATTAAAACAGATACATTGAACCAGAAAGGTAGAAAAGGGTAATATTGCGAAATCTCTATGTTACATTGTATCTTTTAACGCAATGGCGGAATTGGTCCGGGATAATTTTACAGAGGCAGAGAAAGTTGTTCTAATTAACATGTTAATCAAATTCGCTCAACCAAGATGAGTGTATAATAATGAATTCTAATTCAATTTTCGTTGCATTAACGGGAAATGCATGTACGCAATTTTTGTAGACGATTGTTACGTCTCGTGTAACTATGCATTTTAATGGAATCGTTACCTCCATTTTTTTCGGTGAGCAATATCGTATTCGTGGCTGGCGTTTCAAATTGAGACGCGTTAAAAAACGTGAGAATGCTCCGTTGCTCATATTTCAAGGTTAAATATTATTTTACCGAACGAGAATTAATTGTTCGGGAAAAAATTGGAATTGTATTAAATTTCGAATTAGAAATATTTGAATTTTGCTTGTGGCCTTAAGTCGATACGAATTTTTGCAATAATGTCCCTTTCCACGCATCGCTATCGATTTCTGTTGAGGGACTTCAATAATATTGTATTACATAACGAAACGTTCAGTTTCTTACTATTGATTTTATTGTCCCACGAAGAGAATTAGTATATCAGCTCTTGAGCGTATCGTTGCTTACGTGATTCGTGAAATTCATGAGAGTTACGAATCTTCTATTCTTTTCCGTAATTAATGATCGAGAAATATTAAATAGCAGTATTTAATATCATTTGAAAGAATCAAAGTACAAATTACTGGATGTCTATTAAATGAATTCCTTTACTGTTAAAATAATTCATGCTGATTGTCGCACGAATGTGAACCGTTCGTTTCAATTTCCGCTGCACTATTTCAGAAAAGCTGCCAATGTGCAGGAATCTCGTTTCCGGTTAATCTTTTGATCATTAAGCAATTTTCCAACCCCGTTACAAGTATACCTCGCCTCGATCGGCATTATCGAATTGAACCATTTGAAAATGTATCGAATATGCAAATCGCGAGGTGCGTTGCATCGGATTTCCGATGCAGGAATACTGTCAAAAGTAAATTGACAGATTACGGTCAGACCACGGTACAGTAAAACGAGTGGGTGCAGCCTGATTACGTAAGACCAGGGATGCCCAGTGATTCTCAGATTCTCCGTTTCAAAGGCGTTCCTTCAATTCTTTGCTTCTGCAATTCTATTTCAGCATGAAATATTTTACAATCTATATTTTCAATAAAATACAAAATATACGTAATACGAAAATTCGCCCATCGTTTGATAAATAATGCCCCCGAATGATAGATTACTTGTTGGCAAGATAAATACATCTGTTTTAAATGCCGACCAAGAGATGGCGAACGTGAAAAATTTCGGGTTCGTCCCGGACTAAGCAAAACTGATTTATCGTCGGTCGAAAATGTACAGGAAAGGAAGAAGGAGGCGTCTTATTAGCAAAGGAAAGTGCATCGATGCGTTTCTTAGTAGGAGGCTCGTTAAGCCAGAGAAGACCGGAGATTCGTTTGAGCGGCGCGTGCATGCGTTATGGCGTTTGGTAATTCAAAACGGAAATTGATAGTTGGCGGTCTCCCGATCGGGGCTCTGCGTGCAAGGAACGCGTCGTTTGTATATTCGTGTTGGTACATATACGAATATATGCACACAATTACGGAACCGGAATGCACCGCTGCACTGCCTGCAGACTGTTTCCCTTTGATCGATTCCTCGCGACACAATACGCGTACTCCGTTTCCTTTCCTTCAATCGCGTGTCTACTTTTTAAGTAAGCTCGAAGACATTACAAGTACCACAATTAGCGTAATTGGCGGTACATAATAATTAATCGTGACCAATTTCTGCATACGTGCATGCAAATTGTGGAATTATAATTGCCTTTTCGTTGATTTCTTTTTAAAATTGATGAAGAGGGAAGTCGTTTTTGCGATACTGTTAATTAAATTATAGTGGTAACGGTTTGTAAAAATTTTGTTCAGGAACTTAGATTTTTATTATCATTCTTGGTACTGTTTACTATTAATAGATGTTTAAAATTATCTAGGAAGATAATTATTGTATAATAGCTGTAAAGGCATTATGTCTAGTAACGGGTTTCTTCATTGTCGAGGACCAGATGCGGTTTGCTTACACGAATGACGCTGGTAATATCGTGTAGACATAGCAAGCGTGATTAACGCTTGCTATCCAACAAAGATTGTCGGTATCGATTTGCATTATCTTTCTGCACCTGTGATATTTAGCTCTTTTATCCGACTATTTTAAACTGGGTGAAAATTATATTTTCCTTTGCATAATTGGATAAAGGCAACCTTTAGAGATTAATATTCCGATATTAGAAATTTTCAATGAAAAAGTTATGAATAAATTTAGGTTCAGTCGAATGACGTTGTCACGATAAAATTAGCTGAAAGATCTTTTAAATTATTACAAGTATAATGATTTTCTATATTTTCTATTTAAAAAAGCAAAGTGCTATTTTTCTGTGGGTTCGCACGTGTTTGATGGTGGCTTTGTCGTTAACAGGGTACATTCTGTTCACATGAATGCTAAATACAATATGCTGGCTAACCAGTGTCCACTATTAATCACAATAAAAGCGTCTTGGACTGCTTTCCGACGCTCATTTAGAGTGCAATTATTTCTGTTCAAGAAATAGGTCTTTGAACTCTCGAGAATACGCTTCCGGATTTGTTAAAGCCGATTTTAATGTTTCATTTAACAAATTTTAATGGAATCTTTGTTTAATTATTTTTTACATTTTGAGGATCAACTTTCTTTCAATGTATTTTCCTATTGATATTATATTTATTTCATTGAGAAAACATTTAAGGGCCCACTATTTAGTTTGATATTTGTGAAAAGTTAGTAAAGGCATTATTTTTAAAGTACAAAATCAGTTTCATACTGCAATTGCACAGATAACAAAATTCTTGGCATTGTGCATAAGCATACGTGCAACAAGGGTCCGTTCCACGTTTTCAATTAACCTTGGCTCGTTTCAATATTTCAGTCGCTTTCGCTACTCCATTTCTATTACACGAAATTTTAAACACACAGCTCTAAAGCCACGTGCTATTACGATCTCGAAGGTTCTTACAACGTTGACCGTAGTGCGATATATAATAATTTATGCAGATCCATATTCTACCTCTAGTCTCTCCTTGACATTACCTACTTTGTATATAAGTAGAAATGATTTCAAAGTCCCTGGAAACCTATGTCAGAATTAAAAATCACTGTCATTTTCCTTACTTGTAATTATGCACTATCGTTATTTTTATCCCCTTTGTGAAGCTTTAATTTTTATACTTTTATTGATGCTAAATTTGCAAGGAAAATATTGGGTTAATTGTACAATAATAAATAGTTGTAAATAATAATTTATTTAATTTGCGTAAGATCAAAATGAAAGTAAGAAAGCGTAAAAACTAAAGCCAGTAGTAGCAGACAATTGTGGTTAAAGTGGTGATGCGCATATGTTGGAAGTTAAAATCTCGTGTCCAATAATTGAGGTCAGCGTTGAAGTTACATGAGTTTAAAAATACAAATTGGCTAACTCTTATTGTGTGCAGCGACTGGTTTGTTCATCTCCTCTTAGATATTTAGCTCGCGCGAGTGCTTGACAAATCTAATGCACGCATCAGTGTTGAAATTAATAGCGCGTTGATTTACATTGCAATTGAGAGCATATTTTCAAATGGCCCGAATGTAATACTGCTGTTAAAGTCTTTTAAAAGTGGATATTTCTTAAAAGTTTCAGCACGATAAAAAATGTTTGATGGATTCTAATAAAAATTAATAGAATATTTTAAATCTGAGCGAGATATAAAATATCTAACAGTAACAAAATTATAGAGAGCAACATTAAATACGCAAAATTTGGGGGTGCATAGTCGTCTAGTATATTTTAAATTGAACCGCGCGAGAACTTTGCGGCAAGGTAGGTTGCAGCAATTGCCGCCGTGGTGCGCCACCAGTCAGTGGTCACCACAGCAGTGGTCGATACATCGGTAAAGATGATTAGACAAAATTAATTTTGCCTTAAACAGATACATTATGGCATCTGGTCACGAATATTTATAATTATAATTTCTTTGTTCCTCACAATACAATAAAACAAGACTCGTTGCACATGCTTAATATTTTCTCACGTGACACAGTTCGCAGGTAATTTATCTTAATAGAACATGATACCGGGCACTGTCTAATCGCAGGAGCGAATAGGTAAAAATTTGCGTGGGCGGTACTTAAAGCGCCATTTTAAAAATACTGATTATAGATAAATACGAGTTTCAATAATTATTAATTGAAAATCACCTCAGACGAATTACATTGAAAATTTAATTTTATATTATAATTTCGTATACCTATTTTTAATTTGCATTGCAATTAAAATGAAGATTAGGTAATTTAACGAATTGTAATTTGCCGCGACGCGAGTGGAAACATAATAGAAATTTTATTAGTATACGTATGTACATGGCGGAACTGGTAGTACCACTTGGCGGAATCCGCATAATTTAACGTGATTCCTTTCTGGAATTAACAAGACCGATCCGAATGGACCGGATCCGGCGAATCGCTGGACTTGGACATTCATTTCCTTGTCACTTGCGACGGAACTGTCATCTCTACTTGTGTTACTCATATCCCTTGCATTATTCTTTACACTCGCGCAGAAATCGAATTAGTCAGATCCTTGGATTTTGTATGCTCGTATAAATATTTTCCCTGGATAATCGATATTTCAGATTTTCGAACTAATCACTTCGAAATTTTATCGATGCAATAATGTCGAACACGAGAGGAAAAGTGACACAAATAAAAGGTGTTACTGTTGCGTAATATTTACCGAAAAAATATCTTTGGCAAATATTTGGTTCAAGTTAGAATGTGTGTCGCTGCACGGCTGGGCGATAATATTATTTATGAAACCGAGTTCTGTTTAAATGGGCCCCGTATTTATCTTTTGCTGAAAGTCTGCGCGCAATTCTCATCTCTTAAGTGCAATTAGTCATTGTCAGACTCATAACCGTGACGAGGAATGATCCTTGGAGCCGCGGTTTGAATCACTTTTCACAGAATTCCTATGCAGTAAATGATAAATGAAAATGGTACAGATATTTGGTCTAACATTTTTTTTTTTTAGATAAATATTAGTAGAGAATTTTTAATTGCGATCTTTGTAAATAGTAATTTGTAAAGCTTCTTCTACCTATGGAACAATCTACATATCGGTAAGGGATCTGATCCGCAAATTTGATTTTCAAAGCAGATGAAACAGAAATGGGAACTAAATAAAAATGTTCTGCGATTTGGAGTAGCTAATGAAGATACCAACCGAAAAAAAATATTTGACGTTCCAAATACATATTAGCATGCACCTCTTCGCACGAAATAAATTTGTTTTACATACGTTTCACACTTATCGGAGGACGAACGATTTTCCAATCTAACATTCAGAGAGATCTTGATCGTCTGGATCTACTTGGGTACGAATTTGTATTCCGAATGGATTCAAGCCACAAATAATGCGAGAATGACGTAAGCGGATGTTGCTACGACATCCTCAAGTTACTGTCCTGTCTACCCTGCACGATTTTTAGATTACACGTCGCACAATATTTCTCTTTCTTTATATTTCCTATCAGCCTAAAATAATTTGAGAAATCATTTAAATCGAGTTCGTAATTGCTACAGAGAACAATAATTCACGAAATCGTACCATCACCGACGATTGTACTATCTCGCGAAAACCGTCGATTTTTATCAGACAGAATATAATTTTCAACCGGGTATACAGGGTAAGGAACAATGAAAGTGTCTCGTAGTCTGTCTTATCTAGACTCGATAATGAAATACGGTGTTACGATCGTTTTATCGGCGAGACGTTCTCGAAACTCAATCCACCCAGATCGTAATCGTTGTTCGTATCACCACGTCCCTCTTCTCCTTGCCAGTTCAGCTGTACTCGGAAGATATGCAGGTGTACTCCAAGTGTGTCGCGCTATGTCTGATAACATTTTTTTCCGAATTTCATTATAAAACGACCTTAATTATATAATTGTTCAGAGTCTGTTTTTTGCAATGTCCTCGATAACAGTCGAATCTTTGATAGACCGTTTGCTAACCGGAGATACATTAATAATTTATGTTGTAATACATCTTGATCGACGATTTTTTTTTTATATAAAAGAAATTTTTAGCTACTGCAAAATTCTTAGATGAATCTATATATTTTTCTAATTCAATTAGCTATATTGTTCTCCTAAAATAATTTATCAATAGACTTTTTACAAGTATAAATTTGTATCCCTTTCAAACTGCTCGCAACCAATTAAAAACTAGTACTCTTGTTAGCAAGTTAATAATAAAAAATCGATACAGACGATTATGGGTTCACTAGATAGAGACAAAAAAAAAATGAAAAGACAAAATTGGGTACACCTGGGGCGTGGATACAAGTGGCCGCAAGTCGGCCAACAAGCCAAAACAATGAAAACAAAGTGTCTGCGTTTACCCTTAGCCGCGTGTTGTTTCTACCCTCACCCTCGCAGCCCTTTCATCCCCGTCGACGCTTTTCAGGCTAATGCGAAAAACTTCGAAGGGGCAGCCAAGAGACGAATCGTTACTTTCTGCCTTCGTCGCGCTTCATACAAGCACTATCGTTTTAAATTGCCCCCGGATCTTGGGTAATACCGTAGAGAATTTATTAGACCATCGTATAATATTAAAATAAAAGAAGCTACAATTTTTCTAGGATTTGTCCTAAACTTTAAGATTACAATCTCACCCTAGTGATCGTACTCCTTGCGAGAAGATTGTAATTTTTGTTCTCGCCCCCATTAATAATTACTGTCATTAACTAGACCGAAACATGTACGCACATTAATCACGCAACATGTGCATGGATCCTGTAGCAAAGGTACCCCACACGTGTCCAGTTTGAAGTACGTAATACATATACATACACGATCGTGGTTGCGAATGCGCTTTTTTTTTAGCCCGCTTCCATTCACAGCTCGCCACTTCAGTATACGCGAGCGCGTGTTTGATGCGGCACCGACGAGTACACAAGTGAATGAAGAAAATTACGTCTTACGTTCGTTCACACCTCTATTATTGCACGAGGTCGTGCTCCTCTCGTCGGATAATCATGCATTTACCAGCCGGTAATCCTCATCCCTCCCCCGCCCTTTGAAATTGCGTATTCGCAACAGAGACGTGGCACGCAATGGGCAATGATGCACCTTGACTCGATTCTCCTGGTAGCCGCCCCCCTCGTGGCTGTATTTTATTCGTTGTGTTAGCTGCCTTCGATCATGTTCAAACAACCATCTAAACGAGTACGATGATACACGGGGAAGGTTCGAGTACGTTCGAGGGATTATTATTTAATCGAGAAAGGGGTTTAAGGTCGTGGGAAAGGGTTGAGAATGTAATTTTTGTATGCAGGCTGTGGAATAGATTGGAGGCGGAGGATCGAGATTAGATTCGTCATGCGAGTATTAATAATTTCACTTTTACGTATAATGTAGTTAAAGGTCAATTCTATACGTATACGTATAATTATGTAAAAAAGAAAATTGTAATATACATATCAGGAACTAGTTCTTATACCCTTTCGCTGACATATACCACGCGTGCTTTCTCGTACAGCCAAGTGACTTTAAGTAAACGTCCGAGCTATTTATTACGTTCCTCTTTTATCGGTTCTCGCTGCTATTCATCGCGATCGGTCGCACCTACATAATGTACTCGTTTTCAACGCGATTTTTGTGCATTCGGCACACGAAACGAATATTAATTACCCGCCAATGAAACCCAGTCTACGGTATAAAACGCGCATAGAGCCCCGGATTTATTCGTTATTTATATTATACGATGCATTCGAAATTGCGACGCGCGCTTTTTCCTTTTGCGCCGATCGTAATGTAGCGGATATTGATTTTACCTGTAGCTGCGCTTCGACATTCTCGCCAGTTTCATCGAAATATCCATTACGGTATTTTACGACGAGTGCAACATTGATCCAGGAAATCCAGCGTGACGGTAACATTTCACGCTTTTTTTTTTTAACTCAAACTCGTCCGCTGGATTGGACAGCTTCAATCTCGATCCTGAATTTCTCGAAACACCGGTTCTTTGCTATTTCCCGATCCCCGCGAAACGTTTAGAAAGTTGCACGCAATTAGCAACATGTTGCTTACAATCAAAGATATCATCCTACCTATCGTGAAAGCTCGTCCGAAGCTCCCGATCCAAGGCAGAAATCGCGAGACCCGGTCGAAGATTGCAATACGAGCAATTTATCTAACCAAAGGGGATATCTCTGCCTGCGAACAATTTGTCTGGGGGGTATGTTCGCCAGGTAACGAGTTAAAGCGTTGTCGCGCGGTGTCGCCTTAAATGTATGCATATACATTTCGAGCGGTGCCAAAACTGCGCCGATTGAACCACTCTGCGACTTCACGGGATACACCTTGTGTACATACATGTGTTCATTATGCATGCGAACGAAATGGGTGGGCATGTGTGCGTGATTTTCCACGCACACGTAGCGCATACGTAGTTTTGCACGGTGGTGTGGGTGTAGGTGCGTGCTATCGACCGGGTATCCTTCTATGCTGAACGCCGGTGTGCCCCACCCTGAAGAGAGTAGCGAGCGAGAGGGCGATACATTGCGAGAAAGACAGGGACAACCAGATCCGCGAGCTGTGCGCAAGACAGAGACGGGCGGATCGCGGCGCGGCCAAGTTGCTTGCACCGGGGGAGAATAAAGCGGGACGGAAACGTACCGTGGAGAGAACAGGGATGACTTTTTGGGTGAGGAAAATAAGAGTGGAACCGGGAAAAGCGCGAAAAAGAGAGCGAAAGAGCGGTCGCGAGCAGCGGCAAGTCGTTTAAGGGGAGACGAGGAGCGAAATAACGAGTGAACGACAGGAATATAAAAGAGAGACAACCTGTGCAAGTTTTGTACGCTGGAAGGTAGAACGAGAGAGAGAGAGAGAGAGAGAGAGAGAGTGAGGTAGGCGATTTGGGTAGAGAAGGACGAGGGTAATCAAGGGAGAGGGAGGCGCCGAGTGAGAGAGACATAGAAGGAGAGAGACAGAGAGAGATCACGGCACGCAGAAATGCCTCCTGCTTAGTGATAGCGTAGAGACTGTAGTGTTCACATCACACGGGACACGTCGAAAAATTGTTCGCACGTTACCGCGCGCCGGACGAGCACCTTTCGATTCCGCGACACGAGAATAATTAGTTACGCGAGGACACCTGCATATATGTATACGTAGCGGGCGCGAACGAGATCACCTCTCGGCAAAACGCACATATAGACACACGTACGCACAGGACGCATAACGCAGGATACGCGAGATACATACAGTACTTTAGTACACCGTGAGGCATTCTTTTTTCTCTCACGTGAAACACTGTCTTTCCATGGGAACAACGATTACGCGCACATTCCAACGACTGTGACCATTTTCGAGTGATTTTTACAAGGATCTTTTTTAATCGTTACCGCGTACTCCGGTCGCCCGACAATTTCTCACTCCTTCTTTCGAAACGGTGAGTAATGGTACAGCACCGTTGCGTTGGTCGTCACTGGTCTTCTCCGTTTTAATATTTCTGTTCTATTAGTGAATTCAGAGTGCTCGTTTTATCCTATCCTTTTATCGCGTCGTTCTTTTCTCGCGAATTTTCGATTTTCTAAAATTTCGCCCAGGCTTTGTGACCGGAAGTCCGCGAAATTTACTCAAGCTACGTGCTCGATATCGATTGCTGGCCGCCTGGGTTCCCCGGGACACGCAGTTCGCTTTCGTTTTCACCTGCAGGGCCCGGGAGGGACATTAAAAATAGTAACCCCATCGATCGTGATTGTTTCGTAACGATTCCGTCGATCCCCCGTTTTTCTGTATACATCGTTTCGCTACTTTTTATTTTTGACGATTGATTTTGATGGATCGACGATCGGCCTGGATCCAATCGTGTCAGCGTGAATAATCAGTTCTCCACTGGGCAGTAGCTCAGTATACTATTCTATTAACCCTTTCTGTCCTACGCTAGTCGGCCAGTGCGACCGGAACTGCCCCGTTCAATTTGCGGCGAGAGAATTTAGATATCTCTGACTGTAGAATCCACGGTTACGATATTCTGTAGCCAAATCCAATTCTGATAAACAAGTTCTATCTGCTGTAAATTGAACGGCGTATTATTTAATACGAAGGAAGGAACGAGAATCGCCGATCGATTGTTCCGATTAATTATTCAAGGTGGTTTATCGTTGAGAAAAGTATTAATTGGAGAAGAGAGAAGGAAGTCCCGTTGAAAGGGAACAACGAATAGGAAGATATAATATAGTAGAAGGAGACCTTTGACTCTGCCAGGGGTGAACTACCCCCGGTTGACGCGACTCCAAGGACAACCGGAAGTGCTTCGAAACACACGTTTATATATCGACTATAGCGTGTTCCGTGTTGGGAACACGCTTTCGTTTTCCGTCCATCTTGCCTCGTCGACGAGGTGTGCCGACACCCACACACACCCTCTTGTTCCCTCGCGAACTTCCGGTTTCCAAGATCTTTCTCGAGGACCGTGGGGAAGGAAAACGTGGTGAAGAGGTGAAGTTCGATTATCGGGAGGTGTACACACGAGATTTACTCGCTCTTTGTCCCTTATCTTGTTCCCTGTCTCTCCTATTCTTTTACCCTCCCTCTCTTTCTCTCTCTCTCTCTCTCTCTTTAATTCGTTGGGCGTCGTCGTCGTCATGGGCGGATGTACCTCGAAGGATACCACGTCGAGCGACGAGTATGTATTCAATGGAAAATAATAAATATCATTTTTTCCCCCACGTTAATGTTATTTTTCGAATTTTTACGGGATAGCATGATCAGTGGGTGAAACGTGTGCGTGTACGGTTTAGGGGTTGCTCCGGTGACGTCACTTGGCTCGGTGCCAATCTAGTGACGCTGGAGTACGTCAGATCAGACATTCATGGAATTCTTAATTGATCCATTGGGAACTCATCAGATGAGTCACTTAGGACACTGCAATTAATATGCAGTGAGATATTGTTCATTGATCCACTGATGTACTTTGTATTTTTACGAATTGTTCCGAATGAAACCCTTTCAAAAATTAATTAGAAATCGTTTCTTCGTCCAACTGTTCAGATTCACTTTGCTTCGTTCACTTAGCATAATTGGAAACATTGTTGTATTCTATTATTTGGTGTACTGTATTGAAATATCGATTGGGTGTATAGGTTGAATATTCTCTTAACTTCCTTATAAAGGAGCAGGAACGAGTGTGTAGTCAACGTTTATGGGAGCCTGGGGTAGCCCCTGTCGGCTCACACAAAAGGGTTAACCCTTTGCCCTATACGTAGGGGCGTGGACGGGAAACAGGTCGACTGAAAAATTTTATTTGCATTTCGCACGATATATATCGGCCTGTGTTCACATCGTCTCCCTTGTTATACCGCTGTTACTCTTCCGAATAAAAAATATTTTTAACTCTTCGCCTAATGTTTCTGAAATATTCTTCTTCTTCTTTTTATGAAATAATGTAATTACGTGCAAATTTTTCACAGTTTAATTGCGTGCAAATTTTATAACTTCGTCAGTCTATCCAGCAGCTAATTAACAGGATGATTAATAGTTATAGCTGTTCATTATATGCATAGAGGTACCAGGTAAAACTCAAGGCAACAATTAATTTAGATTTTCATTCAAGATACGAGGCCTGATAGGTCGAAAGTACAAGTCACTTCCAGTAGCACATGAGAATACTACAATGGATATGTCGGATAAATATACAGGGTGTTAAAAAAGTGGTGCGAGAATACACGAACTAATTAAGACAGCATAAATCTGTCCGTTCTTTCCATGATACATCGGCGGATAATTACCTGTTCCCATAATGGTACAAGAAGTCACGTTAAAAATAATTCCTACAGATTAAATTATCAAACAAACCAGATACATGAATTTTTCATTGTCACGTACTTTTCACTTCACTCCTAAAATAATCGCTGTCGCAAATTTTTCACAATTCTCGCACAATCTTTTCTCACCGTGTCCTGTGCACGAAAACGCGATTGCAATATCTCTCAATCCTAATCTGTCACAGAAATACTCGATGTCGTGAAGTCTCGCTGTTGTCCGCAAAATCTCGCGTGTCTTGAGTGTTTCTTTTCACTTAGCGAGGAAAAGAAAGTACAACCGGGGAAGGAAAGCTTAGAAACGCGATGAGACCACCGCGTCATCCAGATCCTGGTCGACGTCTAGTGACATCGCTGCGATTAGCGCCTGCCTGACTTCTTCGTCGTCATCGTTATCGTCTTCGTCGTCGCCGTCGTCGTCGTCGTCGTCGTCCGTGGTACACGTTTTATAAGAGAAAGAAAGGATCGACCGTTAACTGTTCGTGTCGCTTTATAAATAGACGCATAACCCGGGGCGATAATCGGCGCATAATCGTCGACAATGGGCGTATGCACGTCGCTGAGCATATGCGAGTCGTCAGACGAAACGAGTGTGGAGGACGACGAGTACGTATTGCATCGAATCAGATGAAAAGCAACGATGTCCCACCGAATCTGCAATCTCGCTCGAACTTACTATACATATATTCGTTGGAAAAAAGAAGACGGAGAACGAAAATAGTATGGAAATTATGGGCATACTAAGATAAATCAATCAAAGCAATTAATTAATTCAATGAACGATTATTGCGTTAAAGAAGACTGTAGGTTTTCGTTATTAAGTTCGAGCGAAGTATACACTGTGTACTGTCGAGAAACGCACAAACGAGGAGTCACCCCTTTCTTGCCGATCGTGTAACAAATATGTGTACACATTCTTGAGAGTAAATGCATAATTCACGTACTGCACGGTATTACTATCTGTCACAAGTCGGCAATATTATACAACAGTTGTCACATTCTAATCGAAGTATTCAATTATACTGGGTAACCTATCTGGCACGTCGCGTAAAAGAACAATTGTGTGGCACCGATAAGAAAAATCTGTTTTATTACACATTTAACGCCGTCTTATGTCATAACATTATCTTGCACATTAACCGGTTAATTTATTGATACTGTTGTCTAAAGTTGTCCAATTCCACGTCGTTTCTTCGAGTATACTCGCTGATTCATAAAGGATCTTAGGAATTTAACTATTATTCAGCCTATAACCGTATAACATTCCTCAATTAATCTCTGTTGAATTTAACTGCACATATTCACTGTGGAATAATTCAAAACCTCACTCCAATTAAACCAAAAATCTATGCTCCTAAAGTTACAAATAATAATTGAACGCAAACACTCTCTTCAAAAATTAAAGTAACATAAATTTCGTCATACCGTCAACGCAATTACACTATTTTAGCAGATCTAAATATTTCTCTCTAATCGGGGAGGCGTTAAAAAAAGGAATCTCTCTAAATTATCGAATTGCATACTACTTTTCCTCGCCAAATTCACGACTAAAATCGATGTTGTTTCTCGACCACGTGGCCCGTTAAAGCACCGTTTCCGGTCGTAACCGACAAACGCGAATAACTATGTATCCTTTGGATCGAGGCACGATCGAAGAACGTGCAAAGGCTGACAAGGGGACCGGTGCTCGTGGAATTCTCGATGTGGGGCCTATTTAAACTCCTAAAAGTTCTCCACCCCTCGAAGGATGTCGTTGCACGACCTTTGGTCCAATTCCTCGATCATTCTGTCATACGACAGTCTGTTAAACTTTTTGGAACGTGAGTAACGCGAGGACACTACCGATTTGTAATTTGTTTTCTCATTTTTCCTACTTTAATTTGCAAATAGATTCATTAGAAATTTTGTCTAAAGATAACTGCAACTATTTTGACGATTACTATTATTAATGATTTATATCGGAATACTTAATATGTAGATCGTATAGAAAATTTCTTGAAGCCTCGTCATCGTAGACGATGGTTTTTTTACGTTTGTAGAGATACAAGAGGGTTGGAAAGTTGGATAAAGGTGAGGTTGATGTTACCGAAAAAAGTTCTGGGTGTTGGAAAGGAAAATTCTACGCGTGAGGGATGCAGAATTGTTTCTGTAAATGCACAATTACTGTTCGAAATGATTTAGGTGAAAAAAAAGTAATTGCCAAGCCCGTTTCGATAAGCCACCAGCTTGTACCTTGTATTGTACCCGAATGCGTCAAGAATAGATACTATATCGATCGAAAGGATCTAACCGAAATCATAAGGTGCATTACATCGGTGATAGATGATAATCTTTTCACCTATATCGCAGATCATCTAGAGCAAACAAACGCGCAATCGTCGCGATAAGGCGTTACGATAAGAAAACTCTAATTATCATAGAGAATTTCGTCTGCCTAGATTGTATTTGATTTTCAATTTATTGGCAAAGCGAAGATCACCATGTACCTCACTGCAAATAAGAAAATCCTGGCTCTTCTAATATTATTTATATATTTAATATTCTTGTGCACTACGTAAAGTATAATTAACTCGATACTATGGAAACGTTAATTTCCTTAATTTCGTTCCATTATTGTTTCTTTTTTTAATTTTTTCTCATTACGCATGAAAATATATAAAAGAAAATTATGTAATTTATACCCCAATTTGAACTGCCAACAATTCAGTGTATTCTTAACAACGATAAAGAATAAACGTAAAATTAATTACCCCCTTTGTTTCACTATGTTCGTATCTTATTCAAAGAATACATTATTACTTACTACGATTTCTCGTCTGCTTGCAGCAAGAAAGACAACATGGTGGACCAGGCAGTTTTGGACAAACTTGAAGCTGGCTTCTCTAAATTGGCTGCCACTGACAGCAAATCTCTGCTGAAGAAATATCTGACCAAGGAAGTCTTTGATCAACTGAAGACAAAGAAGACCTCCTTTGGTTCCACTCTTCTCGATGTAATCCAATCTGGCGTGGAGAACCCGGACTCTGGTGTCGGTATCTATGCACCTGATGCCGAGTCCTACACAGTTTTCGCTGATCTCTTCGACCCCATCATCGAAGACTACCATAGTGGTTTCAAGAAGACTGACAAGCATCCACCAAAGGACTTTGGAGATGTCGACAGTCTTGGAAACCTTGACCCGGCTGTTAGTATTCAAAATAATTACGCTTCGTAAATAATGCGGGCCACAGTACTAATATTAATATAGTCTCTTTAGAAAATTACAAAACCCTCTACCATTGTTTAATTCGTCTTCAGGCTGAATTCATCGTTTCAACTCGCGTAAGGTGTGGTCGTTCGTTGGACGGATACCCATTCAACCCTTGCCTGACCGAGGCTCAATACAAAGAGATGGAAGAGAAAGTCTCCAGCACTCTGTCTGGCTTGGAGAGCGAACTGAAGGGTACCTTCTACCCTTTGACCGGAATGAGCAAAGATGTCCAGCAGAAATTGATCGATGACCACTTCCTGTTCAAGGAGGGTGATCGTTTCTTACAGGCTGCCAATGCCTGTCGCTTCTGGCCCACTGGCCGTGGCATTTTCCACAACGACGCCAAGACTTTCTTGGTCTGGTGCAACGAGGAGGATCATCTTCGTATCATCTCCATGCAGATGGGTGGTGACCTAGGACAGGTATATAATTCTGATTAGTTGAAAATGAATTATACATTTCACTTGCATGGTAGAAAAAAAAGAAAAATATTGTCAGACAAAAGTACCGAATCTTCTATTATTTTGCTAAGGTATACCGCCGTCTGGTGAGCGCTGTGAACGAAATCGAGAAACGACTTCCGTTCTCTCATCACGACCGTCTTGGTTTCTTGACCTTCTGCCCGACCAATCTGGGTACTACAGTCCGTGCCTCCGTGCACATCAAGCTGCCCAAGCTGGCCGCCAACAGGTCGAAACTCGAAGAGATCGCAGGAAAGTTCAACCTCCAGGTTCGTGGTACTCGCGGAGAGCACACCGAAGCCGAGGGCGGTATCTACGACATCTCCAACAAACGACGTCTCGGTCTGACCGAGTACCAGGCTGTGAAGGAGATGCACGACGGAATCGCCGAGCTGATCAAACTCGAGAAGGAACTTTAAAAGGAGCGCGTCAGAGACGAAGCAACACGCGATCATTTCCCTCTTTTATTCGCCCTTTAGATGTTCTTGCTACATCGAGGATCCTTCTTTAAATATAGATGAACGAAACAAGAAAAAAAAAGAGAAAAAGATCTTGGATTTTTTACACTGTTTTATGCGAGTCAAGTAACGAAACGTGAAACGCGAGGTGTTAAACGTAAGATATGTATTACTGTCTTGTTCAAATTCCCGAACGTGATAAAACGAATCGAAGGAACAGAAAAAAGGAAAAATTGTATTCTAAAACGAGAGAAAAGAAACGATTTCTAAACAGTTATAAATGGGGTATTTTCTTTTTTGGTCCACGCGTGACGACGCGTGGATTCGTAAGAAGAATAATTTGGGACAGTAGTATTATTTCTCTCCCTTATATTTGTTTTAGGTAAGTGTATTCTCTGGTCCTCGATGTGCTAAGACCCTCTCTAACGCAGCTATAAGCGCGTCCTTAGAGTTACACACAGAGGTGGCGTAAGATCACCTGTCCGTGGTGAAACGAATTCTGGAATGGGTCTCGCCTAGTCGAGATCTAGAGGAAAAAGATCAGGATCGTTAGAAATGTTCAGTTTCTAAAACTAATGTCTGGGATTCTGATTACGAACAGGGATCTTTCGCACGTCTCCTCCACCCCCTTTACACGCGTTACGATTACTATTATTATTATTAATTAATATTATTATCGTTATATTATTATTACTATTAATTATTATTGTCTCTTATGTTGACTCAAGTTCCTTTCTATCAATCCGTACAGGCATAAGAAAAAAATAAATGAAAAAAAAGAACAGCTTCTTGTATCACATGGATACATATAATACGCATTACTGCTATATCTTCAAACAGTATTTTGATTTCGTTTCACATTGTTTTCTTTCTTTTCTTTTTTTTTTTTTTTGTAAGAACATGTAATCCAGCATGTAGCAAAAATACACGCAGTATTCTTTCATTTCTTCTATTATTCTTATTGTTTCTCTCGTTTACCTGTCTATTGCTTTCGCGTACTATTAATATTTCTCAGAAGCGACACTACACATCGACAGAAGAGGACAAACGAAGTGCATATACGATTGTTCTAAAATCTATGTTGGTTCGATTGGATTTTTATCAATTATTGATACTCAACATCTGATCTGCCGACTCTTCAATAAACCTTTAAAACCGTAATTATAATTTTTCCGTGAAAATACAAGAGTTTGCGCCCAACGATGGAGTTTCCTTCAATTTCATTATATTAGGTTGTCCCAAAAGTTTCTTTAGTTTTATTAAGAATAATTAGTATAATTAAGACGAGTAATTTTGTCCTTCGACGCGTGAAAAGAAATACGGACAAGTGTACAAAACGCGCGTACGATAGAGATGTTGCACATGTGTTTTGTTTTTCGTTCCCTTTTTTTTTTTTACCGAGGCAACAGCATCTGCGACAGATATAGCACGCCGATAGGACAAGTGCAAGAACTGTCAGTATGAAGATTGTTGCGCGAGCAATGCTTATGTAAAATATTTCCACATGGAGAATTCTTCTCTATATATCTTGTACAGTCCCTCATCAAAAAATCAGGACCACTTGCAATTTTACGGTATTCTCCTTCATGAAACACCCAGAATCTTCGCGACTTGTCTTCGGGATAGGTTGCCAAAAAAATACCACACCCAATTGGAACGGTTGCTACTATATATATAAATATAAAAGTCACACATTAAATTATACATTATGCATAGTTAATTACGAGTATTACAAGAAAGCAATTTTATAATGTTTGCTTTTAATACCATTTTTATAATAATTGTCTTGGGATCTTCCAGATTTCTATATTTCCTTTGGTATCGCCAATCGCTATTGTATCGCTATGATACAAATAACAAAGAAAGGATTATATAAATAAAAATACACCGCAAATGATTAATTACGTCCCATCAGCACTTACTTTTTTAAATTAACACATACGCAGCTAATATGAACTCTATCATTTGGCTCAAACTTCACGTGTGTCAACGATGTTCCATCAGTAACGTTATACAATTTGATATCTGAACTGGCGCCATAGCACGCCACAATATCTTGACTTCCTAACATCCACGTTAATCCCACGATGGTATTTTCAACAGAAAATGACCGCAAACAAGTATGCTAAAACGACATATACATTAGTATCCATTATACCATCCAAAAGGTATGCAAACTAATCGTGGAAATAAAGGTATCACCTCCTCAAAATCATAAATACGCATTTCTTTGTCCGTACCAGCGGTAACAAAAAGATTACGAATAGGGGAACATTTAATGCAAGTAATACTACCCTGGTGCCTTTCGTATTCGTCTATCACAGGATCGACCAGAGACTTATCACCTATGAATACAAATGAATTACCATAAAGTGCAGTAAGTTGTTAGCAAAATAATAAATACCTTCGATGGCTGCTACTCGGTCCAAACTGCATTTGTATATTCCACCGCACAGAGTACCCACGACAAAGAATATCGGGTCTCTGGATGAAAAATCAAAGGTTGTAATGCACAAACCACATTCCACAGCGCGTTCCCGTGTTCCACCAGCGCTGCGTGGCCTCGAATTTTCGACTGGATTATGTTCTTTGGCTATTTTTAGCCTAAAGGTATCCAATATTCAATTATAAATACATTCAACGACCTGTAGAAAGTATTTCTAACAATTCACCGTTTATATTGGCAAGCGGTTGTATAGTTGGTCATCAGTTTATGGATAAGAATGTATCCATCTTTGCTAGAGCTCACCAGCAGCGACATATCATTAATGGTTCTTGCCTTCCAGTGTACTCGAGATACGGAATCCCCATGGGTGCAGATTAGACTCGGTGCCACCGATACATCATTCAAGTTCCATACAAGAACACAGCCTGTTGTAGAAATAATATTTACCCTTATCTTTTTAGTTTATTAATACTAATTCATGTTTATTTCATATCTCCTGCTACCGTTAAATAGACCAGCTGCTATGACGGATGGTTCGGTTGGATGATAAGCCAATGTAGAGACGCACGAATCTGTTTCCAGTATTTTGTTTGGATTATCCGTGAAATTACCATCCTTGTTTCGATTGTACAATTGTATGTTAGACAAGTGGTTGCACCATGTTTCATGATAGGGGATACCATAAGATACGGCTAGAGTTCCTCCTCCAATACTCCAACTCATATCACTCACTTTCATCTAGTAATGGAATTGAATAATAGTATTCAAGAATATTAACAATTATAATACAGGATTAATACCTGAGAGTTTGATTCATCGGAGCTATTAATTTTTTGTGTGAGGTGCACAGTGGTAAGCGGATCATCGTCGGTTCTTGGTTCGTAATTTTCAAACGCAGTGGTTCCGAAGGATTCGTCTAAAGCTTCTAATATACCTGGCGTAACTCTATTCAGAAATTCGGCTAATTTGTCGTAGTTTACATCGGGTTTCTTTTTCTCATCAATTATTGTTTGAGTCTACGAACAGTAAGGTTGCAAATTAGTATTGGATTTTTAATGCAATAAGAAGTTTGATTATTCATGCACGTCAAAACAGACTTGCAATTACCTCGACAGTCCTTGTTTCAATTGTTTGTGCAGGACTTTCGCTGTAAACAATTTCCGTTGTTTGAACATTTGCCGGTAGTTGCGATCTAAAGAAATATCAGTAATAAAATAGAAAACAGGTTACAATATATAAATAGAAGATAAATAACAATTTGAAACATACTTTGTCGTAGATAGTTGTGAGTTGAAACTCACTGCTTTGAGTGAACGATCAGTGAACATTGTTGAATTGAAGATACTTTGAAGGTTCTTTCAAAGAATTAGTACATGCAAGATGCACTCAATTGTTTAATATCTGTTTCAACAGTTTTGCAGCTTTTAATAAAGAACAACGAACAATTAGTAGAAGTCTGTTTAGCAAGTGTCTTTTTATTTGGCATTCGACAGGTTCTGCATCGCGTCATGTATCCATGAGTTTACAAATCGGACCAGCTGAAAGATATTGCAGCGACATCTAAATGTGATAGAAAACATGTCTGATTATCCACCTCAGCGTTACCGATAAAAATTAAAAAAATTATTCTCTCTGCTCCAGGGGGTTGTTTTTTAATAAGTGAGATGTCAAATGAAAGGGAATAGAATAAGCTACACAGAAAAAAATATCCTCTTGCTGTACCTATATGATATTTCCTTATTCGATTCCCTTTCTTTTGAGACATTGCTGATTAAAATCGGCCCAGTAGAAGCCGAGATAATAATTTTTTAATATTTTGTCGGTAAGATATGTCGGTAATCGTGTATGTGGCGCCATCTCGCGTTTGCGGCCTTTTTGGCAGTTTCGCGCACCGCCAAAACCGAAATCCTGGATTACATCGTTAATTTAAACAATTGCGTTTTTCTCGGCTTCTACTGCGTATTTTTCCACCGGACTTGTCTTAAATGAAAGCTACGGGCCATAGCTATCTGCTCCAACAGTTGCCACAATATGGCATTTGCGGTTTAAAAGTTATTAACAATTGAAAAATCGGTAAAAATGCACTCGGGGTAACTGCAATTATCTCGGCTTCTGGAGGCGCTAGATGAATGATCGAGTGCTTAAAATGGAGGTAAAGCATTCTGCTACACGATAACAAACAATTAGCAAATGCTCCATGCGCCGTTTGTTTTTTTATAAATAATTCAAGAATAAATTAGACAATTCCACAGGAACTATAAGCGGGAGCTATCCTCAACTATGCGAGATTGTTCCTTGAATAAGGGGCTTCAAATTGAGACGTCGTTGATTAAAATCGGCCCAGCAGAAGCCGAGATAATTGAATTTGTTTAAATAAATTATAAACAAATGCGATTACTGCCACTTCCTGGCGACCTACTTGAATGACCAGAGGACATAAAACAAAGCTAGGAGGATCAGATAACATCTCCAATAGGTAGGAAGAGTATTGCACCTGCGGTTCATTTGTTATAAACAATTAAACAATTCAAATTGTTATACCGCCCAACTGCACATAGTTGCAGCAGGTAGGTATTTTTTTTCCTGTAGCTTATTCGTTTTCCTTCCTTTTGAGACATTGTTGATTAAAATCGGCCCAGTAGAAGCCGAGATAATAATTTTTTAATATTTTGTCGGTAAGAAATGTCGATAATAAGACATGTGGCGCCATCTCGCGTTTGCGGCCTTTTTGGCAGTTTCGAGCACCACCAAAACCGAAATCCTGGATTACATCGTTAATTTAAACAATTGCGTTTTTCTCGGCTTCTAGTGCGTATTTCTTAACCGGACTTGTCTTAAATTAAAGCTACAGGCCATAGCTATTTGCTCCAACAGTGGCAACAATATGGCATTTGCGGTTTAAAAGTTATTAACAATTGAAAAATCGGTAAAAATGCACTCCGGGTCGTCTCGATTATCTCGACTACTAAAGGCGCCAGAATAAATGGCGTTTCGAAATTGTATAGCAATTCTTATGTTATCGTGTAACAGCATTCGTTACCTTCATTTTAAGCACTCGATCATTCATCTAGCGCCTCCAGAAGCCGAGATAATTATAGTGACCCGGAGTTCATTTTTACCGATTTTTCAATTGTTAATAACTTTTAAACCGCAAATGCCATATTGTGGCAACTGTTGGAGCAGATAGCTATGGCCCGTAGCTTTCATTTAAGACAAGTCCGGTGGAAAAATACGCAGTAGAAGCCGAGAAAAACGCAATTGTTTAAATAAACGATGTAATCCAGGATTTCGGTTTTGGCGGTGCGCGAAACTGCCAAAAAGGCCGCAAACGCGAGATGGCGCCACATACACGATTACCGACATATCTTACCGACAAAATATTAAAAAATTATTATCTCGGCTTCTACTGGGCCGATTTTAATCAGCAATGTCTCAAAAGAAAGGGAATCGAATAAGCTACGGGAGAAAAATAGCTAGTTGCTGCAACTATGTGCAGTTGGCCGGTATAACAATTTGAATTGTTTAATTGTTTATAACAAATGAACCGCAGGTGCAATACTGTTCGCACCTATTGGAGATGTTAGCTGATCCTCCTAGCTATATTTTATGTCCTTTGGTGATTCATGTAGCTCGCCAGGAAGTGGCAGTAATCGCATTTGTTTATAATTTATTTAAACAAATTCAATTATCCCGGCTTCTGCTGAGCCGATTTTAATCAACGACGTCTCAAATTGAAGCCCTTTATTCAAGGAACAATCTCGCATATTTGAGGATAGCTCCCGCTTATAGTTCCTGTGGAAGTGTTAAATTTATTCTTGAATTATTTATAAAACAACAAACGGCGCATGGAGCATTTGCCAATTGTTTGTTATGGTGTAGCAGAATGCTTTACCTTCATTTTAAGCACTCGATCATTGAACTAACGCCTCTGGTAGTCGAGATAATCGAAACGACCCGGAGTGCATTTTTACCGATTTTTCAATTGTTAATAACTTTTAAACCGCAAATGCCATATTGTTGCAACTGCTGGAGAATATAGCTATGGCCTATAGCTTTCATTTAAGACAAGTCCGGTTAAGAAATACGCAGTAGAAGCCGAGAAAAACGCAATTGTTTAAATAAACGATGTAATCCAGGATTTCGGTTTTGGCGGTGCGCGAAACTGCCAAAAAGGCCGCAAACGCGAGATGGCGCCACATACACGATTACCGACATTTCTTACCGACAAAATATTAAAAAATTATTATCTCGGCTTCTACTGGGCCGATTTTAATCAACAATGTCTCAAAAGGAAGGGAAACGAATAAGGAAATGCATATAGGTACAGGAACAGGATATTTTTTTCTGTGTAGCTTATTCTAGTCCCTTTCATTTGACATCTCACTTATTGATGTAGTCTGCCATTCGATATAATGGCATTTGTTTATAATTGCTTGACACAAATTCAATTATTTAACTTTTAAATTCGAAACGAATATCCACATCCACCAGTCGTATCAGAATTTCTCCCGCAAAAAGTCGAATGTATTTAATCGATCAAAAAGATTGACAAACTACCAGCTAATGACACGATACATTCCAAAGTTCATACATGAGAGGAGCGCACTCCGTAGAGTTTCGCGTCCTTAAATGTGGCTGCGATTTTTGGTGATTGATGAAGCATCTTCGAAGAATGTCCTAATCGGTGATCGGGTCCTACTAGGCCTCATTATAAACGGGCAGAGTCAGCTGGACCGTAGTTTTATCTCGGATCTGAGGCGCAAGGCTTGTTAGCAAGCTGAACTATGGACTATTACATTTATCTAACCCGATCGACCAAAGTAGGAAGACCATCGTTGGTTTCTCGGTACGGCAGTGATGGATATTTCACGGTTAACGTCCTGACACTGTCGCACGTTCAACCGAAACCGAGACCATCCTCCATTCCCTTAGAGGTACGTGCTCTGTAACCTTAATTCCCTTTTTTAACCACCTTCTCGTTAAACTTCAATCTTCGTTCCTTTCTTCTTTATTTTTATCATCATTGCAAGCGTTTGCCACCTAATTACCTAATTTACCACTTGTCTTTTAAAAAGTTACTCGAACCTGTGACCTGACAATTTTGTACAGATCATTTCTCTTTATTTCTATTTTATTCGCCATACTTCCCTCATTATTACCCCCCGAGTTATTAAAATCGTGAATGCCCTTAAGTGGCTCTAAATTTCCTGCTACCAGTACCGTATATTCAGTGCTGGTCGCATGTAATCGATTATGTCCAAGCGAGAAAAAAGAACGATATCGTGAAACGAAGGGAAAACGTCGTTCCATGAAATTACAACGCGAAGGCAGTTTCCAATGTCGCATCTCTATGCGTACACACACGCACACACACACATATATATATACATGCACGTGGTTGGTTTGTGGGCAAGATAAAGTCAGAATTATGATGGTCTCCGTTTAAGACAATTAAGGTAGAACCGGTTAACAACACGTGTTACAACCAAAGCTCTTCTCCCGTATCTCTACTTCGGACTCATAACTTGGCGTCATGTCTTCTAACTAGGTTCGCTTAAGCTACCCCTTTAGAACAGCAAAAATATTGACTTGCGGTCGGTATTACGGTAAACGGATAGGGGCGACAATATTATCTCCATTGAGTTAATTCGATATGGGAAAAGTTTTGTCGGGAGGTTTCGTGCGATGGTACATTTGTAGAACGGACAATTATTCTTCGTTAATGGTCCAACGAAGATGGAGAGATAGCGACAATGCCAGAGTTCGACGATGTCATTTGTTACCGCTGTATCAGATCTATCGCACATGCGCACTGTGTATCACGCAGAAGTCGATGTCCAAAAATTCCCAGCCACCTGACGATTTTCGATAATTGTCACGATAATTATTATTACAATAATCTCGAGGAAGAATCGAATCAAACTGTTTTCCGTCGATTTTCATCGATCCCAAGTCCTCGCCGATTTGCAAAATTTCGTAAACTCTCGTCGACGCGATGCTACTTTAACTTGCCGTTAGTTTTACATTGAAATTCGACTAACGTAACAGTTTTCAATAGAATCGAGGGAAGTTCCGATGAAGGGAATTGTTATCCCTCGTTTGATTTATTCGAAGCTTCCTAGAATTCGGAAGGCTTTGAAGAACGTCTGGAGTGGACAGGAGAGTTTCTTCTAGCACGAACGCGTAACAAAGTTAGGAATACTTTTGTATTTAAATTTTAGCCAGTTTTACGGTTCTGGTCCAAAAAAGAGCTACGTGGAAGGTGAATCGGGGTCAGTTTTACCGAGAAACGAGTCAAAGGCCACGTTTAGATGAAAAACTGGTTTACAATTTTGATCACGTTCCATCACAGGAAAGAGAAAGAGAAAAAAAAAAAGAAACTTATACCACAGGACTAGAAAGAGGTCCTATCGGTATATCTCGAAGCGATTGATGCGGTACGTAGATAACAGCGAAATAAATCCCATTTTATTGTTCAACAAAATCCATGATCCTGCTTCCTCCCTCATTCCGCTGTACTGTGCCTGTTAAGTATAATATAATTCATTCATGGCACACGCGTAGTAACGCAATCGTCGCATTAAATGGACCTTTTATGGACGTTTCGGCTTTACCTGGAACGATTTAATCGCGTTTACTCGCGTCTCTACTTTTATTCCTCTCGAAATGCTGCCCACTCTTAATTTTCTCGTACCATTATACGACTCGATTTCCTAGAAGCAGCCACATCTATTTCTCGAATCTCCGCGACTCGTTCCGACGGTTCCGTTTTGTTATCGACGCCGATTCGATGTTCTTTTCCGAAAAAGTAACAGCGGTCAATCGTCGTTGATAAAGTTGCGGACATTTGAGTCGCGGTAACTTCTCGAAGAAAAATCGCACGAGAATCCAGCTGGGCCTACTTCGAAGGGCGAAGCCTCTACTTCGACACCTCCGTCAATCATCAGATCTGCGGAGTTTCTAGCGGCCGAGCAAAATTTCGCAACGCCCGTGCCGGCGTCCGAAGCTTGCGAAATTCTTGAATTTTTTGCTACAAGGACCACGTCCAAGCATCCACGAGAATAGAGATCATAAATTAGAGGAAAGCACGGCCGCATTTTTTTTTCACCTGCTCTCCGGCCGACCGCTCGCGAAAGATCCACATCATGTTTCGTGTATTAATAACGCGGTATCGCGTGGAAGAGGACCTTGTGCCCACGGAATGCGCCGTGAAACGATGGTCATCGTGTGTGACACGACGGATTCCGCCGCGGTGCACTAGGAAAAAAGATCTTCCGAATCATCGTCGGTCCTCCCGTGCTACTCTGGTAGCACTGTTTTGACTCTTCTTTGGGTTCTGCATACACCGAACGATTTGAATTTTCTCTCCCCGCGGCCAGACGAATGCCCACCTTCGAGATTTCCTCGATCATTATTGGCGAGGGTTCATTTAATCGACAAACTCTTCGGGTGCACAGATTTCTCTGCCAATTGATTTGGGGGGGAGGAAAACAATCGACGCGCAGGAATAGTAAAAAATCTTTCGAACTTCGCGTCGACCGATCGACAGGTGTGCCAGTCGATGGGCCGTTGGGATTTTTCTCGCAATCGTTCCTTTTCGCTGCAAAAGGGGAGAGAAGGAGAACGAGACGGAGAGATCGGACGATTTAACGTCTTAATTCGCGAAACGCTTCACCGCTCGCGGCGGTCCAATGAGCAAGACGAATTGCAGCCGATTTGCATTTAAGCGCAAGATTAAGCGTCCCCGGGAGCAAATTAATCCGACGTTTTATTCCTCTCGCGACCCATGCCGCTAGATCCACGAGAATCGATAATTGGTGTAAAAAGGACGATTGGAAAGAAACGAAGATCCATTCGACGCGCAGCAATTCTTCATTGTCGGCATCCTCTAAATTATTTACTCGATGGGTCACGACAACTCGGAAATATCGTACAGAATACTTCTATTATTTCCCTGCCTCGATTTTTCCGTTGAAAATACAAGTTTTTGCTCGCAGGTAGCCACATAGCGGTTGTCAGAACAAGATATACTGCGTTTTAATAGCCCTGCACAATTAATGATATATAACCCAGGCGTCGGAGTAGTTTTCGAGCGAACGTTCAACTCGGCCGATTTCCCAGTACGCGCGGGTATCTCCATCTAATTTCACGGTTCCCTGCCGCGACAGTATTCGCGGGGAAAGAGTTTCTGTCAGCTGCTGTCCCGATAAAATTCCGCAATTACCACGTATTACGTTCCGCAAACACGTCGCATAACGATCACGCGTGTAACACTGCTATCGCCACTTTTGCTAGTTTGAACATCATTTCGCTTGCCTTCGTTCTACTTGTCGCGTCGCGTCCCCATAGTCCTAGCGCCGGTTCGATCGAGCCCCGTAAAACTATCTCGCGTTAACGTCCACGGACGGACGCAACTGGAGTCGCAAAGTTTGGAGTTTTCCATGGAAAGTCTCGCGTCGAGTATTCGAGTATCGAGGAGCAGAGGAACGAAGAGGGTAGGAGAGAGACGGAGCGAAGGAGAGATCGAGCCTTTTGCGAAAGTCACTCGGCCTTACCGCTATCGAGATACCGCTATCGATATCGCGTGTCAATTAGCCGTGACAAGTGCGACAGAAAACAGCGCGTGAATTGAGCTCGACGACGCGAAAAGTACGTGGGCGAGCATTCGTGGCCGCAACACGAGGCAGGTAAGCGCGTGTACGTGTTCACGTATAGTGGCTTGTACTTTAACTTGCGCAGGTGTCGATTAGCCTTTTTTTCCCCCTCCGTCGTTCAGCTGTTCCTACGTATTGTCCTTTTATCCGGAGACTTTTTTACTTGGTCCTCGATTCGGCTACGCTGCTCCCGTTGGAAGATCATTACGACTGTTCGCTGACCGGGGTGACGTTTGATTCGTCTGACTCGTGGCCCCCCGTGTTGGACGGGAACGCTGATTTTTGCGCGTCCCGGTTTCTCCATTTCCATGGCGAAAACTAGAGCGCCGGCATCGAAATACGGCAGCGCGTACTCCGCTGTGCCACGGTTACCGCGTTTCGCAACGTCTAAATTGTAAAATAAAAGTAACGCGTCCCGAGTGAAACGAGTCAAAGAGTCGTTTCTCGTTGCAACACGAAACTCTCTCCGTCGAAGCGCTAAACTTTCAAGCATTTTCGGGGGAAGCTCGTCGGATTAATTCCGGCTCCGAGGCAATTTGTTCAGAATTCAAGCCGCGCGGCCCGATCGAGATTCCTCGAGGTCCGATTCGAGATTCCGCGCATTGGACAACGGTGACACGGATACACGAACGGCCGGCGATGAATCAATTCGAAGAATGAATTCGCCGATGTCCACGGGAATCGTGTTCGCCGTTAAAGGCATCCGGGGTAACCCGGATAGATTCGCACCTGTGCACGTGGGCGTAGCTCGGGCCTATGTGGAAGGCGAGCATTATTCCGACGGCGTTCGCCGTGGACGATTATAGGGATCTTTATGGTGTCGGGAAACCGCGAGGGGGTGGAGGAAGCTGGCTGATTCATTTCGAGATCGCATCGCTCGATTGCATCCGCGCGTTACCTGCGATACGATTAATCAATTTCTACGCTCACAGGAATCATGGAAGTCGATTTCTTCGTTGAGTCGTTAAAGTAATACGCTGTAATTAATATTTCCAACTCCCCTCGACGATCCACGGGACAATTCGATTCACAATGGATCGAGGCCCGTCCACGTTCCCTTGGACCTCGATTCGGAGCAGAGTTTCCCAACAAATTTCTCTCCTTAATCGCCGTGTATTCGGCGTAACGGTGCAAGTAAATTAAATTATCCACCAATTTTCTCTCGCGTGTCCGTGCTCCGCGCGACAAGCTATCATCTTCTCCGCCCGGGCGACGCGGCGCAGAGAGCATCCCTCGGTCTCAATTTGTGAAAGCGATTCCACGGAGTTTACCCTCTATCTCCGTTCGCCAATCTCTAATTGCATCCCGCGGCAGGCGAACAAAAATTTGCCTTCGAAATTCGGCCGGGGACCGTGCTCCGAGACAGCACGAGACCGGGAAAAACGTAACAAGAATGCCGACGCGTAACGGAGGGGCGTTTATTGCGCGAGAAATAAACAGCTTCGACGGGAAATTAATAAAAGCCCGGCGCACGGTTTATCATCGGTTGCGCGGAATATTTGAGCCGCCCTTTCAAATTACGAGAGACCCGAGGAAAATTAATAAAACGTATCCGCGACGTTTCGATGTCCACGGAAGGTGGCTCGATAATTTTCTATGGAAACCACGAAGCGGATAATAGGGCTCTTATCTGCTATCTACAACAGCGTTTCGAAATTCGTGCGAAATTCTGCACGCTTTTGAACCCGTCAATTTGGCGAAAGCCGGGCCGCAGGAATTTCCGATTCGAGGAAATATTGTTGGAGCTCAACCGACGGTGTTTTCCTCGAAATAGAATAAGCGAACGCGGTTTATCGTACGTAGGTGGGAAATATTTGATATTGTATCGAAATTACGGGAAAAGTTGTCCAGAGCGAGGACGAGTTATCCCAACGGCGACACTGTCGAAACCGGAGTACCGAAAGTAAATACTGAACGCTCGCGAAACTTCGTCGGAGATCTCCGTTGGTGAAAATCCGAATGATCGCCTCCGCGTCTCATTGACGTCTCATTTCGGGGAACGTCGGGGCGAGTCGACGTGATAATAATACGGAATAATGTACGGAATAACAGGAACGATACCGGGCGTAGATTGATTCCCGTGGCGATAGATCGACGCGATACGAACAGGACTCCGCGTCGTTCGAGGTGTACCGCGTTCCGGGCACAGCGGTTGCATGAATTATTCAAGGCGAAATAATAACGCGTGCACGTGCTGTAATCGCGTTACAGTCGAGTCAAATATAATTATATCGTCGATCCGTGGACCGATGAAATATAAAAGCGTCAAAGGGAGCCGCTGCTCGTTATTGACCCAGCATCGGTATTACGGTTCACTAAATTACGATTATACCTGTAATCGCGGTCGATCCTGGCCAACCGTGTCTCCTTCTCCTACCTCGAGGGGGCCATCGATATTGCTCGCCCGGTTTGGGAAAATCGAATTTCGATTTTGCCCCTTCTTCTCCTTCCCCTGGAAATTTCTGTGAGAAAATCTTGGATGAAAAATCGCCCCGGATAGATCTTTGTCACCAGGTTCCAGCGGCTCGGAGATCCTTCGTTCTTCCAGACGATTGCTTCCAAAGCGTCGCGGTGAAATCGGGGCTGCGTTTAAGAAATTGCGAATTTCAAATTACCACGGGGCAAGCGTGCGCCCCCGAGAGTCGTGGGCAGAGTAAATAAAATCGAAAGCCTCGCGGTATTAATATACATCGATCTCGTCGTCGATAACGATCGGCGTGTCCGATTATTTACGTACACGCCTTATTATTCGTCGAATGAATTATTCGATCTTCTGCCCGATCGGTCGAGAGATTTATCATCGAGATGGCCTGGACGCCCTGTAATTTCGTGGGCCTCTTTTTCTTTTTCTTTCGCCTCGGACCGATTCGACCAGGGAGGAGTGGGAGCGTCAGCGACGTTTAGGAAAGCGCCCGGTGATTTTCACTGTAATTAACCATAATTAACGGCAACAGTTAGGGATTCCGTCGAGGGCCACGATCGACGCCCCCTCGTTTAATCAGCCACGAAATTCTTTCCTCCGAGCGTTCGCAGCTTAACCCTTCCATTCTCAGGCCCGTCATTCCTCTTTAATATCTGCTGAACACGCCGTCCGTTCACGAACAAGCCCCACTTTTCCCCAAGAAAATCAAATCCATCTTCCGAGCAACCGGGAAACTCAAAAGAAAGCGAACCCCCCCTCGATTCGTCCACTAAATCCTCGTCTTAAAGACCGTCTTCAAGGGTCCAATTAATCTCGAACAAACCGCAACGGCTTTCCCCGGCAACACCTTCGGCATCCGTCATTTCCAATCACCGAATATCCACGAAAAAAGAGAAAAAAAATAAGTAAACGGGAACCACCTCGGCCAGCTAAAACCCTGCACCATTAACGATCGATTCCCTCCAACAGTACCGAGCCATCGATGAGGAGAGGAAAAAGGAAAACCCGTAACGCGACGCACCGTTCGCCTCGATATTTCACCCTTTCCCGTACGAAGGTGTCCGAGAAGCTGACTCTCCTTCACCATTTACCATCGTTTCACGAGCGTGCCACAAAAGCGACGCCAGTCCAAGCAAAGTCGGCCTTCTGTCCACAATGGTGGTTGATTTTTTGCCGCATTGATCGCGGATTCCCGTCGGTAATCCCCCCGGTCCCGGTTGGCTGGTAATGAAGGCTCGTTTCTCCGTGGCTGCTGCCTCCTTTTTGTTAACCGCGTGGGCATGAAGATGTAACCCCCGTTGCAATAACGAAGGTGAATCGCGATACCCGGACAGATAGGTCTATGGTGATGAATGCTAGCAAGGAGCCCGCAGCACGCCGCGCTATCAATGGCATCTTCAGGGGCTACTCGCTGCACCGCAACGATTGCAAGTCATTTTCTATGGCAGAGTCACCGCGACGCGGCGGCGCGTCCGCCGGAGGACGACAGGACGGCTTCCGAGAATGTGGTTGAAATCGTGGGTCGAAGGTGTGGCTTGGACCACGGTGCGTGTCTCTATTAAGTGGAGTGCGACGGGGTTCGCGAGGTTGGGTAATGGGGGAACTATGCAGCTATTATACCTGGCACGATGCTACGGTTTTTTCTTGCCAGAGGATGGTTTAATTCGGTACTAATCCTCGTGCAAAACGATGGCACCGGGAGGAAGATGTTTTCGTCGGGGGAGCAGGTAGATTAATTTGTCGTCCGAGTTGCAGCGGCTGGTGAAATTGTTGGGTCGAAATAAATTGACGGTTTCGCAGTTTACGAATTACTTTAATTCATTCTTTACAGTTACACAGGTACATGCACGCGAAACGAATTATTTTACAGGACTCGGAGTTGCAGGCGTGCGAGAGATATTACAGAATGTGCCTCGCAATAGCCTCCGTATTACGAAAAGTAGAAAGTGTCCAACGTGCGTGCGTGTCGGACATATGAAAAATGATAATTAGCTCGCGGTTCGATCGTCGATCACGAATCGACGCGTAATCGTTGCCCCCGTTATCGATACTCGGTCGCAATTAATCGGTAAATCCAAACACGGATCGGAACGAAACGGAGAGTTTCCGTGCGATCGCCGTTTCTGAGACGGCGGGCACGCCCCGCGGCATTAAACTGTTGGTAGATGTGGGAGCGGTTTGTTTTAGACACGGGTCTAATGCACAGGCAAACCTGTAATCATCGACGAACGAATGGGTGGGATCGGATACATCATGGCAAACGAAAACGGAATCGGACGGACAGGGACGCTGCGTTTCATCCGGGATGCTTTTCGCCCTTGGCTAATAGTTTCTGCGCGTTTATCGCGCGTGAACATCGCGGTTCAACGCCTGTCCAATGGAAATCGACCGATCTTCGGTTGCTGTTTTTTTTTTCGCTTCCACTCGGCTTCGACGTTTTGCAATTTTTTCCGTCCCGTTGTGAAAGGCTCCGACGTCTCGCTCGTCCGCGGTGGGCGACAATTGTCGAATCTTCGTTAATCGGCCGGGTTACGGTTCTTTGTCCGAATTCCTTGGATTCTTATCTATCATTTTTTTTTTTTCAACGCTTTAATTAATAGGCGAACGAAATACTGTGCGGGGAATTACAAGAACGATCAGGATTACCTCTGTTTTTCTCCGCGGAGAGTCGTCGTTTTATGTATATTAGCTTGTACGAAACAGCCACGATTTGGGCACGGATCGAAGCGATCGGGCACGGCCCACGGCCGTCGAGGAATTAATTAGCTATTAGTATCAGCAGGACAGCGTTAGAGAATCGATTAGACGGAAGAGATTCTGGTAGACATTAAGTGTGCTGGACCTGAAACTGGAAACGTTCGAATGATTAATAAGCACTCGTTTGAATTTAGTGGAACGTTAATTAGGCATTACCTGAGTATGCTGCCATTAAATTTGATGTTTCGTCGCTTAACACTTGTCCGCAATAGAGCACCTAATTTATAGCGGCCGTAGTAATTTCCAATTGGAATGAAATTCTCGAGCACTATTTCTCGTTTGCGCAGCACGTTTCCGCCGAGGACACGATTGATTTTGTAACGCTGAATGATACCCGAGGAATGCACACCGGGGAATCGAGTCTACCTGCCTGGCCGCTTCATGCATCGATGAGTTCCTATCGGGAATTCTTTTTTTTTTTTTTTTATTTTAATGCACCGCGTTATCGCTAGTAATTTGCCGGTTTATTAAGCGTACCGTTATCAGTCGAACGTGAGAATCGAGAGATACAAAAGAACGCGACTCCTCGCGTGCGTACCGATTGTGAGTTGCACTTACGTGCAATGGACCCGTCTTTGTACCTTTAATTATCGTTCTCGTGCTTCGAAGCCGAAATTCGCCAGAACCGAGGCGCTCGAATCCGCGAAAAATAATGTTCACCTATTTGAGGCAGAGAAGCGTCTTTTTGCAGCTTCAGTCCTTTTCAATTAAAAGGAGGTGCACTGTATTTATCGGACGTTCCGTTCTCAATTGAATTTCATTTCGCCACGGAGCTGGCAGAACAGAGGCGGACAAACTAGTGTCCGAGGAGAATTTAGAAGGCGACGAATAAAAGTAGAAAAAAAAGTACGAAAGAATAGGCGAAAGGATCGAAAGGGACCAGACGAAGGATAGTAATTTGGCGTTATGAATAGCACGATATTATACATCCCGGCTACTTTGTGGCTTTTCTCTTGGAGCTCCTTCCCCAGCCAAACGATTCTGCTATTTATTAATAGATTCTATTAACCCTTTTCGTCTGCCGGCTCTTTGAGGTCGTCTTCTCCTCTCATCTTTTTCGTGCCCGACGTATTATTGCGTACCCTAATTGAGAAAACGATGGAAGGATATGATTAAGCTTCCAAATTCATCGTAGACATCGATGTTAGCGGTACAAATTTATTTCCAGGACATTCGTAATTTGGATACAGTTCTTGCAGACGTTCTTGCGACTTAAACATGCCACCAAAAGTTTGATCAATTCCTGTGCATCTTCTCCAAGTGAAACATTATGGTTTCCATAATTGTCATCTGCGAACAGAATACTTTTATTTCAGTCAATGATAATATTTTATTGTTCCTGTAACGTTGTTGAGGAACAATTTGCAACCGAATAGAAATAATAGCAAGATCGTAAGACGTAAAGAAGCCACGGGAAATAATATCAGCAAGCATACGTCGTATCTGCTAATAATACGTTGAAAAACGTAAAAATTTGTTCGCGCATCCTGCTGCCGCAAGTTTTACAAGATAATAGAGGGGTATTAGGGAAAGAATCTCCTTTACCTTTTCCTCGAATCGTCGTGCTTAGCGAGACGTAAAAATTCGTTCGAACGAGGAACGATAATTTCGTATCGGTCAGCCTCCGATATTTTCGGCTACTTTGTGCTTCCGCCTTGCCCGGGCTATTCATTAATGGCCCTGTCATTACTGTATCACCGATTACCATTGCCACGAACGGACTTCGGTAGGATTTCCTGGGGCCTTGACATTTGCAGCGATCGAAAAAGCTTCCGAACGACACGAATCCTTGCCGGGCCCTTTTCGCGGAACGCTTCACGACTCCGCACGAATCACATTTTCGTTCGGACCTTCGTGACTTCGTGGTTCCTTCGAATTCGACTTGTTTCTCGATCTCTGTTCTTCTCCTTTTGTATCTTTTCTTTTGTCCAGGAAAGAGGCAGGTAATTCATTCGCTTTTATTCCGACAACTGGAAACAAGTGATAATTGGCAAAGGTTATTCGGAAACTTTACAGACACAAGAAACGGTTACCGAGAAATCGAGATAATACTTATTAGCGAAGATTAAGAATAACAAATGGCCGTTCACCGATACGTCCGCGAAGACAGAAATATTCATAGCGCGAATGGTAACCGATAATTTCGTTCTTCCTCGTCCGTGCGCGCATCTTCCCGATCTCCGACAATCGAGTCAAGCCACGCCGCTGCCGCTGCGAAACGAAATAGGAGAAAACGAACCGAGGGAAAGAGACGAGCGGTCCGAAAAGCGAAAGAAGCAATCATCTTCGAAGGAATAATTCACGGGAGGGTAATACATACGTCCCTGCCAATCGTCGAAACTGCGTGCCAGCTGTTATTCGTAAGAAACTATTAATTTATTCCGCTGCGAGTTCGGCCTAAGTACGGTGTGTAAAACGCGCTTCGAGCTATATAAGAGTCGAGGGCCAATGGTGTAAGCGGCGATCGTTCGATCCGATACACATTGGCGTTCAAGAGGATAGAGAGAAAGAGAGAGAGAGAGAGAGAGAGAGAGAGAGAGAGCGAGGCGAGGTGCAGCCAGGTAAACCGTGAAGGTGCGTTGTGTAGGTTGATTGCAGGGTGCCGCGCGGTGTTTGCTTTATAAATCGTGCTCCGGTCCAGCAGAACCGCAGGAGAAAACGGAAGGAACAGTGTCTTGGATGGGGGGGGGGGGGGGGTAGCGGTGGTGGAGGGCTGGCGATTGATATCGTTCTGAAAATTGGGTTATGATTTATCGGGATTCCGACTGTGCGTTTTGCAAAGGATCTCGCGATTGAATATCCCTCGAGAGGAATCGCTGGTCAAAGGGGTGGTTTCAAACCTTTCACGGCTCATGCGCCGCAAATGAACGAGTCTTACGAACGTTCTAGCATTCTTGTTCGTTTATTTGCTGATTCTTTTTCGTTGCGAAATACGTCGACGCCGGATCCATGTTTCCACCCCAAGGTACTTAGGTAATAACCCGGTAATGACGGGCTCCGTTCGAACTTGCTCGCTTTTTATTCGCTCGCGTGTAGAGCTGCAGAGCAAACACGCTAGCGTGGACGATGATGATGATGATGATGACGATAATGACGATGATGATGATGAGGGTCTTCACGCAATTCGCGAACCCCGTTGCTCTACATACACACCGGGCTCGCTACATATTTATACAGATAGCTGGGAGCTGATGAAAATTCCATCAACGTCGATTATTACCGTTGCTGTGCCAATGCACACGTGCATAAACGCGCAACAGCACCGCCTAGGATTACTCGTACGAACCGTGCCGACCAGTTTAATCGAACAGAAATTAATTGAATTAATATCTGGGCTCGTGACGTCCCGTTGGAATTCTTTCCCGTTTAAATCGTGCGAATGATTAACGATTCGCAACTATCTAATCGTACCGGCGAAATTTCATTTAATTAAAATCCGAACTGAAGCGAACATATTTCGCCGGAAAATTCCACACTGATGCCAGAAAGAAGCGAGAAACGATCGCTCGATAGGAAAGTGTTCGCGACGATAAATTAAAAGCGGAGCTGCAATTGTGTAGCGGAACAGGTGTGCCACTGACCTTCGACAGGTTAGACGATCCGTGCGCCGCGACGCTCGAACCGATAATGACTCTTCGACCCCTGCCCGCGGTACCTTTCGACAGTACTCGCAATTTCCGAAAACCTTGGAAGGTCTACGACCGCAGCTTGGTTTTTTTTTTTTTGAGGAGGATCGGGATTTTTCACGAAGCACTGCTGCTTGTAATTAGTAATGGATATCATAAATTTCAACACGCTGTTGACGACGCTGGTGAAATGTGAATCGCGGCTTAGCAAATAGGTTCAACCTTCAATTATATTTTTAACGTGTTTCGATGGATTGGAGACACGGATTGCAATGTATATAAATATATATATTTATTGCAGAGCGGTAAGAAATTGGGATAGCTCGAGTTCTGCCAGGCCTGATACTTTCCTTCGGAGGTATTAAAAAATACGTGACGATAATTATTATTAAAGGAACACGATACGACGAGAATAAAATCGAAACATTTCCAATTACTATCAAGCTATGCGGGAAACAGTAGGCACGAATACAAAATTCCTCTTGCCTCGAAAATGAATTCCAAAAGGAACTTGTATACGCTTAATTATAACTTCGATATTTCCCCATTCTTTTTATACATTCTTCCAGTCACTCTTGAAATGCCCACGTTACACGTTAAGTTACGTCTTGTAGACACGGTTCTTCAGCCTCTCGCTGTACATTATTATTATACTGTATGTACGTGTTCACCAGAGGTTTCGAGGACGTTTCTGCCTCTTTTTTATTCGCGTCGGTGCGAGGCAATTTTCGTGGTCGGCGGAGAAAGAGAGTAAAAGTAACTTGCACATTCAGGAATCTCTCTCTTGGACGATTCCCTGCGTGTTCGTCGTTGCGTTCGTCCATCTTCGTTTATTGGGGCGAACGTATCATTACGTCGAGCAATTAATGTACTCGGCTCCGGGGACCCGGCCATCCTTAATTACCGGCTAATTACTTTGTAATGCCGATCTATTAATCTCCGTGTATAATATTGCTTATCGGATGCATTTTAGATGAATGCACCGTGCCTCACGCTTGTATTCCACAACGAGTCGTATCATTCGCGTTTCGAGCCGAGAAATAATATAATTCACGCACACCCTTTACGTCGCGCGGTGTATGCGTATAGCGCGGATAAAATTTTAATTAAGTCACATTTAAATGAAACTTGCTTGCCGGAACGGAGGATCTCGTGGTTCCGAGTTTAAGTCGATCACGGAGGAATTTCGATCGTCCAATTGATTTCCATAGTATCGATCGATCCGCTTTACTATCCTGTTTCGATTAATTTGTACGCGAAAAAAACAGGTTTTATGGGCATCCATGCGCGATTTTGTATACGATAATTAAATAATACTACCCAATTACCCGATAATGTTTCCTGAAGCCATCAGGTTTAAAATAGATCAAGTTCCACGGTCACCGCGTATGCTTATTAAATTCCACTTCTTCTTGCATCCTCGTGTTACAGTCGTATCGTTCGATTTTTACTACCGCGGACAGGAATCGCGTTACAAATGCGATACTAAATTCTTCGTGAAGCCCCTTGGGCTTGGAAAGTTATTCCCCAGCATTAATAATTCAATTAACAATCGCACTCGGTGTATCGAACGCAAAATTTCCCACGATTCACCACCGTATGATGCAAAGTTACGGAAACACTAATCTTTAATACGTGAACAAAAAATCAGGGGTTACAGACATTCCCGGGCAGGCAAGTATTTCTACCGGTTGACTGCCACTGGTCTGCACGGTACCGCCCCCTTGTTTGAGAAACTAAGAGACCAGGTATCCCTGCCTGCACCGTTTCTCTACCTATGCACCCTTTCTCCTTCTTCCGCCATCGGAATCCACCTTTCCTCCCGTCTCTCTCTCACCTGTCTTCCCACCTCCTGTCCACCTCTCGGTCTATCCCTTTTGCCTTCTCCCCCTTCCATCTGTTCTCCATTGCCCTCTCCCACCCCCTGTTTGACCAGCAGGTTCGTTCTGCACGTTCCTCCCTTCTGCATCGCGTTTTACCTTCCCGCTGGCCCCAAGAGGACGAGGAAGGTGTGCTGGTTCGCGAGGTGGCCGGTAGTTAGCACTCCATTACACATGGTTACCTATCATCAGAGCACGCCAGCCACACGATTTGCTCCCCGGGCCCCATGGATATTCATGGGCCGTGAGTAACGTTCCTCGCGGACGTCGTGGATCCTTCCCGAGACACGGGTACTTGGGCGTTAATAGATTATAATTGCCTTATCGAGAGCTATTTTGTGTTCTCTCGGTGTTCGGGGGGGACGGTGATCGGGGTGGCGATGATTTCAAGCCGAAGGTGCACGCGTTTTGTCTTCCGGGTAGTTTTTCGCAGTTGGGATGGCTCGAGGTACAGGTGGAGCTTGCGTCACGCTGGTTGCCTGGTCGAAGGGTTCGTCCGGAGCGTAGCCGAGGGCGTGCTTGGTGAACGAGATGCTTGATTTAATTTCACCGATGCGACAGTTAGTTTCTCTCGGCCGAAACGTAATTGATCCTTCGGCACGTCGACGGCGCGTCCGGATTTTTTTTTCTTCTCGAATGACAAGCGTCCACTGTCGTCCCGTCGCGCGAACGACTTTAAATAACGATCAAACGGGCGATTACGCGGTCCTGAAAGCGAACGAGTATCGGTGAAAGAGAAAAAGTATAGGGAGGGGGTCGTTCCGCGCCCGGAAAGTGGGGCTAATTGCCGGTGTAATTAACGCAGACCGGTGTGACGCAACGTACTCGCGGACTTATGGTTATTCATGGCTCGTAAACAACCGGCGTCGTTCTTTCTGGCCTCTTGCAACGTGCACGACATCGCGGGGCTAATTGAAATCGAGCCCGGTTAATTAGCAATGCTTGTTTACGCCTGTGCTGCCTGTCAGCGTGCGCGCTTATCGTCCGGGGCTCGCGAAAATTTATGGAAAAGGGAATGCATTCGTCCGAATTTATTCATTCTCGGCTGGCCCGACTATCGTTCCGCGGAACGTTTATTTAATAATCTCGACAATATCCCCCCCCCCTCTTCCCGTCAGGGGTCGTGTTTCAATTCGAACGACGACGAATCGTCTAAAATCTAAACACCGAAGGGCAGGAAATATCGGGTCGACGTAGATCTGGTCGACCTTCCTCCGGGTCTCTGACCGATCTCACCCCGAAGATCGGCAAAGTCTTCTCACGATCGCCCGTATACCTAACACTTCCGCCTTCTCTCCGGACGATCATCTTTTAAAATCATCCGCCGCTCCTCGCCTCCATACCCCATCCTATTCCACTCCATCTCATTTACAGGAATTTTATAGGCTGGTAGAAAAATCGAGTGCGAACACGGCCGATCAATTTGCCCTAAAGAGCCGTTAATTTTCGGTCGATGCCCTCCTACTATCTTCGTGCTTGTCGAAAATTATATTTCACCGTAGACGAGGCGGAGGGTGGGGCGACGAGGAGCCAGGAGGAGGTCTGCGGCACATAATAAGCCCGATCGGGCCCCTTTAATGAGCCATAATGGGCCAGCAAGTATGCGTAATCGTCGATGATGGGCCCGAACATGATTCCATCTCGTTTACCCTCTTTCCATCCCCTGTCCGGACGTCCTTCTTCCACCTTTTACGCGCCTCGCGATGCCCGGCGTTCTGCGATACGCCGAGAATTCGAAGGGGGTAACCGGTGCAGATTTTCTCTCCGCTCCTCTCTTCGTTCGTATCTACTGGGTGTTCTATGAAACCGAGACTGATTGTACGTTTGAAACGATTGGGAACGGGAGGGGGTACGTTCCGAGGGTCAATTAAAGGGTGCAGCTGTATCGTTGTTATTGTTCCTGCGACCGCTTCGCTTTTCGGGGAAAATCCCGCGGCGGTGTTTTTCTATACGCCTTTCCAGGTGAATTTAAAGCGGGGGGAAATCATTGAAGCAATAGTTTATACTAACCGTGTACCGATCGCTAAATTATGCCGCATTTGTGACTGGTAAATGCACCGGTGCGTCGATGTACAACTGAGAGAATTAATTGTGGCCAGGCATGGGTTGGTTTTAAAGCCGCGTATTATTATGGACTGCCTGACATTTGGTACCGTTCAATTTTATCTGGCAACATTTTTTCCCTGCAATTTAATGCTAAAAACGTACAGCTGGCACCGGTCGAGGGAGGCACCCCTTGTACACTTGTACCCGCGTACATACTTACATTGTACGAAACGATCGATGATGGCTCTGTGTCACCTAATTTCCAGCGATTACTTTTATATTCATTCGACCTGATGATGGACTCGATATTGGACTTGATTACAGAACAGTGCGGTAATAGCATGCACGGGAGAGTAATTTGCTCGTTGCCGTTAGATTTCACGAGATTGTCCCCGTGCGTTGCTCGCGATGAAAACAGAGGATTAAAAAGTGCAAGGGGAAAGAAGGCAGGATAGACCGGCCTGCAGACCGCTGTTCTCTGTTCGATTTCAGTCTTTACACGTGATTGCTCTTTCTTGCCCCGTGCACAGGCCAGCGAACAGACCTCGTTGAAAGAGTTGTTAATCACCTGCTCGTGTATCTACCTTTTGTATCTGAATTTCAGAATTTTCTTGTCCCTCGATATCTGGGCATCTTTGAGCGTTCCCTCCCCGACTGGATCGTCGCTTCTTTTAATTACTGGTGGGCGAATGAGCTTGGTTTTTTTCTTATCGCATCGAAAGTAACAGGTAACAGGTCTTCGTTTCATTGGGAGAAATATAGTGAGATCGCTTCGGACAACTCTGATTCGTTTTCTGCATCCATCGAGCCTCTGCAAATGTTTGAATTGTATTAATAAAGAGTATGTATCTATAAATTGGTGCAAGTGTTCTTTTCGTCTGGGCTCCGGCGCAAATCTGTTTCCACGATCGCGGAACTTAACGTCGCGTCGTCGTGCGCTCATTTAAACTTATTTACTTACCGAGGCAAAACGGTGCCTAGCCTCGATTATGCTTGCCCCTTCTGCACCTCCTTACCCCTTTCGTCCCTTGGCGTTCGAGCTTGCGAATCAATTTAATCGGGCCGTCGGTTGTTCTGAGAAAATCATAGGTGCCGGCCGGTTATTTAAGATACGGAGACCGCGAATCGTCAGTGACTCTCAGCCAATGCCGAGGAAACCGGATTTCTATACAATTTCTTCGCTTCGCGTTCTTTATTTCGTACCGGAAAAAGATTGTACGCGCAAACGACAGTACACATAAAATGTAGAAGCGCGATATCTCGAAGACAGAGCAGAATAATGGATTGATCTGGGCACGATTTCGATTAAAATAACTCGAGTTACCTTCGCCTTAACAACACAGGTGTCTACTACGAATGACTAAATACGACGTACAGAGAAATACGTAAAATTTTGCGAACCGATGTAGAAGAAATATCAATTACGCTCGTTGCACGTGGAGCAAAGTAATCGACAACTGTGTGCCCCGCTGAATCATCGAAATCGTTCGGCAGAATATCGATTGAGCGTAGACGTCTCGAACCGTGGAATAGAAAACCCCTTCGTCGAGGCGTTCGAGGTTTCTTATTAGAGACGATTAGTTCGAAAACGGCTAGATCAAGTGGATGCACGTATTCAACATGCCTCGCCTATATAAGTGGACGGTAATTGAATGTCAGCGCGATCTCGGTACCACGGCGGAGCTTTCATTCTTGGCCTGAGAATGCACTCGCGATACCGCTTGCTGCTTCGATTCTCCGGAAGTGGTTTTCGTTCACCAGGGTCACCGGCCCGGTCCTCCTAAATTACCTGCAACGAACGCAGAAAATTGACTGCCTCGCGTTCCTTATGCATTCCGCCAGAAATGTTAAGAATCTTCGAATCAATTCTTTCGGCCTGAAAGAACAGTGTCCACTAAAATTCTACCGCTCGCAGACATTACGAAATCCGCTGTAAGAAATTCCACTAACCGAGCACAAGAATAACAAAGGCTCACGTAGAAGCAAGTTTATAAAAAAGAAGTAACAAAGTCGTAATAAAAATCGCCATATAACATTGACAAAGGGAACGCGGTTTAAAGATTCCTACCGAGGAGCCCGTAAAAATTCCTCCGAGAAATTCCTTCCGCCGCCTCGAATTTCAAGTGAGTTTTCCAAGCGGGAGCCCGGTCATTTTTCCTCGTGCTTTCCAGGAAAATCGCACCGGACGCTACATTACCCAGGCCATTACCAGCTTATTATAATTGTAACGCGTAATCGATACGCGTACGCAGCGGACCGACAATGGCGACGAGCGGACAATGCGAGAAAATACGAGAGTGCCCCGTAGGGAGGCTCGAGGATCCCCATAAAACCTTCCTCCCTTTTCACATGGGGAACAGCCCGTTGCCCGACGAATAAATGGTCTGATTAAGCACGCCATTTTGCCTGTAATGTAATCTTTAAGCGCGCGTCGACTTCTTTCGCTGCCATTGTGCAGACGGTACACGATGTCTCGTCGATCATTTTCAAGGATTATGCTGGACCCCTTTGTCCGGGCGATTATTCATGTTTCACGGGGTGCGGAATCGTAGAAGAAGACGTCGTTGATTCAACTTGTTGAGCTGCTCCTCGCGCAGACCCCGGTTCCCCGGTGAACCAATGCTCCTCGCGGTCTCGCGTATTCTCTGGAACATTTATTATTATTATTATTATTATTATTAGTATGTTTGTCGTCGAATTCTCCCCGCCAAATACAACACTTTTGCACGGATTCACGAGAGATACCTTCGGTTATGAAACTGTAACTCAATAGGTACACGTTTACGCCTTTTGTACTCGCAGTCGATCTTGAAATCTGTTCGAAAGATTCCTCTCAATGGAGAAGAAAAAAAACCTCCCATTATCATCACCCATTGTCCAATCACATTTTCTATTGTGCCGGCACAAAGCGTCAAATCCCTTTTCAATTTGCGTCACTTCAAAGCGCAAGAAAACTCCTTGCAAAGAAGCTTCGGCGTCCCGATATCGAAGAACCATCGCGAAAAAGAAAGAGAAACGAAATAAAATAAATAAAATCAGCCGCGATACGACGAAATCGAGAACCGGCGGACAAACTGCAATCTCTGGCCGTCTTTCTTTTTTTTTTTCGTTTTCTCCCGGAAAGCGAGCCACGGAGGACGAGTTCATTGTTGGAAAGGGTTTCAAACAATGCAACGATACAATGGCGACAGAATCGTCGATTCCGCGTCCCGCTATTTCTCTCTCTTCCGCCACGGTTTTCTCCAGCAGCGACAATGCTTTCTAACGAATCGATCGGGCTTTTAATGCAACGAACTAACGGATTTTCTCGATCCCGTCGTCGACGCGCTCGCTCGCGAATCGAGAACTATTTTTCACCGACAATGCGCTCCGCTTCCTCTTGCGCTTTCTAAAAATCGTACAAAAGGGAACCATGCGAACACCTCTGTGCTCCCTTTGTTTAATTTTTTTTCTCTCCTCTCCAACGACACACCCGAAAGGTCATCAGCGTTGCTTTTCATAAAAGTGTCGTTGACATTCCTAGCTCGTTTCCTCGCTACCTTCTACTTTTTTTCTTCTCCTCTCTCATTCTTCTTGCTCCTCTTTGACCGGCGCGTAAGAGTCGTAAAAATCATCTCCGCGGGCGACCGAGCCCTCAAAAGGGCCCAAAAGGGATTTACAGGTGTGAGCCGACCGGAGAAGGGACTCGCAGGCTTATTGGGTTTCCGCCACTTCAGCCTGCACAAAGTGCATGCAAATTTTCTAAAGGGAACGTCCCGCCCGTTTTTATTTCCAATGGTTTATCCGGCCCGATTCGACGCTGTTGGCGTCTATCGGCGTCTATTGGCGTCTGTTGGCGTCTCCCGGGCGTCTCTGTATCCCGGACACGCGATACTATATTTGAAACGCGTTAGATTCATCGGCGCTTCGGTGTCCGCATTGGTGATTCGTAGGGAGGAACACTTTACTGTGCAGGTATACGCGTCGCGTTCAGTTTCGAGCGCGCACGATGCTTGAGAGCGAATGGATTCGATGGGAGCGGCGTGTGGTGGAATAAGGTATTCTTCGCGGAGAGACGAATTTTTGTACGCGCGCGTGATTTCGAGTTTGGCGATCGTCGGAAATCTTGGAAAATCTTGGAACGAATTCAAACGCGTCCGCGCCCCGTTATTCAACTGCGAGCCGTAGCCCCGCGGAAGGGTAGCATCCCTCCGCGGAAACGCAATTACGAAAAGTACCAGAGACGCGGGGGGAAAAGCAGAGGGCCCTGCTGCGAGGGAAAGGGAGCAAGGTGCACGTGGATCGTAGACAAAGTGTTCGGTAACGGACGCGGAGGTAGCGGAGGCCGACGAAGCGAAGGTGGAAGAAGAGACGCGAAGAAGCGTCGGTGTTCGCGAATGGGAAAAAAAGGAAAAAAGAAAGGAAAGGAGAGCCGTCGAGAACGGGCGTGCACGCTGCTCGCGCATTGGTGCACCGGTGTGTACGATGTGTGCAGAGTCGCCATGTTGAATATCCCCACTTCCGTTTCACGTGTCGTACACCTACACACGTGTAAAGAACCGCGATACCGGTCGCAATGTCGTTTTTACGGCAGGGGCGAGGAATCAGCCTTCGCCGTGGGGTTTATTTGTTCCGCGGTGGCGGAGAAACGTCTCGGTGACCCCAGAGCGACAGAAATCGCGAACCTAGGGGTTGCTTCAGGATTTCGGGGGTGCTCCTCTTTTCGTCGGCTGTTAACCCTTTCGCTGCGGAGGGTGCACGCGTAGGACTCGTCCTCGGATATCCATCCGTCAGAAGTCGAAGAATTTCGGAGCACTTGGAGCATCCCCAAGGTAGGGCGATATTGAGCATTCACGGCGTCTGCATTCGACAGATTCCGCTAGTCGGACAGCCTCCAAGGTGCCTCCAACGAGTTACCCGCCATGGACCACGATTTCATTACTAGCAGCTCTTAAAGATACGCGGAGCCTTCGATGTAAGCTGCGAGAATATCCGCCATGCTGCGCGGGTAAGTGACGACAAGCGTGTGCCTACCACGACCCACGGTATCCCTCGCGCAGGGCTGAAAAAGCTCCGTCGTGCTAATTTTTTGCATCCCACTTTATTTACTTCACGAGTGAACCAAGCAATTACCAGCAATCGTAAACCGGAAAAGCACATGCGCTGCGTAGGAACTAGTCTACAAAGTATTCAAGGTGGATCGATATCGCGGCAAAAATGTAGCGAAACGATTATTCGTGCCGCAATTCCAGTGTTCACTTCGAAAAGGGGTGGCAATTATCAACTAAGAGTATTTATCTCGGCAAGAAACTCACAATTCGCCCTAATTATTTCGTGCGGAACTTTTGCAAGAACTCGAGTCGACAAATACGAGGTTCCAACGACAGGAGGACACCCGAGATGCGGACCGCGTGCGCATAATTTGTCATCATTCGACGAACATTTTCATGTTTTCTACCTTCCGCCTACGGTATTTGGATCGTATAAAAAGACAAAAACGAATCGGCCGTGGGCGCAGCGTTGCGCAAAGACCCAACGCGTTCCAACGTTTCGACCGGTCGATTTCTCGTCACGAGTTTCGACACGGTCCCGTTGTGTAGACTCGATCATTAGACAGGACAGAACGTGGCCTAAACACAGACATTAACCAGGACACGTCACTTCAGCCTCTCGGGTTTCGCGGCACGGGTCGAAGAAAGCGTCACCGTACACGCCCTGACACCTTAATCGCACGATTACGTCTGCGGCACCGCGTACCGCGATCTGTTCCAGCAATTACCCCGTTGCTGATCGATTAGAGGCGCCGCGGGAACCAGGGGTTTCGAGGATCTCGCCGTTATGAAAGTATGTGGATCGCCCTGAATCTTACACACATGTACTGCTTTTTGCGGCACAATGAAAATAATATGTAATTTCATTTTCATTCAGCTACTCGCGCCTCGACCCGGTAATCGCTTCTCGTTGCGTTACCATTTTCAATCGCAACGCTCGCAGCGAGCGTACAAGCTCAACCGAGCGACCGCGAGCCCCGAACTCTAAACAATCCGAGGCTGAAAAATCGGCTCACGCGAAACAGTCGTCCCTGCGCCGTCCATAATTTTTCCTCGGCGTCGCCCTCGGGCCTACCAAGAAAAAGAAAGCGTCCCGAAGACGAATGTACGCGCCGAACAGATGCAGGAGAAAAAGTCTCGACAAGCGAACCCGCGAAACTAGGGAGGGGGAACCCGCGCAGCGGTGGGGATAGGGAGAAGGGTTAAAAGGGGAAGGGAGCCCAGACGTATTAATTAAACGACTCATTTTCATCGCACGACAAAAACGTGAGTTTAACGCCCATCGGCGACTAATGCGTTCCCCACTGCACCCCGAACGTGGCACAAGAAATCGTAACAACGAGACTGGTTCGGACCATCGAGTTTCAGCCTCGGCGAACCGTCCAATCGTGTCGAAGGTGGTGTACGCCTAGCCAGGCTGTTCGAACCGTTCAGAACCGCCCAGGTTCCCTCGATTTTTTCCCCTACCATGCCGTCGGGTTTCAGTGGAGGGGAAGAGTTGCTAGTTGGAGCACCCCCACCACCGTCCAAACGCGCCTCGTTTAGCCTGTAATTTGCTCAAACACTAGCAAGCACTCGTGCCAGAAGCATCCGTCAGAGAGCTGTGTGCCTGCTGTGAGTCCCGAGGTGCTCTCCTGGCCAGGGTCCGTCCGCTTCTTTTTCGCCCCAATTGTGCGTCGCGTTCTTCTTCCTCGAGTAATCCGCCGCTGAAGGATTTTCCCGTGGCCGCAGTGTGTGCCGGACTAGTGCGGCAAGCCTTTCGACCGGTGGTGACACTTGATTTCGTTGACGGGTGTCGTCGCGGACCGTACCCGTGCGTATCCGTGCAGTTCTGTGTCGTCGCGAACGATGAATGGTGACGGTTGCTGTGCTTGAAACTGAACCGAGTGTCAGAGTTCGTCGGGCACTAGCTAGCATATGCCTGGACGACGCGACGAAAGTACCGCACCGGTGGACTCGGTATCGTTAAGTTCGCGCTGGACAGCGGTGTCGCCGGACAGGAGTTTACCAGTGCGTCGAGAAGTGTGTTCAAAGTGTTTTCGAGCAGGAGCCCGTGGCAGAACGGCTGTCAGGCGAGCGTTCCCGGTGCGTTGAAGGTGCCGGCGTCGAGGCGGCTGCAGGCATGCGGCGGACCTGATTCCGGCGAGCACCTTGGAGCCAGCGCGTGTTGGAGAAGCGGCCAGCCCGTCAGCCAGGCGTACGATAATCGTACGATGATGCCGCTCGCGCCGACGCCAATCGTTCCGGTGCCGTCGAAGCCGAAGATCGGCTTCAGCATCGACTCTATCGTTGGCGGCGGTGGTCAGGGTCGCGAGGACCGCCTGGACCGTCTGGACCGTCTGGAGCGCGTCGAAATCGAACGCGATGGTAGCCCGATGGACGTGGAGGGATCGTCGTCGCCGCGTAGTCGTCGCGTGACGACTAGATCGCCCGGTGCTCATTCCGAAGGATCCGATCGTCCCGTGTCCCGAAGTTCCTCGGTGGAATCGTACCCCAACTCTCGAAGGACGCCGTCCCATCCGGCTGGTCTTCATCACCATCACGCCAATCACCATGGTCACCACCATCATCTGTCGGCCGCGACTCACTTGGACTTTAGTAGAACAACGGTTCACAGCCACAGCGGCGGCTCCACGCCCAACAACAGCCCTAGTCCGCCTCACAGGATATCTCACGGCGAATCTCCCGTCGGTGCGCATCCTCAACCGCCGCCAGGAGTTGTCAGACCAAGTCCCAACTACCTTGCACCGCCGCCCGGAGCAGCGACCGCGGCCGCTGTCGCGGCTGAGCAGTTGAAATCGCTTTACGGCCTACCCGGACATGGTCCAGCGGGACCGCAGACCGGACAGAACGAGTATCACACGCAGCAGCTGGCATTGGCAGCGAATTTAGCCGCGGCCCAGCATTTTCAAGCCGCGAACCTGGCCGTGGCCCTGCAGGCGCATCATGGCGGGTCGCCCCATGGACCTCCGCATGGGCCTTATCCCCATGGAGGCGCGCCGGGTGGACCTCATCCTCCGCCGCATCCTCATCAGCCACCTAGGGACAGCTATCCGCTGTATCCTTGGCTGCTCTCCAGGCACGGAAGGATCTTTCCTCACAGATTTCCTGGAGGTACGTTGATTTATTGTTTCTTTTGTTTCGCTGGAACGGAGACTGGAGGTGTGGAAGACTTTGGACCCGTTCCGCGGGGCAGGGTTTAGACAAGTTGATTACGGTTCGACGGTTAGTCAAGAAAATAGAGAACAAGTTATTGGTGTCCGCTTGTATAGGCACACGTGTGATTTGGCGGGAATGAGATACAGCGTGTACGCGTTCTGCACATCTGTACGGTATTTCTGAGAGGCCCTTGCGTTTGCGAGTTGCACGAATGTTTACGAAGTGGGACGCGTGCGAGCTGCAAACGGCACGCATTGGGATTCATCTTAAGTTCAGTCACGATGGAGGAGTTTAGACTCCGATTTCTGAAGTTATCCGTTTCGCGGTTTACGAGTTCGATAAGATCGTTCATTTGTTAGGAGACAAGTGTTAACGAAACGTTATACTTATTATGCAACTGCCGTAAGAAATTCATTACAAATGCATTAAAGAAACGGACTTGTATAATTAATAATATTGTTCGCTCTTTTTCTAACCGCGGTAAGTAACGATCCCATGATAGTTGAAAATATGAAGCCAATTTGTTGTTCAACCCGATATTTATTATCCAAGAAATAGCTGAGCTATCTCCGGACAAATTATTATCACCCGCCTTTACGATAGATCATCAATCCACAATTATCTCCACTTACATATATAAAAAGAGGAAAAAGTGGATCCATTGATTGACACTAATAGGTACTCCTTGTTATTCAGTTCTCGTTAATCGGTGGGGGGAAGAGCGCACGTTGACGATTTCAAAATCATGCTGGTCGTAAAACTATCGTATAGGCGAGATATCGATGAAGTTTTTTTTCCGGCAAGAGTGAGAAAATAAAAAGACGAAGTTCATTTGCATGGCTAGATCGTTGTCGGGACGTCTGTCTCCATATGCGCAACGAGATTCACGCCCTAAAACTTCATTAATTCGTAAACTTGCAAAATCAATTCTGCAACTATACGATCTTTGCTCTATACAAAAAAATGTTTCCTTGTATTCGAGGAATATTGACGTCGAGAAACAAGTCTATACAGCTCGCTCTTGCAACTACGCGAGAGCCACTTACAAAACTACTATTGTCGGGAGTTCGAAATTATTGAGTTTACTCGTCACCGAACAATGATCGCAAAGGTACACCCTCGCGAATTGCGCTTCAACCGGGCGTACGGTCTCTATCATCGGGCAATTTTCTCGGGCGCAGTCTTCCGATTCTAGATACGCGTCTCCGCGGTCCGAATACCGTATCGTCGACGCGAAAAGTGTCTTCGACTTACCGTTACCAGTCACGTCGCTGCGGGGGTTGTCCCCGGAGAAAAACGACGAAAGCCGGCGTCGTCCACTTTGCATGGACCGAGGCGTCGAACGTCCTCGTAATCGATATGCCCGAGTTAGCTCGTCATTTCCCCGGTTAATAAACCCCGCGGCGAGGCGTACCTTTTTTATTCGCTCCGGTGCGACCATCGACCGGTTCCCTTTGCGCGAAAGCGTATCGATTTGGTCGCGATGTAAACAGCGTGCATCCACGACGCAAGTAACTCGCATGCACGTACGTATGTACATCGCGATCGGTCGCGGGGTAACGAGGAGCACGATAATTATGTGTTTCGAGAGTTGGTAAATAAGAACGCGTACGCGTCCCTCCCTCCGCCGTCACCCCCGATGGCGAAGAGGTTACGCAAAGATTTCGTAATAGAGATTTTGTAACGTTGTTGTGTCCGCGGCGCGGACACTCTTTATCTCGGTCACGAACAAGAAGGCAAAACAGGCGGCTTCGCGTAATTGATTCATTCGACGCTGATAAACGCGACCATCGGTGCCGATTATGAATTGTTTCGCGATAAAAGGGTATCTACGTATATCGTAATACGTACAGAGATATCCTATTATCGGGTCACCGTTGATTGTCGCTCATTAATGAAATCGCCAACGTTTTCGCTAATCGTATTAATTGCCGTTTAGCATCATTTATATTGAAGGGGGAATCATTTCTCAACTCTTCTCGGATCGGAGCGAATTGGTTGGCTGGATACGGGGGTGAAGTTTAAGGGTTTCGAACGGGGCGTGTAATTGATGCGTACTTGCTCTCTGCGTGTGGTCCTCGATTTTTTTTTTAATAATGATGATTAGTCGCGGGTCTGATAAAAATGGTAGATTAAACGGGGAGTTCTCAGCGAGAAAGGACATTTCTTTCAGTACAGGGTATAAATTTGTGAAACATATGCGGGCAGAAATTTCGGCTCCGATAGTCTACACACGAGTGAACGAAGCGACTAGAAAATGAACGTAGAAATTAAGCAGACGGAAATATGAATTTCAGAGAAGCAGCGGAATTCCTGAGATTCCGTTAAATTAACATAGCCTGCACGTTAGATCACTGGCAAAAAAAGATTCGAATCTAATGCATCAATTCCCCGGGCAAATCAATCTTCCCATTCGAACAGAAACATCGCAGCAATATATCAATTTATCCAACATCGTTTAGCTACCGAATCTAATTAGCCAAGGAGCTTGAACAGGTATTCATGCCCCGTACACGCATTCAGAACGATAGACGCCGTTCGACGACTACGTCGATCCGGAACGTCCGCGAGGTGCGAAGGTGGACCGTACGCCGATTTCAACCGCGAACACGTGGAATTTTATGGCTTGTCGCTTCGTTCATCTCCGGCACTGCCGGGTTAATTTTATCTGCGATCGCGAGTCGATCGTAAATCATCAATCGTTCCTTGTAGCCGGGAACGGTCGTTAGAAATGTGGATTTTGTCGCGACGGAGACCCGTTTATTTATCGGCCGTTGGTGCCGAAAAATGAAACGGCCGAGTGCTCGCGGAGCCTCCGCGACGACGACGGTGAAAATAATTTACGCGTCGCGGAGGACGTTGCTTTGCTCGATTTTCGATCGGGCACCACGACGAATCGGCGAAACCGAACGACGATCGTTTCTGATGCGAGCGCGTCAAGTGGAAAACCGCGATGGACGTTTTATGGACACACGTCAACGTTTATACGCGAGGCAATTTACAAGATGCGAAACACGTTTGCGCGATAGGGACGGCTGTTGCGAAGCACGTTAAGAATGATGGATACAGAAGTGTATATATTGTATCGTTTTAATGTTACACTTTGGAGCGTATTATCGAATTCATGCCGACGGTTAATTGGTGTAAAACTGTAAATACGCGAATCTTTATCCGCGACGACGTTTATTTTTCATCGGAGGCTCTTTTGCCCGAGGAATAAACAGCCAGGAGAGAATATTTCATGTGACTGTGGAACTCGAATGCTCGTTCGTTTGCAATTTTTTCACACGTTTAGTCGAATCCGCGAACTGCGTAATTATTTTCACGGTGGGTACTGAACTAACGGGCAACGTACCTGCATTTAAATACAACAATTCTTACGGTTCCATCGGATCGTCGATTCCACGGCTTCCTCGATCCTCGAGTTGGGAGAAGGAAACTCGTATCCCAGTCGGGATTATAAATAAGGCTGGGTTAATTAAGCACCATCCAAAGGGTCGTACCTCTCCCTACCAGAGATCTCGATCATCTCCACGGCCTAGTAATTACGCATTTCTTAATGAACAGACTCGCGTCTCGTCGGTCGAGTGCCGTGACAGGCACTCGGGGGAGCTTTCCAAATTCCCCGGCATACTTTATTTTCTCCGCTCGTTTTTTTGTTTTATTCCCTCGTCCCGCTTGAAATCCGTGATTTCTGCATTACGCAACCGATAATTTGCCACCTCGAATCTGTTACTTGAACCGTATTATTACACACAGAGCATCCCCCTTCTCCGACTTCCAAACACATTATGCCGCGGTGTCGCGCGATCATGCGATCAAGAAATTTTTCCTCATAATTATATTCCCAAACTGGTTGAGCTTCGTTGCACGGCTTGCGCGCACAGGGAGATTTATCGCTCAATTGAAAAAGTCCACGTCTCGTCCGCGGGCCCGTTGGAAAAATCACTGGTCCCCTCTTTTCTTCGATTTTTCTCCCCCCATTTTCCAATTCGTTCTCATCCGATTTTTTTGTCCCTGCCCCTGCACGGAGAAACGGTGGTTCGTTTCGAGCTGCAGGTATCCGCTCGTTGGCTGTACCTAATCGGGTGGCGATCAGGCGACATCAGGCCAGACCTGGAAGTTAACTTACGAGGTCAGCCGTCGAGTTGGAAAAGCAAGGAGAGACGAAACGTCTCGGGACAGAAGCGAACCAGACGATTACCATAAATTTACCCGAGTTCTACGGGAGCGTGTATGGTGTTCCTGTGGGCACCAGGTAGAGAGAACCAATGCGGCGGGAACTAGTTTCACGGGAGGGAAAAATCCTCGCCATGCTTGCTCCGCGGCGCATCACGCCCCTAAGGTCTTTTTCCAGTTACGTACTCGTTCTGTAGCGGACGAGAGGGGCATCGAATGAGACTTCTCTGTGAAACATATCGTTTAATAGCTACTATTATATATCTAATAGTACGCGTAACAATAATTTCATCTTTCTACATTGTTTCCCGATCCTTCCCAACGAACTTACGTCAGTACAGCAGCTTCGCGAAAAAGCTTCGAGTGAAACGCCGAGAATTCCCGTCGCTTATGGAATAAGCCAGCCCCGGGCGACGTCCCAGTCAATGGTTCGATGATGAAGTGGCTTCGATGCCGTGCGTTACTCACTTTTTCGTTAATTTCGTCCCATCAGCGCGTTACTTCGGGCGGTGTTCCTGGAACGAGACGAGGATCCACGTTACCATTCGATTACTGTTATTTCTCGTGTACTTGAGCAAGCTGGATAGGCTACCATTTCCAACGTGACTCCGATTCGCAAGCAGGGCCCGACCACTTATCTAATAGCTCGCCTTTGGATACCGAGCATGCATTATCTAGAAAGTTGCGTAGATGTTTCGCAGAATTATTCCACTTCTGTTGCTTCTCTTCGATCGCCATTCACTTCCTAATTACTGGTGGCCGGGCACGGGGGTAGCGCATACTTCCAATGTAATTCGCAGCTAAACGAATTAGACAATTTCATACCTCGCTGTGCAATTTTGCGAACTAACTTTCTCAATTCTTTAATCGCGCAAGCTGATTTCTTCTTACCATCGGCCGAACGAGCGCGAACAATTATCGGTCGGAAATATTGGAAATATTGAGCGGCTGTGTATTTATGCAAATTCTCTTTCTGGCAATGATACGGTGGTCGGAAAATGGTGCACAGTTTCATTTCCGCCGCCACCATACTTTTTACCCAAAATGGACAGGCTTGCCTGCTCGCGCGGAGCAGGCTTATCTGGTAATTAGTCGGTATCGATAATTATCGCCGGGGGTCCGCGTCCTTAAGATCCAGTATTTCACGCAAACGCGAACGTGGGCAGAGAGAAATATGAGATAGGTCGTGGAACTAATTCGATAAGAAAGTCTCGAGCCGTTTTCCACATACACCTAATCTATTCAGCCGCGATTTCTTCGTTGATTATAACAGTTCTGAGAGGACTTCATCGTTTCGCTGAGTTATTCCACCATAATTTAACTACCATAAACGCTTCTGTAAATGACACCAAAAATGTATTTTTAACGATGTCATTATTTCCCCCGTTTTTCTTAAATTGTGTTTCCCTGATTATTGAAGGGGGAAGATTGCCCAAATTCTTTCCGAGTCGTTCCTATTTTTGTTTCCTACGCTGGATGCTGGCCAGTACAGGTCTTGCTAATACCATTGGGAATATTGTTCGCAGGTGTCTTCGAGTCTAACGCTATTCCACGGATTGTAACAAAGGAATAACGATAGTGTGTTTTGTCAATAGGAAATACATATAACGAATAACGAATGTCGGGAAATACGCGTTGCAGTTGCAAATTGCCATTCGTCCACTTGTTCTGTTTATTTTTTAAGTACACATATCCACGCATAGTTGGGTCTCGTTGGTAAATATTACTTGCACGCTAATGTAATCGTAGGTTTATTGCTCGCAACTTCCTCGATTACCTCGCGTTTAGATTCCGCACATTAACCACGGGATTCGAAATGTTACGACGCTATAAAAACGCTTACATTGTTGAATCTATGTTACGCTGTATGCCTACATATTATTATCCCGAGTTACACCGCAGGTACACTGCAATCAAACTTCGTTACGGACGAAAAAACGTTGCGATAACGCAATACATATACGGGTAACAAAAATTCTGCGGATACTTCGTGCACGCTTTTATTTTCAACGCCGCAGTAATTAGAGTTTATTGTAAAAAACGAAGAAGAAGAAACGAAAAATAAAGAAAGAAATCTTTTTGCCGTAATAAATAGCTCAGCGCGATCATAAATTTCTTCCGCTCGATGCGAAAGGCTATACAGGCGTATATTTTCGATACTTTAATTCGAAAATGAAATTTCTCTTTCGATGAGACAATTAGGAATATCATCAACCCCTATCGTTCGGCCATTATTCAGTTTTCCTGCAATTACTTCGCGTATTACAAGAGCAGTGATTACACCATTAAATGGATTACTCGAGTAACGGAGCATTCAATTAACAAAGGCCCCAATCGTAGTTAAATCTTAACAGGAAGGTGAATCTTTGGGTCTATTCTTCGACTCGTCGCATGAGCTGGCACGAAGCTATTTTTTAATGACGCCTGCCAACGACGAACGAACAGTTGCAATACTAATTACCTCTAATACACGGTTGCGCAAATGGAATGGACGTGATAGCGAATGAATCCCGCCGTTTCGTCTGGCGTCGACACTGTTTACCGAGAATTGATATTACGAAAGGGAATTGCCTTTGCAGTTAAGTCACGAGCAATTACCATTAGTCGTTCTGAGTAATTACCCTTTTGTTAAGTGAAACATGTAACTCGCGGAACGGCACGATTCCGACGCGTTTTGTTAAACGTTCAACCGGTTCCGGGCTTGCAGATGCAAATTTTACGAGCGACGTCGTGACATGGGCAGAGGAAACTTCTTGGAAAATTTAACCGGCACGCGTGGAGAAGGATTGGAGGGCAGGAATAACTCGACGCTTATTTCCATGCAAATTGTTATTAATAGGATAAACATTGGAGGAATAATTAGAAAATTTCCAATAGGTAAATTTTAAACTAGCTGCTGGCACGAGTTCGATCAATTTCCTGTTCACTTCGCTTTCAATTTCAATGAAAACGATATTCCAGTAATATTCACTTTCAAAAATGCCATATTTATCATTTTCACGCATTTCCATCACGATGGAATTGCGAAAATATTGTTCAGATAATTTACTATAACGTCGACCAAGGAAACACCAATTGTCTCACCTTCTGCCCATTCTGGCTACTTAATAAAAGGACGCAGAGTAAATATTAAATTTGCCAGCTGCCAGGAAGTAAGTGAATTAAAATTGAACAGAGGCTTCAGCGAGGAGTTCCAGTGAAAAGCAAACAGGATAGTGGTGTGTGTAATGGAAATGGCGTACTCGTTTTCATTTGTCGTGATCGAGGCCCCGTGGCAGACTAGAGATACAATGGCGCGTTAATCAGCATTATTAAACACGTTTACCCTCGTGACGTTCATCTCCATGGGGTGTCCACCACCAACAATGACACTCGGTAGCGTTCCCGTCACTTCTTTTTTCCTAACGTTGATTTCACGTGTGTCCCTCGTGTCCCCCCACCCTTTGGCTCCTCCTTTTTTAGTTTTTTTTATTTCTTCTTTTTTAACGGAGCCATCGTTTTCATTCGATCGCAACACGTCCCTGTCACTGATCTCTCCCAGATCCCATCGACAATGACGAGTCGATATATAAATATATATATATATAGATTTTTTTTTCACCTTCACTTTCATTCGTTTCTTTGTTAAATCGGATTGACGTCTTCATTCACTGAATCGTCACGCGCGATCGGTGATCGCGATCGAACGATCCGCCGTGCAAATTGAACAATTGGATGATCTAATTCATTTCCCCTTCCATTCCATCTCGATAGATCGGTATCGCGCGACTACTATAAGTTTTTATTTCAATCGTGTCAACGTTGCTTCATTATTCAATATCACCGGCGTAATAATTTCGTCCGCGACGCGATTTCTTCTTGCGCGGGGAAGCAGTCCCGCGAGATTGCCAATTCCAGACGACAATCGCCGAAGTAATTACTGAAAGCAATTTTTCTTATCCCCCTCCCCCCTCGGTGCTGTTCCTTATTTTACATATTTACATTGCAATCTATGTTTTCCAATTATCCCGCCTCGACGGCGTTTGCCGTTTTTTCTCGCAGGAACCAAATGAGAAACAGGCACGTCGACGGTGAAGCGATTTTCACGTGCAAATGTATCGCTAATTGCTGGCACGGTAATTAGACGCGAGCATTACGAGCCCCGTGTATGCAAATGGCGCGATCACTTCGATTCCGTTCACGTTGAAAAATCGTCGCCGATATCCGGTGTCGCTGGACGACCAGGCCCGTGTCTTACGGCGGACCGATCGTGTAATTAAATAGTAATCGCTCATTACCGTGTTTCGTCATTTGTCGTACTCGCGCTTTTGGCGAGCCGAACCGGTTTCGATGGAATCGTTAATCCGTCAGCAGTAAAAGTCGAGGGACGTCATTTTGTTAAAATCGGGGGAAAGTTTTCATGAATACATTCGAGGGAACAGGTATCCGCGTCGTAAATTTCATTATTTCGTTGGACTGTGCGCAAGAATTTATTGCAACCGTGATTCACTATTTTCCAATAAAATCGCCGGACGCAAACGGCGATTTTAATCAATTTACTAATATACCGATCTAATAAAATCCATTTAAAGCGTGATTAAATGGTTCAACTATATCTCACGTTACACGAAACTTGACAGAATTGAGCGAGGGCTGAACATTTGATTAATATCTACCGCTACCCGAGATCACGAATCGACTGGAACTAAAGGATGCAAGTGGTAAAAAAAAATAGGAACAAAATTTAAAGAAAAAGTAAAAGATTTCCTTTGGAAGAGCACGGTGTTCCAAGTACTTATTGCGTACGATTAATCGCAAACCACGAGTCGTCGATTGAAATGGTAATTTCGCCAGACGCGAGTTACACGCGTGAAAGATTTCAATAGGCTGCTGGCAGAGAATATAAGCTAACCGATACGCGGCTGGTTTCTTTCCTCTTTTTCGTGTGTCCCCACGTCCCCTGTGTATTCGGTGCACACGATTGTTCGTCCCGAATTTACATAATTACGAAGGCGGCTGGCAATATACTGCGCTTGATTTGCATACTTAATTCCGTAATTGGCACTTCTTAATTGTTTAGCCAACTGCGTAATTCACCCGGGGACCCGGTTCGATGTTTCGTTGGAAACGAGCTTGAAAGACGTTAATGGTCCACGGTGACGCGATTATCCGACGAAACGAATGACCGCCTCGTTTTCTGCTTCTTCGGTTGAACGCGCTGGTTTTTTTTAAATTTATTTTTGGAAATCCTTGGCGACCGTTACGCGCGGTTCCCCGAGTTATTAAAATTAACAAGGCTCTTGTTGTGCAATTATCAGGAGAGAATTGTTGATTAAAATCCGGCGAGACGCGCGCGATCTCTTCTGCGAGGGATAATTAATCGAATGCTAGCTTGCAATTTTTTTCCTCGCGGTGTTTTACGGGCAATTTTTGGAACTCCTTGAAATTTTTTAACGGTGCCTGTTATCTTCGAAGAATCTGTCGAATATTCTTTTGTCGCTCGTTAAATATCACATCTCCATGTTAGTTAATATTTCATTAACGGAGCTCCCTTGGATCTCATCCAACTTTCAACGACGCTCTCATCAGCCCACTTCGCGAAACCATCTCCACGTCAATTCATCCCAATGCTTCCCTTCCTCGATTTCGTCCTCGACATTGAATCCTCTCCATCGGCATCCCTTCCACTAGATCCGCGGCTGTCTCATTTCGCGGGACCATCTGCGACGATCCGAAAGTTCTCCACCAGCCTTCCCTCTGGTCCGAGCCCCTAATTCTCCCTTTCTTTCGCTGCCCCGAGTCGTTAGCGAATCTCTAGGCGATTCCTAGACGGGTCGCCTACGGCCGTCCCGTGCACTGTACGTCCCCGTTCTCGTTCCGCTGCGCCAGCAGGATCGAGAAGTACGAGCACGAAGAGAAGGTGTGCTGGCCGTGGAACGAAGGGACAAGGCGAAGGGAGCTAGACGGCCTGTAATTACGGGAAGCTTGGATGTGCGCAGCTGAGCCGCCCAGAGCGACTCGAAATTACTCAAAAATAAGACCAAATCGCGAACGTATCAAATTATATCCCCACTGGGCTCCTTCACCTCTTTTCACAGTGTTCCCCGATGACGCGTTTCTTCAGCGACGTGAAACGCACTGTCTATGCCGTCGACCCCGACGCTAATGTATTTTTAATTGTTCCTAACGTGTTCGTAAACGGCCACGATGCAAATGCCCGGCGATACAGTCGATAACTTGGATCGCGGTGCCCCGTGAGTTGCACTTGCTCTCAGGTGTTCAAGCGTAGAGAATGATGATTCTATTCGCCTTATTATTATTATTATGGTTATTATCGCTATTATTATTGTTCGTCGACAGGATAAAGTGCGTTCGAACAAGGGGCGAAGAAAAATTCGGTGGGCGTGTAAAATGTTACTTTGGGAATGTCCAAAGGGTTGAAGAGGGTTCTTAAAGAGCGCTGCTGTGGGCTATAAATTATTTCAGGACTTTTGCTCGCGTGGATTAACCGAGTTTCTGCGGCTTCGAAGGATATAGATGTACGGATATTAAAAAATTATCTGAAGGAAGTTTTGCACTTCCAGTGTAGGTATGCGGCACCGTTATCGGACACGCGAACCTTGTGCTCGCATAATCGTCGTGAAATTTTCAACGAAATCAGTATTGGAACAAACCTAGGATACGTAAATTTCTTATAACTAACGACGTATGAGCGAGGAAGTGCAGGTGTCGCTTATACCCACGAGACACCACTGTATCTCACAGTTTCTCACGAATTAAATACTTTTCACCGTTCCGTGTACGTACGCTTCGATATTGACTCGCTCCGGTAGTCCAGGCAACAATAGTTGTATCGGTGAACATATTTTATCACTTTCACCCTTTGTCCGTTTAATTAATCATTGAATGGCCGCGCTCGTGCGTCTGCTCGCAACGACAGATGCGACGCTTTAGAAACGATCGCAGTAGCGACGGCGTTACAGACGTTTCTATTCATCGGGCAGCAGCTTTTCACGCAACAACGACGTTAATGATCCGTCAGATGTTATCGAATAATAACCGCAATTATTAGTAGATTACTGAACCGCGATTCGCGTGGATTCGAATTAATCGACGCGTTTAAATACAGAGGGCTTTCGTGATTCTTTGCCTGGCAAGTACATCGTTTCTCGGGGACGAGGGATAATTAACGACCCGGTAATAGCGATCTTAAGTGTGCCGGGAACATTTTTCATTCGGCCTGACAATTGAAAAAAATCTCGAATCGAAAGGAGCTGCACGCGTAAATCAAACGCTCTAACAGGTAGGTTGCGATTACCCTGAAATATTCCCCCGATTATTGCGCGCATCTGAAAGTGCGACATGATGAACAAGATAACGAAAGAGGATAATGTCGCCCCCCAAAGATCCCGGTGGAAAGAATCGATGGAAGAATAGAAGTTGCGCGACGATCGAGACGTGCGGCCAATTAGAGATATTCTTGGGAAACGAAAGAAAATGGAATTCAATTCACGAGCAGCGGATCGATAGCGCATTGCCATGCAAACGTTTGAAATGTTAACTGGGTCTTTAAGGCGCACGCACGATGCTCGTTTCTTGCGCGAGAAGGTCGCCAGAAGCCCGCTTTAATGGCCACATCACGTATGCACGCGCGAGAGCTTAAATAAGACGCGTTTTCCACGTGCCCGAGCATGTTTCTTACAATTACGGTCCGGCGTAAGTAAGTGTATACATCCTTGATGGATCTCGGGCTACCTTGGCCGCCTGTGAAACAATGCTTCGAGCACGATTAAGAGGCTACGGTTGCTCGTCCGCCAATCAATTCTGAACGCGAGCGCGGACTTTATTGACGATAGTTGTTGAAATTGCTGAGGACTCGATGGAGCGAGTGCCATCAGAATTGTTATGGAGATCAGCGATTAATGATAACGCGGAACGCGGCGATGGGGATCTTCGTTACGAACGAATGAACGCAAGGGTGGGTGATATTTTGAGAATATTTATAGGCTCCTCGTTTCTCCTCCAAAATTGCGAAGCGTGCAGTTTCAGGTGTGCAATAGAGAATATTTAATCCGGAAAATGAAAGAAGGGGGGGAACAAAGTCGAATCCGATTGAGATCGAAGCGCAGCTCGAGTCAGCCGCGAGCAGCTAGCCGAGAGAATCGAGCGATTTATCGTCTCGAGCTTTCCGGGCAAAATATCCCAGCCGACTTCCGGCAGACGTGGGTATCGGTCGATCGACATGACTCTTTCGAGGTGGAATACTCAATTACCTGCGCGGACTTCTAGGTAGCCAGCGGCTCGTGCAGTCGTGCTTTTTTATTTTTCTCTTCTATTTTTTTTTTCCTTACCCCCCTTATATCTCTTTCGTTCGAACTCAGGGCCTCGACCATGACACGACGTTCGAAAATCAATTGGCGACTGATGAATCGTCCTAATGAAGTGTTGGTCACTAATCTTGGATAATTTTCAACTTTGTTGAATTTCTCGAACGCTTTTAAATGGACAAATCATTGCTCTGATAGTTATTGTTTGAATGAGGAACCGCGATCCTCGCGAGGCCTCCAATTATAAAATTAAACTCGACAATAAAATCTACGGGGGCATGAATATTTATCAACCGGTTTAATTAATAAAGGTCCAAAGTCTTGACATACCAAACAGTGGAAATTAGAAATATTAAAAGCAGAGAAACTCTGGATACCTTGTAACATGTTCGTATTTCTCACACCTATGTCAAGGTCCCGACATACCAGGCTTCCTTCTCCAGCCATTCAGGAAACCGAAGAGAATAAGGACAGCCTTCAGTCCCAGCCAGTTGCTGAAGTTGGAGCACGCTTTCGAGAAAAATCACTACGTCGTCGGCGCAGAAAGGAAGCAGCTGGCGCAGGCGCTGTCGTTGACGGAAACACAGGTGAGATGAAATAAAATCATGGAAACAAATTCTGCTTCGTCGACATTATAAGCGTTTCGTAGTTTCACGAATTACAAACTAATTACGAATTATTCGTGTCGCACAAATTATTATATATTTCGTCGACGACCAGCAAGTTAACGACTGCGAACAATTGTTTCCCCCGCGGGGAACTCTGAAAAATTTTGCGTCAGCGGTCTAGCGATAGCGCAGAAACATCCGTCTGAATCGCGTCGTGGCTAATTACCCAACAATTAGAATGGTAATTAAAACGCAGTAGGATGCACGGGGTGCGAAGCTGTTCAACTGCCATCAAATTACCTCGTTTAACTAGAGCAGCTATTCAATTATCGGGAAGGTAGACAAAATTCCGCGTGCTATCTCACGCACTGCATCTAATTCCTCTGCTACTGTGCTCGTTTCTTTAACATTTTTCTTTCCGCTTGGAAATTCGTAACTAAATCGCGAGCGGCTTTTATTTCTCGTTCTGACATTTGCTAAGCGATTTCATTAGTTCCGTTTAACAGTGCTGAACGTAGGTTAGCGCTTCCTTCGGCAATCGGATTTATCAGGTCCAAAATTTTACACACATACGGGGAAAACCCTCGGGGTACCAAATCTCGACGAGCTCATAAATCTTGAGGGCCAATTTCCAATATCGTCGATGATATCGCGCCACCACACCTTACCACTTAAATCAATCTTCACCTCGCAACCTGCAATATGTTCCAGCAAAAAGGGAAACAAAGAATAAAACCCAGAAAAAAGAGAAAAATAATTCCACCCCAACGTCGCCACTTTCCAAAGTAGTTGCGTATCGGCATCTACCTCGCCCCATAATTCCCGAACTACGTATATCTGCGTTACCACCGAATACCCCATGGGCCAGTTTCCATCGGACGGAGAGGAACAGTGGCTTTCGTTTGACTTTTAATGACGCGTTTCACCGGGTGGTTGCTGCTCTAGGGGGAGGGTTGAATAACTAGGGGCTTGATATGCTAATAGTCGATCGAGGGGTGGCGACCTTTTGGTGGTGGGATTGGTTGAACGTTCCAGATGCATTACGTGCATACGTCATAGACGTTCCGTTGCGTATTCCATGGGCGTTTAACGTGGTAAAAAGTAAGGGGAGAGGGTAGGTAGGGGAAGCCAGGAGGGTGGTATTGTGAATTAAGTTTATAGAATGGTGGAACGGATCCCGACGCCATCTTGCTGCTACGATGAAACAAGCTTTTACGCCCTTCTGTGTTCGCCTCGCTTATTGTTCCTTTTATATTTCTTGGTGGACAAAATGTTTCAAACAATTCCAAATTTTCCTTCACTTGACGACGCCGATCCTATCGCCATATTTCTTGCGGTATCTCGGTGGCAATTATAATTATTGCTAGCTACGCGTTTGTGAAACAATTTTTCTTTCTTCCCTGGAAGGAAAATCGCAAAAGTATGATTGTACAGGAAGATCGGTAAAGTATGATTGCAAAGTTGGGCTCAGATTTAGTATGCTATTAACGAGAAGCGATACAAGTTCAAGCGGCACTTGTTGACCCCCTAAACGCGACGTACGTGTTTGCGTGCTGCGAGCTTTATGAGGCTGCTCTTAACTCGGGATGGTTAATTGAACTTATTATGCGGGCTCGCTATTTGTGAGAGATAGGAAAGGCACACGTTTAAATCAGTTTGTACGCTGCCACCGTGGACGGGGAATGAATTAAAAATTAACCAACGAGACGAGTATTCGACGAGGTGTTCCCGTCGGGCTTGACAATTCCTTTAACAAAAGTCTGCTCCTCATTTTTCTGTGCGAAGACCCAAGAATATTCGGTCGAGCTGTGAATCTTGACGATTCTTGTCCTTCCCGTTGCAATGAAGGGGTTGCGATTTGTGCACAGGCGGCTGGATGATCCCGTAATGCGTCTAGCAGCCAGTTGCTAATTGCTCGTAATTAGATGCCTAATGAGGGCCACCGAGTCGCGTGTAACGCACGCTCCGCTTTATGAAACTTAACAAGCGCGAGAACAAGACGTTCGGATCGCTTGGGCTTGTCCGCGCACGCGATTTGTATGGGAAAAGAGTTACCTGCGTCGATATACGTTTCACGGCGACGCTCTTAATATTTCCTAATTTTTGTTCCCGAGGAAATGCGATTCCACGAATGTGCGAAGATCTCTCTCAAATAATTCTCAATGTGGAGGGGCAACCTCCTCACCGCGGGTAAACAAAATTTCTTGAACGTCGCAAGGCGCAGCGGTCGGGCAAAATGGAAGTAAGGAAGAATGCCCGTTTCGTTTTTGTGGGCTAGGCTAGCCTGTTTCCGGCCGGTCCAATTATCCTCGGTTAGTAGTTCCGTTTTTGCACAGCGAAAAATGAAATCCCCTCCGCGGTGCTGTGGTTCCTGTTGCAGCAGGAATTGCGAGCAGCAAGAAAGAGGCTAATTGTTCGGCCGCAGAGATCGTGCATGCGGAAAAGGTTCGTCAGAGGGATGCAAATGCACGTTTATTGCATCCAGCGACGGCACTTTTATAGCCCGAGAGCTTTCGGCATGCAATTAGCGTGTCGACGCTCCCGTCGCGTAATTAAAGAACGAACGAGAACGTTTGTGTCGAACACGAAGAACCAAAGAGATGGAACGATAGGCGGCGGGACGAACAGGTGGACAGTCGTGTTCGCAACTTCTTCTTGCTCCCGGCGGATCGTTTCGTTGTTTGCAAATCGATCGGCGAGCGTTTCAATTTGTTAGCTCGCTGCAAATTTATCAATCGCCGGTCTTCGTATTTTCTTCCGCTCGAAGATTCCAGGGTTTTTCGCGTCTTCGATAAATATTACATCCGTGGGTTCGAACTCTGAATGCTCTAACTTTCTGCCGCAATCAAAATTTAGTCCTCCGCGACGATCGTGCATTCGTTTCGCGAATGCTAAGACGAGTAACGTTTCTTTTTCTTTTGCTCGCAAAATATATATCGGCCGACGTTCTATTGCAGAATAGACAATAAAACAATGGAGAAAGTACAAACGTTTCACTGTCCACAAGCACGAACTCCAGATTAAGCAACGACTCGAGGAATCCGGGCTTCTCTATCATTGAAAACGCTAGAATATCATTACGTTGTATCAAGCAATTAATCACGTTCCTTCTTCGTCTCTATCTTCGGGTCGGAAGAATCGTCCTTGTCCAACGACGTTCATTCGATGTGTGTCGCCGCCGTGGATTTATTAGAGAAAGTTAACGCCGTTGCTGGTTCGATCGTTTCTAACGGCGCACACGCACGGATATACGACACGTATGCGCAACCCCGAATCATCAGCATTGCAGCGGTATCGGCATTAATCGTGGATAAAGAACGTTGATCGAAATCCGGGGAGGCGATTTATCGTGTTCCGGCGGCCTCGTAATCAATTAAAGTCGTCAGCGTGGTATCAATTTCAAAAGCTCGGCAGGAAAATGATTCTTGACGTCGACGGATTCCTGTCTCCATTTCTAAATACTTTTTAATATTTCTACGAGCCGCTCAGTTTCAACGCAGAATCGTTTAAATACGTCGGGGAGTGCTGCAACACGCCCATCCACGTTTATATTATAACTTCGTAACTGAAACGCCGTATGACCGCGAGTAAAAAGGAAACCTGGAAAGGTAGGAGCCAGCTCCGATAATTACCGCAGCAAAACACGAAGATCTGTAACATGTTTATAAGCCAGAAGATGAACTGCTGAATTAACGAGTCCCGGGAAAAACTAACAAGAGAACGCCCAATGTATTTTTCACGGCCGGCGAAGAAATATCGATGTCTCGACGTTCGAACTCAAACAGCATTAACCCTGATTGTTCGTGATTAATAGCGCAGAGCAAGTAAGAGGCGTAACAGATTATCATGCGAACGAGCAGGAAAGAAGCGCGGCGCCCCGAACGAATCCTTCTGCCGATATCTCAACCAGGAACGCCACCAGTTAACACCTACAATTAGCGAACCAAAAACAGCGCCCCTCGTTTATTAGCATCGCTAATTAATCAACCGCGGCGAAGCTCTCTGGAAGGCATAAATACCATCGCGGAATAACAATCGCCCCGTCCATTATTCCAACATCGAAGCTGCCATTTTCCTTCATAACGCCGTTAACCCGCACAATTAAAGAGATATCGGTCGCGGCGCAGCTTCAGGAAAAGAGGGTCAGCAGTAAATCAGACATTTGTCGTCGCGTTCGTTCTTGTACCTGTCCGGGGGTTTACAAAATAATCGGTCGGGCATGGCCAGCACCGGTCCGTAACTGGTCCGTAAATCATCGAGTTAATTGCTGCTTATCAGCGTAACGACAGAAACGTCTTTTCGCGCGCGGAAAGGGCTCCAAAGAGGTCGGGGGGGACGCGAAGGACAATGGCGTGGTGTCTGCGAAAGCTTCCCGGCCGGACTGGAACAAAACCGTAAGCTCGACTCCGGCGAACCGACTGTGGCGCGGGCGCAAGCGCACTCTATCGTTTCGAGGATCTCGAGGCGGGCAAAATAAACGCATCGCGGTCGTATATTCTCGACACGAAATACGCGGTGATATTTACTGCAACGTTATTAGCATGCTGGACCGTATATTACCGCGTAATTTGCATCGAGTTTCAGTCGTTCGCGGTGTACGCGACTGCGTGTCGTTAACAACCTTATAATCTTTGCTCGCGCATCTCCCGCGTTCGTCCGTCATTTTTTCGTCGCTGGACGAGCACGGCGTAATGCCGGCCCAGGGATGGACGCGGGCACATTGTCGAAAACTGGCCTCCGGGCGATGCGATGCCACGATGGTGGGTTTCTTCTGCGAGTTGCCCGGTCGCCACGGGCCAAACGGCTCGCCGATGTCTGATCAAATTCGTTCGGTGAACAGTGGTGCAAATTGGCGATGATAATAGGGTCTGGTGGAAATCACTGGATTGTCTGAGCGTTTTCGAGCGCTCCGAAGGGTGTGGTTGTTTGGCGCCGATCATCTAGTTGAGGATTTATTCGACTGGAGGAGCTTCGCTGCTCCGATGGCTGATTCGTTTCGTGAGCGAGACTCGTGTCCTTTCTTATTTCTAAGGTGCCCGTCCACCTTGGGAGGCCCCAGATTCGCGAATTTGTCATTTCGCTGCCCGGTTCGCTGTCGCGATGCATTAATCGCGGACATTCGTTCCTGTAGAATTTCAGTGGAGGAAATTGCATTCGTATGAACGCGACGGAGGCACGAATACCCCGGTGGCATCCTGACGCGTTAATCTGAAATATAATTAGCGCTGTACCAGTGGGGGTAAGCGGCGAATCGGCCGCATAATTGCGTCAGGAAGAGGAGGCCACGTTCACATACAATATATCGGATGACAGCGCATTCGCAATGCTTTATTCTTAGTCCGGCGACGACACGCCTCATTATGCATAGAGAATCCGCACGCGGCCTGCATAATATGCAAAACTTCTTCCATTACCGTCCACGGGCAGCGTAACACACGCCGGGCAAAAAGGGTTACGCGCGTATACGCGGGGAATAATAGCCGTCCGATATTATATCGGTAGCCCCTTCTATTCTTTTCTTTTCCCCTGTTTTCTTCTTCGTTTCTTTCACGTTTCTTCGCTACCTTCCGTTTACTTTGCGCTCTTTATTCCTGGCAAGCAGGCAGGAACGCGGAATTTCGAGAATCGAACGGTACAGGAGTGATTCATCGGGCGACGCGGAGAACGAAACGTTTTCCGCGAACGAATCGCCGCGTACGCGACTGCCGTTTTTGCTTTCTCGGCCTCCCGGCAGAGATTTAGGACCCGGGACTGCCGATGGAAGCAGGCCGGTTGAATTTCAGTTAGCGTCGGAAGAATCGACAGAATGGCAAATTCGATTATAATATCGTCGCACCATCGGCGGTACATCTTGATACCAGTGTGCTCCATAGTTATGTCGTTCATTTTATTAGCCACTTATCTTTTGCCGTCGTAAAAACTGTATTATGCTAAGTGGATACGCGACGAGGGTGGCAGTCTTGTTTACGCTCAGCGAACCAGACTTCTTTGAAAGGGGGTATGAACAATGGGTAATTAAAGAGGCGGAATTCGCGTGGAGAACCTACTTCCACCTCTCTCCATTTTGCTTTCACGCTCGTTGACACACATCCTTGGCGAAGTGCGCGAGACGAGGATTCGCTTCGACAGAGGGAAATCGTGCTTTCGGCGACGGCGAATTTTCCTGGATCTTATAGTGACAACTAAAATTCCACCCTCAGCGCGACCTGTTTCCACCATTCGATCCACGAGCCCGTTTCGTCATTCCAATCGGCGATTTCCAAATCGAGAATTCTCTCCTCGATAATTTCGAAAAGTTTCCCGGTGAACGTGCGCCAAACGATCGGCGTAGCTCAAAGGCTGGTCAAAGGGAACCGAAACGCGAACGATATTCCGGATTCGAACGATCGGCGTAAACGATAGGCGCGGTGAAACTCGTGTAAGTCGACTCTCTGTTCGTTTCGCTCCTCAACCCTTTTGGCCGCGACGAGCAAAAGGAAGGGGAACGGACATTGGTTTTCTCGTCACGATTCTGGCATGTCACTGTCGTGTGTCGTCGACTTCGTGTGCATACTGTCGGCCTCCGTACGCGAGGAAACACTCCGCGAGCCGATTCGAGATCGGGCGAAGAAATCGTTACACTTCGGGACGAGAACGCGTATGGTCTTCGAGACACCGAGGTCGGAGGTGTTTTATTGGGAGGAGCGATCCGTGTTCGGTGCGCAGAAATAATTTTAGAATCGCCGTTTCACGCCACGGGGATAACAAGGGAGCGAACGCACAGAGAAATCAGGCCGGATAATAGGCGACGCGTACAAAGTTCGTAAGGGTCGTCGAACAATCGACGCCCGGCTCCAATTCAATTTCGAATCGATCTCTCGCGCGATCTTTACCGTTCGAAAATCTCGATCCCCCGTTTGTGTCGGCGATCAGCAATAAAACGTTGCCACGCAGACGAAGGCGCATCCGGCGGAATTGCCACCCCTCTTCGCTCGCGATCACGCTCAATTTCGTCCTAACAAAACACGCGTGTGCGTGCCCGTCGACAATTGAAAAATAATATCGCCGAGTTTATTTAGCCGTGCGATCGGGGCGCGGATGGATCGTCGCGACGCATCGAGGGGATTAAAAATAATGTTTCGAGCGTGACTGACCAGCCCCCGGGGGATTATGGGACACCGTGGTCCGCCGAGGTTGGCCAGTGGATCCAGCGCTGCGGATTTTATTCGAGGAAAAATGAGAATGATACGCCTGTTTTTCTTTCGTATTTCGTATCCGGATCGAGCAACGGGGAAATTGCTCCCCTAATCTCCCCTTCAGTCTGATGGTCGGATCATATTTTGAGAAATCTTTCACGCGTTTTGGTGGAATTACAGATTCGACTTGAGAGTTTCCCGAATAGATTTCGTATCTATCGGAGAGGCCGTTACATTTTGCTTCGATAAAATTTTTGTCCAAGCTGTGGCTCTATCTCTCTATTGGCAATATGATATTTTCTAAGCTCCATTGACCGCCCGGTCGTCAGTGTCGCCCAGGGACGGTGAATCACGGTACACCAATTACGCCCGTGTCCTTCGCCGTCGATCAGCGAAATTTTCGAAAAGCAAATATGGTCAGAGAGTCGGTGCTCGCGACTCCTTTCTCGGCGAGAAGACGCTACCCGCGTATTCTTCTGCCTCGTCCTCCTCGCACACCTGCGATACCAAAGCGGTGACCGACGCGTTGCTCCTCGACTCCTCTCGTATAAGGTGTTCACCTGTCACTTAGACGCGTACCCGGAGCAGCTTCAATTACGCTTTTCCCCCGCGATGCACGCGTGCACGGTCTCGTTATCTCGTTCGGAAGGATCGAGCCTCGAAGGACTAGCCGGCGCGATCCACGAGGATCGATATTAACCGTAATCCTAGTGGTAATTCGATCGCTCGTCAGGTATGGAAGGCAGCCACCAGGTTTCTAATGGGTTATCTCGATCGAACGATCCCAGTTGTTCGCACAGATCCCGATGAAAATACTATTTTTGCCGGAGGTCGAGGCGAACCACTTGGAGTTGGTGGAAAGAAAATGATCGTTGATGAAAACTTTCGCAATAATATTAATAATATCGGTAGGAATATTAACGGTGAGGATGAACCTTTGCACAAGGAACGATACATTCGTCTCGGTTGTACAGCGATTTCGAGTACACACCCTGGGGCGAATAGAGAGGTCCGACGGAGCTACACCTCTGTATAAAGTTGCTCCCGTTCGTGTATATACACTCGGGGGAAGTTTTCGAGGATTGTGGCACTTAACGGATGATTAAGAGGGCAAATAGAGAGAGCCACGCCGTTGGTTAACGTAGTTTCATCCCCCTTTGGCCCTAACGTTTCCCTACAGGACCCTCTGCCGTACGTTTAATCGAGTTACCCCCATTTCGTAATCACCCCCTGTCCCCGAGGGTTGCCATGGCGACCGCGGGCGGTCCTGAAAGCCGATTGGCGGATTTTCACGCACGCGGAAACCCACCCCGGCCACCCCTTTTGCTCGGAACGTACGTGGCCTATTCCCTGGGATCAGCTCGAACAGTTTCATACCCACACCACTTTATACTGGCTGGATTTACACTCGGTTTAACCTGGCTCTTTCACCCTCTTCGCGCCACCCCCGTGGAGACGCCCCATCGACGCCAGTATTTTACGGAGCCGCGTTGTAAAAATCGCATAAAAGCTTCCAACAGCTTGGACGATTTATACGGGGGTTGCTTGTTGGGATTTTATTCTTGAACGGCCTCCGGGATAGAGGGCCTTTGTCTTGTTGGGAAGTTTTTTTCAGACGCTACTGCATGCAAGGGATTGGACACGAATAAATTGACGCGAATGCGTTATTACACGTTAATGGAGAATGCACCGTTCGTTTCATGAGACCGTCAAATATTTCGTGAGAAATGTTTAGTGTGGATATTTAAGGCGACGAGAATTTATTAGCTGAGTAATGTTTAGGGGTATCCCGTTGCGCGTTAATAGATAGGGACAGTTCTGTGTGATTTTAATTGCCCGTCCGTTGTGTATCGCCGGGGGTGAGTCGCTTGATCGTCTTTAATAAATTCAATTGATTAGGAGCAATTGGATTAGCTGATGGTACTTTAATGGTCGCGTCAAGCTCGTGACTAATCGTTATTAAATGTTCGGACAGGGTGAATCTACGGGGCAAAGAAGCTCCTCCGTCGAATTAAACTACGTTTTCTAACGCTTGAAAATAGAAGGGGGCGCGAGGCAAATGTCAAATCGGATCTGGAAATTTTATTCCCGGAATATAGCATAGACTTGCAACCCAAATCAATACAGACTCTCTAAACGTTCACCCTCAATTTTCTCGGCGACTGGCGTCCGTCGATGCGACGCGACGGCGTCAGAATCCCCATTTGCAAACCGTATCCACCCCATCTTGAAGTGATCTCCATTCTCTCCGTTTGATCCCCGACGGAGGCTAATCCGGGTCTTGTCAAAACCACGTTCGATCGTATGTTAACCAAACATCCCCCTCCCCCCCTCCATCGTCCACCCCCTTTCCTTTCGCCATCCAGCAGCCATAGTCACAATGCTGATTTCACGCGCAGATAGTTCGAAAATGGAGGCCTTTCAACCCTTCACATCCCTAACAGGAAACAGGAACGGGACAATGTGTATCTAACAGTCAATTCGATGACAATGAACGTTCTGGCCTCGGCCTGAACGCAGCAGTCGTCGCATCCCTTTTTATTCCATCGACGAGGGGTTCCGCGTCACCGACACGGACCATTGTAACCGGATACATCCCGTTTAAGGGGTGGTTCCTTGATACACCAGGGTGGATTATAACTAGTTGCTACTTAATTTGTCCGAGGGTACGAGGGGTCGACAGCCCTTCGCACCCGGATCGGACGAATCGATTGGCGAACGCGAAGCGACGCCCGTTCTGCGCGTCATTTGTATGCTCTTTATTGCGCCACGATTCGGGCACCGCGAGGATCAAAAGAATTAGTCGACTGTGGAATTTGATTAATCGTCGAAGCTTGGAGTGTCCGCGAGGCTGGCGATATTAAACATACGCTAGCAAAATATTATTACGATAGAGCGTTAACTCTGACTGCAGCTAATTAATTCGTGCTTGCGTAGAACTTGCAACGCAAACTATTACAGTGACGTTAGTAGTTCGACTGCAACGTTGCACGTGTACGTATTGTTAGTTAGCGACTGATTTCTAACGATGAGCAATTGTTTGTTGTTGCAGGTGAAGGTCTGGTTCCAGAATCGACGAACGAAGCACAAACGGATGCAGCAGGAGGAGGAAGCGAAAGCGCAGCAGCAGTCCGGTGGAGGTGGCGGCGGTGGCGGTGGCGGCGGTGTTGGCGGCGGCGGAGGAGGCGGTGGCGGTAACACGAACAACAATTCCAACAACAAGAACACCCATCACGTGAGCAAATGGCAACAGGAGACCGGTGACTATCACCACGAGGAAGAGGAGGAAGAGGAGCACATCGATCCGGAGGCCGAGGAGTGTTCAAGCGGATCGGAGGCGTAGCTAGACGTTCTCTGCCTGGACTAAGCGGCCAGGATTTTCATCTGACCGATGAGAGACGTCCTTGAAACTCGATTACTCGCAGCACGGTATCGATGCACAAAGTCGATCGTCGCTGGGACGAGAAGGCGACAAATAATGGGAATTCGATGCAATTGTTGGAATTGCACGGCCATATCGAGGGTGAACTTGGAATTGCTTTGCATGAAACGAAGGAGGATGATGCGCAGGAGGTGAACCAGCTGACGGTGGAAGTGGAAATCGAAGGAATTTCTGGAATTCCGTGGCTGGAGAAGAGTTGGAGAATCGATTTCTCGTAGTGACTGTCCAAAGATTGTGTAAAGTGTGATGCCCCGTGTCGACAGCGTGACGTTTAGTCGGATCGGAAGGTAGAAATTCTGAGGTGGAATTGCTGGAATCGACGAGTTCTTCAGGCTGAAATTCTCCGCGGAAAGTGGACCGTCGGCGGAGGGCGCAAATTGCGTGCACGATGCAAGAAGGATCGTGCAGTTGCGCGAAATTCCAAAGATATCGCGACACCGAGCACGGGGTGCTGTTAAATCCGAACGTCGCCGAGGGATCGTGGAGTTGGCGGAACGAATGGAATTTTTGTTTCCACGCGCGTGGAAGCGATCGAAGAGCATTAGCGCAAAAAGAATCGCCTCTTCGTATTTCCATCGGGCCTATCTTCCCACCGAAAGATCGACGTTCCAGTTCTATTTCCAATGGAATTGCCCGCCGCCCTCGAAGGTTGTTGTTCCACCATAGTTCCTCGATCGACTCGCTGAAAGACATTTTGGAGGAAAAAGAATATTCGTGTATATTCTTTGGGAACATCGCTCCTAGAACGTTCCTACGGTGTATTCGACTCGTGAAGTTTTAAACTCCGGTTTAGAACCCCCTTTTAATCGAAATTAGTTGATCGTGTTCGCACGAATCTTGCCATAGATTCTCGTTCCATGGCGGAGCATCCAGCTCGTGTAAATAAATGAATATCGAGAAGAATCGTAGACTGTGATCCGCGACGGATCAGTCGTCCTGCGTCTCCTTTTTTTCGGGATGAAAGGACATGTATTTGCGTATGTGTGTGTATGCTCGCGCGTGCGTCTGTGTGTGTGTGTGTAGGTTGTAAATAGGTGGTCGACGGATAGCTCGAAGAAGCTGATCGCGAAGATTCGAGAAATATATATATATATAGAAAGAAGAGTATAATGGAAAGCAAGAGGATGAGTGTCTGAGAATAAAACGTGCGCGCCTGCGTGCGTAGAGAGTAATGGAGGAGGTTTAAGAGTGCCAAACGTTCGTACCCTTTTTAGAGAGTGAAGAATCCCAGTGTAAAACATCGAGTTGTTACTCGCGATTGTATTTAACGTCGCTCTCCCACGAGCGACCAGTATTTCCTTTGTCGAATCGATGTCCAAGATGTACCGACGATTTAAATTATTCTATCGATTACGTTAGCTGGACAACCTGGGCGTGGCAACGACGATGATCGTTCAGGAGGAATCGTTTCCTAATTATAATTAACATTTTTTGTTTGCTTTTATTAATTCTTGTCCCTAGCCCCCTCGAGAGATGAACGTTAATTAGCTCGTCCGGAGCGTTTCTCTTTTTTTTTTTTTTCTTTCGAGGAGACTAAGAAGATCGTTGGATGAAAGAATCGAATCGATCCGGACGAGATTCGACTGAACTACGCGTACAGCTGAAACTCGTCCCGGTCGAGATAGATCGTGATTCTTGGTGAACGGTCAGATTGCCCGCTCGACCAGTCCGTTTTGTAAATATATTGTACATAAAAGAATTGTGATTTTACTGGACGTGCAAAGGCGTAGGATTGTACGGTCATGCGGAAGATTCAGTTTCGTGTTCTAACGATATAGCGAAATAAATTATATCATCTCTTCACGCCACGTGTTTACCATTTACTTACCACTAACAGCCTATCCCGATTTGGAGCGGTGAAACCGACGAATGGAACCAGTGGTGCGCGTCCATTTAATTATGTGAAACGAGCAGTTATCTTAACGAGAAATAGATAGGGTGGAAATAAAATATTCCTTCCACAACGTTTCCTCGAGTTTTGAAGAAATCTATGTTGCACAAATTTCGCTTAGAACAAGGCGACACAATGTGGCCGTTGAAATGGCGGCTGAGACAAATCGTTTCCACGGAAGCGTCGTTCTCGTAGGCTACTGGCCGATCCTTGTCGATAATCGCTTTATAATCGCCGCTTCGAGGACGAATAATTACGCGAGAAACCGGCCAACCCGTAATTAAGCCGGCGTGTCTGGCCGAAACAACGGATATGCAGACGCGAACGCTTACAAAGAGTCATTATTTTTGCCGGAATTGCCGTCTGGAGAGGGCCGCGAGTTTCGTGAACTCTGACGGTAGCCTCTAACCTTCACTTATCGGTTGACAGAATAATGGTGGCCCACCTGTGCTTTTATTCGTTGCAATCTCACGAATACCTCGTAGCTGAAGCATACTTTTGCTTCGGAAAACCTCTGCTTAATATTTGATTTGCATTCCCCAAATAACAGTTCTAAAAAAGTAGCAGTGGATCGAAAAATAATAATAATGTAGGCAAGTGAAAAGGTAAAGCAATTCCCATTGAATTTCACCGTTGATAGAATTGAATTAGTCCTCGAATAAACTTCGACTTCTCGCCACTCCTATCAATTGTATTATCCGAGCTAAATTTCCTTGAAATCTCAACGAGCAGAATCGCCGCGAAAGAATAGCGCACGGGGTGATAATTATGTGCGCTAATTGGAACGTTGACGAAGGAACGGTAATTAAAGCGATCGAGGAAGAGGACGCTCGATCGCCAATTAATAGATCTCATAGTTTATCGGTGTCTGCCTCTTGTCGACAGCTCGTATGTCCGTTTTCAGGTTGGAACGTCGCTTCTGTGGACGAGCTCGTTAATATTCCTTCGAGCAGCTCGCCCTTAATCGATGATTACCAGGTGATCCGGCAATTAGCGCGTCAATCGGTTCCTATCGATCCTCTTTATCGCCAGGAATCTTGTCCTCCATTGAGATTCGTGTTCTTTTTCTTCGAGCGCGACATGGATGAACAGGTGTAGCGGAAGTCCTTCTTCTTCGTATTCTATTTGACAGTAATCAAGAACGTCAATTTGGAAATGATTTTAATGAAATTCTTCTCGTTCGAGTCTTTTTGAAATCGTAACACCGTTTCCAATTTTGTTCTCGCACACATTCTCTCCCTCTCTCTCTCTTGAGGATCCTAAGGACGTCTCCTTTCCAACGCGCGTCACTTGCACGCGTGTATAGGCCAGACCGTACACAGGATGAAAGAAGCAGAAGAAGAGGAGGAGGAGGAAGAATAAGTAAACGTAGAAGGAACTGTTGCAGAGAGACAAAGAACGAGGATCTGGTGTTAAGGGTGGGGGTCGTCGAGGGCCGCGAGTTCAGAACTGCTAATTATGTAAATTGCCGGTGTTGCAAATTACCCTCACAGTTTGCGTTCATTCTGCACACAATCCACACGGTACCTGCACACCTCGCACGGAATCCATCCACTCGGATACTGTTACTTCCTTCGAGAAAGAGATCCCCTGTGAACCAGACGGAGAGGGAGCAGAAGGAGAAGAAGAAGAGCAAGAATACGAAGAAGAGGAAGAAGAAGAGGCAGAAGAAGAAGAAAAGGAAAAGACGTTGCAGGAGAGAAAAGAGAGGATCAGAAGAGATGGAACGAGAGACTTCTCCTGGTGCCTCTGGTACCCTTGGAACGCTGGTCGTTCGTCATAACCGGTACTCAACGACGAGCCACTAGCTTGGTACAATGTTTAGCTGCATGAAAAGCTCGTCTGATGGATATTTTCATTGCGGCGATGACACTGCTGCGGCCGTGAGAGAATCAACCGGTTGCTTCGCGATTCGCCGATAGGTCAGATGCTGGACGGAGGAACAAGGAGAAGTTCGACGACTAAAAGTGATCGATGGAGAATAGGTTTTAGAGGAATCCTCTGTGGCTTGGCTCGAAGCTCCGCCGGCCAACTTGAGTATTTTTGAGCTTCTATGCAATCACTTGCGACGACGGTTCCTCTCACGTTTTTTAATTAATCTCTGCAGAAGAGTTTCATACTATTCCGAATCTTGATCGATACTTGATAAACATAAACACGAACATACATGTATGCAATATTTCTAATATCCTAGTGTCTGAGAAACGAATTTACAAGGCCGGCTACTTAAGAAAAGATCGCTGCCATAAGTATCATTCGTCTTGCACGAGATTTCAGCGATAGCATCGCACGAGATACGTTAATCGATGGCATAATCGACGAGCCCGATAAAATTCCGCGACTCCACGGGCTTAATATAAGTGCGTTTGCAAGGTTACAGTGTATCATTAGCTCTAGTTCGGAAAGCTGCTGAAAGCCGTGGAAACCGGTTAGCATCGCGAGGCTATTACGGAACTCATCGAATCGATATGATTGAGTGGAATACCGTATCATTAACTCCGTTCCGCGGTGCAGAATTCTGGGATGCAACGAGAATCGTAGAAAGGGGGCGAAGGAGGTCGCATTTGCACCTGCTAGAATCAATATTGCTCGATCCTTCTGCGATAATACTTTTCGATGCAAGAACGGAAGCAATAAATTATTATTTGACCTGCGTACAGTTTCTATAAATCGAGAACAACGACGGCGAATCTTTGCGCTCCGAAATAACATCTCTGGTTACACTTTTGAACTACCTAAAACGACGACCCGTGCACCATTTCCGTTCAAGGACGCAAGCTTTCTGTAAAAGTCGTATTACATAATTTCTCCTCCCCCTCTCGAAGAAGAGGAAGGGTTTATCAATGAATAATTCAAGTCCCCTTTAATAAACCTTTAATCTCGCCCGAGTCAATCAATTACAGAATTTTCCAAAAAGAACTCCCGGCCGGCCTCCCAAATTGCCGCACCGCAATTACCGCGCCCAACCACCCCGGAAATAGGAAACACGTAAATTTCTGCGTGCAAAATTACATGCGTGTCTCCATCGGTCAAAGGAGCCATTAGCGTATCTCTTCTCGGTTTTCGTCCTTGTTCTTCTAATTACGGGACTGTCGTTCGTGCGGCACGTGAAAACGTCACGTAACGCTTTTAGGAGACTTCTCCCTCGTAAGTGGAAACGGGACAGAGGGATTCCGTTCCGATTGCCTTCTCGCAAACACGTCACACGGAAAGGTATACGCGGATCGCTCGGCATTAAGCCGATCGTGCAACCGCGAGGGACGAGGAATCGTCGATTACAGGAGAAACACTTCCTGAACGTGCTGCGTGCCCGAACTTCTTCGTCCTCCGCCCTTGCCACTTATTCCTCCCTAATTGTACGCCGGTCCTTTTTACTTCACCCTGTCCGCGGTAAAGAGTCACCCGGGGATCGGGAGAGGAGCGAGAGAGTTGGTGGAGACTGAACTTGGAGCGGCTCCAAGGGTAGGTGCTTCGCGAAATTATTTGAAAAATTCCTCCACCGTGGCGAGACACGACGCAGTCGAATATTTCGAGAATCGACGAAAGACGATGTTTTCGGAATTTCGTTAGTTTTCACCAGTCGAGGCGCACGGCCAATAAAGTGGACCGTGTACAGGAACAAATCGTTTAATCCGAGCCGGGGTCCGATCGAGGTAATGACGGCCATAAACTGTGGCCACGGAAGGGCTCACGAGACGCGAAAGGGAAGAAGAGAAATAGAGAAGGAAAGTAAGAGCGGGGCCAAGGTTCCTGGGTCCAAGCAGAATTGGGCCTGACAGGCGAAATGGGCCTCGTGGTCCCGGGCCACGTATACCTGTGCCTCCTCTTTTCTTCCTCTTCTTCTTCTTCTGCTTCTTCTTCTCCCTCTTCTTCTAGCTGAACGGTCGGTGCGTGTCCCACCGAATCGTTTCTCTTTCTCTTGTTTCTCGACGGACGTGCAACTCGGATGCCACAAGCCTGGGATCCCAGATGGAGGATCCGGTTCCAGGAATCGAGCGTGTAAAACATCGGTTAAAGGCGTGCTTTCCGAGCGGGAATCGATGGGAAAACAATGGGCCGACAGCTCCTAAAGTGTCTGACAAATGTTCGGCGCGTGTTGCGTCGCGAGGTCTTAGAACGTAGCGGATCTTTTTTTTTTCCTTCGCGAATGGAAAATTTTGGCGATCGTTTACGCGCGCGCATTTCTTGAAGCGGACGCGCCACTTTTCGGGGCGGCACGCGGATTCTCAAGTTCCGCGGCGAAACGAAAGACAATTGGAAATATCGTACAATCGTCGTCTTCTCTTTCGCAGCGAGGGAACAAGCTCCAATATAGAGCTGCATCATCCAGCGTCGCCGTTTCCGATCGGACCGGCCAATAAGTCACCAGTCGCAGCTCGGACCTGATGTTTGCATTTGAATAACACGCCGGGCGACACGAGCTTTTTCCACGAATGCGTGCCGCGAGATAAATGGACGATGGACAGCGGTGGGACGGGTGGGGCTGTGGACCACCGAGCCGACCAGGTAAGCACGCTCGTAAAGTCCAAATTAAAGCAGGATTAAACGGCTCGGGGACACGGGGTCGACATTCGGGCCGTCTCCGCGGCCGTGGAACCGTGAAACGATGAACGGGATCGGGAAAGCTCGCGATCTCGACGGCGAGTGGCGGACGCCGACGGTGGAATCTGCATCGCGGCGCTCCGATGCAGGAAGCTTCGCGGAAAATTGCAGATCGTCGCGATTTCCACGCAGCGAACGTTCGCCAATCGATTAAGCCGCGGGTTCACGCCTCTAATCGTATCGCCGATAACGTCTTCCTCGATGTTGCTCAGCGTACCGTGAACGGCAACCATTCGACTCGAATCTAAGCAGTCCGTCTGACCCTGGACGAAACGTCGGATTCCGCGGCTTCCTGAAACGCGATCAACGCCCTTAAGAAAGTCCTTCCTGCCGCGAGTGGTGAAGAATATGTTGCGGTTCGGCGTTAACGCCGTCGAGTCAAATATGATCTTCGATAAACGATTGAACCGGCCGCACTAACTGTGCTGTTAAAAAGAAAAAAATCGTCAGAAAATTTCTCCTCGTCGCTCGGTTCAACAAACTCGAAACGAACACAGCCGTTCTCCGTCCCTGCCTTTTCCGTGAAACCCTGTTCCTCGGGCATCGAGAGATCGAAGTCACCGGTGAACACAAATTCGCGTGTCCCATCTAATACCATAAATCTGTCATCCGGCGGCGGTGGAACAAGCTCGTTTGACTCGCGTTGCTTTGTCGGTGTGGAACGCGACGGAATTCGCAATTTAGGCTCGTCGCCGGGCCGCGCGTGTAAGAATCAGTCCAATCGAGGGGATCTTCGTGGAGGCAGCGGTCCAGCGCCGCGAGAAAGAGATAATTCTTTGAGAAAGGGGTGGGAGGAAAGTGTCGTTGTATGCGTGGACGTGTATGAGAACGTTGGCAGAAGGTGTTCCACGGGGAACGGACAACGAGTTGTGGAAGTGTCCGACCTTCTACACCCTTCTCTCCTCGCGTTCTTTCTACTCCAGCAAAGGATACACCCCCGACAATATTGTAAACAAAATGGTACCAGTATTTCATTGGTAACCCGACACCCTCTTCGCTGAACCCACACGCATCGTCTTCCGCCGCCTCCTCGTTTCCTCTACACCCTTTTTCTTCCACTTGTTCCCCGCTCTTTTGTTGCTCCACTCTTTTGGCTTTTTATCTTCCGATTTTGCTCCTTTGGGCGTGCTGTTTGGTTTGGTCCGACTCGGAGGTCGAACGGCTGTGCCCGGTCTTCTTTTTGGGGGTAATTGCCGTACGTGGGGTGGGTTATTAATTTCGTGCTTTCGAGGTATCGAGGGGTATACTTTGTATTACTTTCGGCTAACTTAATTTTTCTTTGTTGCGTCGGGCTGATTTGGACGTGCGCGCGGTAGGGGTTGCGGATTTTTTTCTTTGCGATATTCACGTGCAACGGTTTCTCGGTCGCGCGGAAACGGATATTGATTATCTTATTGATATAGTTCATGGAAGGGCGAATTGTTGCATTGAACGAGCCATGCGTTATCTATTTTCACGGAGATAAAGAGGTGATAGAATGCTGGTCTTGTAGTACTTCACTCTACCTCATTTGTCTTCCAGCAACGCGACAACGTGGAGTCCAACAATGATTGCAAGAAATCTTGGACTCCAGGTGCGCTCATAGAAACCGATGTTCATGGAATCTTGCTCTGATAATAGGGACTGGTTCCAACACGTCTATATACGGTTGTCAGAAGCCAATCCGTTTCACTTTGATCCGGGGAACTGGTCTCGAGGTATCAGCCAGGCTCACCCTGGTCACTCAAAGCAATGCTAAATTTCACTCTGACCACGGAAACTGGTTCCGAGACACTTAAACGCCATCGTAGTGGCTGGTCGTAAGAAACCTAGCTTTAGACTTCGATCCCCGCAATTAACCTCGTAAACAGTTCAAGTATGTAGTTTCTTTTAGTTCCACTCTTTTCTTTTTGCTTTTTTAATACCATTGGAGAACAAAGTCGTTCAGAATGTTCTCACGTGCTCGCGCACTTCTGTCGCGATCCTTTACAATTTTCGGATTGCGTATTCTCGCGGACGTTTTCTGTCAATTTTTGTTTTTTTTCCCCCACTTCAAGTGTGTCTAGCGTCTCGAATAATTTCAGCGGACCCTGCGAGACTTCCCAGATATTTTCAAGAATACGTACAATCTTCTCGCGCCTGTTTCTTCACCTCCAAGAGTACTCGCAAGGAAAGAACAAAGTGCCACGTGTAAATCACGAACCACGCGATATTCCCTTCACCGACCGGCCTGTTCTATGCAAGCCCGATCGCCCGGCCCCAGCAAAAAGCTCGACCAGAGATCGCATTAACAAGCTCTTAATGGTGGCGGCTGATCTCCATGGAAATAATCAGACCGTTTCTCCCGTTCGTGTTATTTCCCTTCGAGAAACGATCCTGGGCAGTAAAAAAAAAAGAGGGAAGCACAAGGAAAGGAAAAAAAGGAAATGAAAAATAGAAGGAAGAGACGGCGAACGCGGTGTAGAACGTTGATCCCGCGGGAACGTCAGCACTGGTAGAAATGCAAATTCAAGGGAAATCGAGGCTGGAAGAGGTTTAGCTGGGCAAACATGTAGTTAGGTTCCCCGATGGTTGGCCCAGGTTATGATAGGTTCGCGTGGCTGGGCCACATTAGACAGATTCACGGATCGAGATCTGGAATCGTAGAAATTCTCTCCCTCTCTCTCTCTTTCTGCTCGTACTCGACAGCGGAGATGATACTCGGTTATTAGGCGTGTAACGCTGCGCCGTGCCTTTTCCCTTCGCTTTCTATCATCGTACACGGGATTCACTTGCCCATACGTACGATTTCGAATCGTTTTCACCGTGCAATTCCCGCCGCTTCGATTCGGTTCGATTTGATTCTACGATTCGCGAAACGACGGGGCCGGGGCTGGAGGGACAGGGGGAAAATTACGGGACACCTTTCTTTCCGGATTCGAGATCGAGACACGAACGTTTAAGTCCCGACCACGGAATTCCTCGTCTTCTGCAATTTTTCTTGCCTCGACTCTTCCCCTTTTTCTGGGCTTGTATTATCGTGGCGCGGGTTTCTATCGGCGCTACGGGGAACGCGTGGGGTGAATGGTGGTGCGAGGTTGAATTTGGTAATTGCAACGATGCCGCTTCCAGTCAAATATTCGAGCGAAGAATATGTCTGGGATTCGCGTACAAAAAAACAACAAATGGTCTTGTAAAACCATAGAGATAAACGCAACAATAGTATCATAAATATTCGATTATCGAGAAACAATTTAGCTCGCCAATATTGCTCAACAGGGTTGCGGGGTATTTTTTATCTCTAGCCGTATCATTCGAGGAGATTCGTCGATGAAACAAGGAAGAATAGCTGGAGAACAATCGCGGAAGGAATTTCACGAGTTTCTCCTCTTCGACTTGACTCGACTTTCGTTCGATTGTGTTATGGCACCGGTTTCACCGGCTCGAACTCGTGCGATAAAACTGCGTGCATCCAGCTGCTGGACGAGAGACGGCGCAGCTGATGGACTTTATGCTGAAACGTTGATCGTTCTCGTAAATTTGCATAAAGTTCGCTAGAATGACGGTCGAGCTCTGTTAAGACCGTTTACGGGGTTGATATAAAGTGCGTGAATTATTGGGAACGATATGGGGGTAATTGAGAGGATCGTGGTTAACGATGTTGCAATAAATGTTTCTTAATTGAAAACATACTTTTCTTTTCCGTTACCGTTGGAGAAATTTCTTTACATATTCGTTTTCACAATTCTTTCTCCTTCCTTTCTAATTGCCTCGGACAATTTAATGCACCGTGCTTACTTTCGGGGTAGGAATTTCTGCGCAACGTTTTAAACAGTCTACTGATGCAGGTATGCATGGTTTTCTTTTATCCAGAAAATATTGTTTTGCGAATGGCAGAAATATTTGTTTAATACTTGGCATAAATTTTGTTGCTCCAGAAGCTTTAGGATTGTTCTACCTTGAAGTTAGTACTGCCTTTTGATTCGAGGCTGCTCTCGGTTGATTGGAATCAACGAGTAGGAACTTTCCGAGGGCTGTTAAAGGAATAATATGAACGGAGATCGCTATGTTTCGTGGATTTTAAATGAGGGGAATCGCGCACTGGTATCAGCATGTTCAATAAAATTCCTTGCCGGAGAGTAGAGTGATCATCGATTTCCACATTCCAACTTGGAATTTCTCTGGATTCCGCTCGGACCGATTCCACTTGTCGGCATACCTACCTCAACTTTACTATTTCGAAAAATCTTCGTCGTTACGCACGATGCAAAACTCCTGGAATGAATTCCAAGCTTCGATAAGAAAATCGTCCGCAAGATTTCCGATTTACGTCAATTCGATGCTAAATCACGAACAATATCAGCCACTGGCGTTCAATTAATTTAAGACGCGAGTCACCTTACGAAAAGTATCATCGACGGTGTACGAGGAAGTCACGTCCGCGTACGCCTGAACGATTATCGGCGCTTGCTCGCGACAAAATCATACTGCAATATCGTCGCGTTGATTATGAAGCGTTCGATCAGGAGATGTATCGGGCTCGGGACGAGCATTCCCCCATGGAACATGTTCATGCGCGTATGCACGGTCACGTAGTCACGTCGAATACTTCCACGTGTTCATTATCGATCGATCGGACGCGCGAGTAATTTAGCATGCGGTCAGAAGTCACTCGAAGTCCACCGATTCCGCGCGTAACCGGTAATTGCGCGAAAGACGATCGCGATAAACCTTTTCGCTCGAACAATTATTATTTCCCTCTCCCCGACGTCGAATTTCGAACGGCTGAAAAAATATTGCAAAAATGTTAAACGAGTCGCGGCGGGATGCGTACTATTTTCCAATTTTTGTTAGCCCGCTGTCGCCTTTGTCGCACCACGTACACGGTCCAGGGTTATCAACACCGTCGAACAGAATTTCTGTTCGCCTCCAGACCTTTCTCCCCTCGCCGACCAAACAACGAAATGAACAAAAGCAAAAGGAAAAACGACCGGGCAGCACCTTTTCTCTCGTCTCGCGGTAATAATATCCCGAACGAGGCGAACGGTGTTCCGCGATCCCTCATCAAGATGAACGCTGGTCTCGAATTAACGGGTGTCTCAGAAAAATCTCGCTGCCCGCGTTCGACTCGTTAAATCGATGCATAGAGGTGCAATTCTAACGCGGCTGTGGCCGTGTGCAGGCAAGCGGAGGAACGGTGGTCGCGAGGGCACGGTCGATTTTGCCGCGAACGACCGCGATAACGTTCCGATCAGTTGGAAACGGAAAACGGGAACAGGGCTGAATCGACTTAGGGTAGCAGGAAGGTGTAATCAGCTTAATGAATAGTCGCCACGTGTAATTACGGTTGCTCTCGGGGCGCATTCGAGCTCCTCGCGAGGATTCTTCTGCTGGCAGATAGATCTTCAGGAATCTTGGATTGTCTCGCCCGATAGATATCATTAGGCTCTCTCTTTATTTATTTTTGTTTTTTTTTGTTTACTTTTCCGTCGCTCCGTTTTATGGTCGCTGCGTTTGATCGTTTGGCGGAATGTGGAAACTGAGAGAGTAATGTATGGTTGTTCTTTGGGAAGTCATTGTAATACCTGGCTCGGGTTTGCCCGGCCACTTTAGGCCAGGAATCTCGGTGAAAGTTCGTTAATTAAGGTTGAGCAATGTGGAGCTGCTTTATGGCGGCAATGATGGCGCTAATTGTTTGATGCGGAGATTAGCTTTGATTCTACGGGGCGGCTGACCTTCCCGGCTGTATTCTGTGACGCGCGTGGAATTTTCGGTGGAGGTTGGATACCAGATACGGTTCAACGATTGTTGCCCACCGATGTTATCAATATTGCGAGACCTCGCGAATTTTTCGTGCAAACTCGGTAAATCGTGAAAAACGAAAACGAAAAATATAACGGACGCGTTCAACGATTGTTCGATCGGCAACGATTCGGGGGAAGAAGTTTCTGAAAAGCAAACCTCTGCTGCCAATCGAAAGTTCCCAGCCAACTTCCTTCGCGTGTAGGTGTATCGCCATTCACTCGGTCACTTATACACACAGGCGCAAACGTTTACAGGCCGCTTCAGCCGGCTCCTTCGAGCTGTCCTAGAAGATATACTTGCTACCATTAACATTATTATGTGAGCCAGCGCTCGTCAGTGGGGATAAGTGAACGCGGTCGGCTTATTAAATTGCTGGTGTAACATTACGATTTACAGGGCAATAAGAGAGTTATCCAACCAGTGGCTCGTGAGTACACGCGCGTTAACGTTGCGTGTCTTTCCGCTGTAGGGTGTTCGGTGTGCCCCTCGAAACTTTTATCATCCTCTCTGCCTCGCCGCGCCGCGTACGAATGGTCAGGGATAATTGTAGCTCGGGACGACGAATAATGTAACGCGATAGTACGGCGACCGATGATGATCCGGCGTAAGGAGATGTTTGCAAATTGCTTGGGATTAATGGACAGAGAAAGATAGGGCGAAGTGGGAATCGGTAAACGCGATTCGGAGGACGGGGAATTATTGTTACAGCAGAGGGGAAAAAAACCGTGGAGGCGTTAAATAAAAATTTGGGACTATGGTATTTCTTGTGTACCCCGCGGGACGTGGAAACTGAAACCATGGAAGAGGGATTAAAGTGGCGAACATTAGATACGCAAATCGGAACGGAGAAAGTATGATATTTTTACGGAGAAAAAGAAAATCTTGATAGGCTTAGTAAAACGAGAATAAAAATAAAATGAACGGTATCCCCGAAGTGAAATCCATATCGCTCATAGTCGCGAGCGGAGATTTTCCCCGCGCGAGAGATGCACCGACGCCGCCACGGTGCCGCGAAGAAAAGGGACCAAAGGGTGGCAGGGGAGCGCAGAAAAAGAGCGAAAGAAAAAATGTTAGGAGGATTCAACGGCGAGGCCCTGGAGGTTGCAGTGACTGCGAGCAGCTCGTCTAAAAGGAGTCCTAGGCGGGTTATCGGTCGGTAGAGGCCGAACAACGTAGCAATTATCAGCCATTCCTCGCAAATAGCTGATGGTTAGTGATAATTATCTGCCGAGAACGCCACGCCATTGGGGCAGCATCGCGTACGAACGATCTATATACCGGGTGCCTAGAGCGAAATCGCTCTCCCACCCTCTTTTCGCATCGAGTCACTGCACCATTCCGATGTGCATACTATCCCCGTCCTTCTTGGCTACCCTGTATGCACACGTATGCTCGTCCTTCTCGAAATTGGCGGCAACGTTATGATAATTCCTGTTCTCCCCATATACCAAGGAAGGAGAGAACGAAATCTTTTCGTGAAATTCTGTTACGTACAGGCCGGCCCAATAAACGAGTTTCGCTGCTGGGGATATTTTGGGGGGACCGTGAATATTCTTCCACTGAAAGCCACGACGCTGTACACTGAACTATGGACGTTACAGATGTACGTTTTTCTGGGTCTGAAGTTTTGCGACGGCGAACGATTATTCGTCGCGCAGGAATCGAAAGTCTCGATCGAAGGAGAATGAGGTCCGTTGGACAGCCTTCTGCCGAGTCGAGGGGAAAAATTCGAAACGACCGGATAAAAGGCGCATCGCGGCCCGTTTATGGGATCCCAAGGCGAAGCGGGATAGGCGGTCGTTGGCATAGCAAATAAGCCCGGACGAATACGTTCCAGCAACAGTGTGCTAAGTACTGGCATTAGAGTAATAAGCGTGCAAAGAGAGCGCTGACGGCCCTATCGACGTTTAAACCGTGCTGCACAGAAGTAGGCGCGCGCCTCCACCCACTGGAATCTCTTCCTCGTTCGTCCTTGTTACGCGAGATCGACGATCTTCCATCCAGTAATCCCATGGTTCGAGGAGAAACTGATGCTGCACGCGCTCGGGAAAAAAACGCTCGCTGACTTTTATCCTCTCCTTGGCGAACTTCTGGATCGCCGTTCTTTTTCTTCTGCCTCGGCTTCGCGACGAGCGAGGATCGACGGGGACGTACGGCGTGCACGCGATGCTTGCGATTATTCATTTTTTGGTTCGCGAATTGTCACGCGTGAACGCGGTTTAAGGCTCCCGGCGCGTTGAAAGGGCAGATACCATCTGACCGGCCAAATTGTTTCGGATTGTTGGTTAATTGGGAGCTCGTTTTGGTCCTGCAGCTCTCGGCCGACAGTATGCAAAGGGGTGGGCGAGGGTCAAGAGCGGGGACGAGCGGAGGAGAGGAAACGCCGTTGTGCAAATGCCTCGCCCACCAACCCCATGGTGAACCAATAATCGAAGCTCGATATAGAGAACCGACTGGGTGTTATCCAATCGTGGACTGGATCGCCACGCAATTGACACGATCGTGCGGTGAGAAGCGGAGGGGGTGGTCGGTGGTTTTGCTGTATGTACATAGAAGTATTATCTATGCACACGTATGTACACATCGGATGCATATGTACGTGCACGATCTGCACGGGGATGTACGGTTTGCGAGAGAAAAAAAGGGTGGACGAGGAGGATTCGTATAAATCTGTTCGGTAAATACGGCCATTTTTATCAGCCCGGGAAAAATATCCGAGGGGCTTGATCGATTCCTATTTTTCGACGCTTTTCGACGCTTTTCGTCGAGGTTTCGTGCCGCTAGTTCCGATTTTGGAATTTATTTCACGCGACTCGACCCTCGGATATGGCGATAACGATGTTTATTCGCTGTATTCGCGAGGACGCGTTGTACATTCCTTTTTTTGTTTGTTTTTAATGGTATTTAGAGTATTCGGGTATCGAAATTTTCACTAGGGAGAATTTTCGCATTTTCGATTGCACCGAAACAATCGAGTAAATTAATTTTCTGAAGTACGGTATCGAGTTTCGCTGTTCGTTGGTTAAGATATAAAATTGCACAGGGGTAAATAGCAGGGTGCACTGTGATATTATAATGGGATTTGTCACGCACCACTGGCCACGTACTCACGATGTATTATTTAACAACGGGCAGCTGCATTCCGTCGCGCCGCACAGTCAATTTCTCTATCGGGCTAATTATAATTGATAACGAATCAGGCCGAGCGATATTAATGAATCAATTATCGGGCCGGTTGATTTCAAGCGCCACCCTTATCAACGCCACTTGTCGTTCTTAGTTTAACGTTACAAATGAGGCGTGATTGCGTGGTAGATTTTTAAATTACATTTTTTTTTACAGTCGGAGAGTAGATTCTATTGCTGCAACAATAATTTTAAATTGGACGTTAATAGATGCTTAGATCAGAAAATTTAATTATACAAAAGGAAGAGGAACACGAATGGGGCGTAGCCCCTTTGTTCTTTCTTAGAGAACCAATGTTATGGGAGCTTTTAATTGTTCGATAATTCTGGAAGAGTAATCATTATTAAGATTTTTCGGATAAAAGAGATCAGATCGAAGGGGCGCGTAAAGGGGTGGCTTGCACGTTTATCCGTTTTCATGCCGTCGTTTATTATCGCGTTAATGCTGTTTAATTGCGCGACCGTATCTCGGGAAGCACGTAAGTCGTGAAAGTAATTGCAGATTAGGTTTCATGGATTTCAATGAAATTTAAGCGCGAGTTCCTTGCACGAGGCAGTTTTCTAGCATAATATAATACACTATAACACTCCTATCGCTCGCTATTAATCTGTTACGAAACGAACGAATTAATACAGCGGCAAAAATTTGATTTATTAGCTAAGCTAATACAAATATAATAAGAATAATAATAACTTTATTAAATTCTAATTGAAATAAAAAATGTCCCTTCCGATGACATTTCATTCGAGATCGAGCAAATCTTCCGCGATTAATTTCCATCGTGGTAATAACGAATCCCAGGTGCGGCGATAAGCCGTGAATAGATTGCACGAGCGTTCTGCGTGAGAATCCTGCTCGTTTTCGGGAAGGAAGCGATCTACGCGTAACGAGATGCGGTCAATTATGGTTCGATACGTTCCAGGACGGGGACGATCTTTCATAACAGCTTGTCGTACACGTGTCCGCCGGGATAACAAGGCGAATCCCGGTAATTGTCCTTTGCCTAATTAGCAACCGGCCTACCGGCTGACTAATTGTTTCATCGGGTGAAAATAATGGGACGGCGTCACGCGCGAGAATTTCTGCACGACACCGGCCTCCACGCCATCCTCGAATCTTTTCAATCGCGGTAGAGCCGATCCTCTAGAAAAATTACAGGCCCCTAGCAATTTAGATTGCAACAAATAGCAGAACGAAGCGGACCATGTGCGGTATTAAACATCGCGGAGATGGCCGCGATTTAATTATCATTATCGGAAAGTCGTTTGCACGGTGAAAGGGATTCATCGTAAGTCACGAACACGTGTCACCGTGGAAACTGTGAAATACCGGTGACCCGAGGAACAGTAACAACGCGGTAACTGAGGGGACAACTGGACACTCGACGACCATATTACAGAGAGCAAAGTCTATCGATCACAGCCACGTCCAATGATTCCCTACTATCAACGAGGAGAAATCGTCCAGCTTATCATTTCCGATCATTTTCCTGTTACTTAACTGTCGTACTCTCGTCACCGGCGAGTAATTGGCGGCGAGTAGTTATTTCATTAGCGGAAGCTGATCGGAACGACGACAACGTGGACAGAGAAGTGACGTAAATTATCGACCGTAATTGATCCTCCGCTCGTCGTTTTTTCCTTGCGTTGCGTGCTCGAAATATGTATGCATTATCGTGGTGCTCCCCGAAGAAAAAGGGGACAGTAGACGAAAGAAATAAACGAGCCCGAAGAAACCGAGAAAGGAAATCGAGCTACACGCACCGCACCATTTATGATCGATGCCGTTTTCATAGAATCTTGTAATGTACTATAATTTACGATCGCAGTGGTTCAAATAAATTGTTATCGTGGAACGCGGCAAATGATATCATTATCGATATTAATACGGGGTTCGCTGGTTATACGTTTCCGATCATGATGCCACGTCGGTACCGTTCCGTATCGAAGGCACGCAACCACGGGAACGATTTTCTTTCGTCTCGGAGACGCCCGTGGGCCCGGCGTCCGCGAAGTTTCATCGAATCGCAATGTCAGGAACACTCGCGCCACTCTCATCGCGCGTATCTACCTTTGAAAGGTGCGGTACACCCCGTAGTCCCCTTTTCCGTTCTCTTCGCAGAGCTCTCGAACCTCCGAAGCAAGCTGCACGACTTCGAAGCAAGCATTCTCGAGGCATTCGCCGTAAAAGAAAAATTTCAAATCGCCATTACTTCTCTCCTCGACTTTCCACCTCGGTCGTACAATTACCGACTCCATTATGCACCGCCTTATACAAACACGCGGGGGTGGTGCACCGGGGGGGAACAAGATACTCTAAGCTGTGATTACGCCATCTAAAGGAAAAGAAGAAGAAAAAAATAGCAACAACAGCTACGTTCGACAAATACAAAACTTTCTTCCCCCACCAGCCTCCAGATCCATCATCCGCCGATCGTCGTGCGCGTTCCGTATGCACGCCAAGTCCCCTCGATAATTTCCTCTTCGCGAGAAGCGTGGGCCTCGCGGGGCGCAAAAACGCGATCCCCAACGACGAGAAAGAAGCTGGTTTAAAGCCGCGTGTATACATACGCGGTACGTGTGGCCAGCGTGAAACGATCACCGATCTCCTCATCCCTCTTACCTCCCTCCACCCACTGACTCTGACAACATAATCATCGGTTTAACTTGCGTTTAAGCATAGTTAAGCGGGCAGCCGAGGGAGCGGGGCCTAAAATGTGTGTTCAACGGGCCGTCCCGACTTTCTTTTTCCCTTCGCAATCCTTTGCGTACGCTGGCTTGCTCGAGTTACACCGTCATTATCATTATTAGATTAATGACGGGATATCGGGTAGCGTTGCCGCGACCAGGGAAGGGGAGGATAAAAAGTGTCTGCCGTTTCGACGAGCGGCCATCATGGATTTGCTGATCGGTTCGTTGGTTTTTCGGGGCTACCAGAAGGGTTGGTCGAATACGCGATGCACACGTTTGGTGGGTCGCGTACAGGTACAGGTGTTGACGCATCGGAGTGTAATTGTTTCGCACGATTCCCTCCACGGTCCTTTTCGCCCGACAAATGTTTCGTGCTTACTTATCTCGCAAAACCGATATTGATATTCAAACGAGAAAGGAGAAACGGAGGGCGGTACGGGTGGAACGAACGTGGATAAATTGCGCGACGTTACGAGGGAATTGATAGTGTAATTACGGGTCGGCCTGTCGGTAGGCAAAGAAGCAATTTGCCGGCGGGCCAATCGTCGACCATCGTTCGATTAGGATTCAGGCGGCGTGGTCGTCGCGCTAATTTTGTCGGCCGTGCTCTTTACACGGCCGATAATCACGGCCGGTGCCAAAAATCAACTGTTCAATATTAATGGACCGATTAGAGTAATCGGGCTGCCCGCGACCGTCCACGCGCATACTTTCGTCGCGTTTCATAAATAATGCATCCGCGTCGGTTCGACGGGGGGCCGAGATCGACCGCGATGGAAATCGGTCGAAACTGTCGCGAAGCGTTCCAAGTTTTCCGATCGATTCTCTGCCGCGAATATTCCCAACGAGACTGGCTTGCCGAGTAAGAGAAATTTCACGCGCGGATCAGTGGCTACCTGGCGGGCGAGATTCTGCACACATTTGCTCGCGACGTGAAAAATGTGATGGAAAAAATCTCGCATCGACGAGCGGACAGGCTGGCAGGAGCATTGAATCACGATAAGATCACCGGGTGTACAAGATCTGCCACGGCCTTATTGTTTAATAAAACGGGTTCTCTAATGCCGTACAGATGCGCGCGAAGAGAGTGATATTCCGTGAAGTGGCAAGGGTACAACGCCAGCCTGGTATCCGCGCGTATATTTTTCAGCCTCCCGTTTGCACACGCTTGTGCACGCTTGTACCCGCGTAGAACATCCGAGACGCTCGCGCAACGCGTTTGTACGAGAGTTGAAGGGATATTCCGTACGATGCCGGAGGCCTGATAGAGTCGTCATGTGCATCCGTGTAATCAGGGGCTCTCAGCTGCTCCGCCTTGTATTTCTTGCTACGAAATTGCCCGTTAAATATATCGGCAACCGCGGTAATTGAATGCTGCACTCATTATCGTTATCGAATATCGTTCGTCGTTGACGCCGGAAGAATTGGTCGAATAAAAGAAAAATGTTTTCCCTCGACTGTCCACTCTCGTTATTTCCCGTATATCGTATCCTTTTGTGCACCGATTCAATCCGAACAACCGAAGCTCTCTGACTTCAAACGAATCCTCCTACCTCTAGAACCGACGGCGTTTCGTCCAACGAGCGTCCCACCTGTGCCCATTAAAATTCCCAAATATTAAATAACATCGTTCGGAACGGATCATCGACGAGTTTCAACATTTCTACGAACGAGAATCAAGCTGTAAGCGAGTCCAGGCGCGATAATCGCGCTGATACACCGCGGCCGCATGATACATCGCGGTGCTGCTATCGCAACACGAGTTCCAGGAAGATTAGAGCAGCTAATTAATAAAGCGGGGTTATCCGCGTTACATCTTCACGGTATTAGCCGGCCGAATAGCCGCTTCATGGAATCCGATATCTCAGGGACCGATCGAGCTTTAATAAAGTTCTCCGCGCTGGACAAGAGGCAGAGAGAACAAGAAGGGTTAGGGGTGGAGAGGCGATGGTGGAATTTCGTTCGTAGATCGTGATCCACGGGTGATACGACGTCGCGAGGGACTTTGGTACAGAGGAATCGTTATTCGGTAAACGATTCCGTTTTTATTTCTTCGAACGCGGTATCAAGAACGACACGCTTGTCGCGGTTCCCTAACAAATGTTTGCATCACGGTTAATCTTAATTATCGATGGATAATTGATAGAAGATTGAATTCGAAACGAGTATCGTTTGTCGTAAAAAGGAAAGAAGGAAGCACGGTGGCAGATAAAACGGATTAGCGAGTTATCGGTGCATATTATAAATGGGGTGGCCACCCCGCGGGGCGGTAACTTTATCGGTGATTCATCTAGCAAGTGAAACGTCTTTACCGCGGTGTCCGTAGATAAGGTTAAAAGATAGCCTACTCGAGGATACGTTTTAATTATTCATACGGGACACCCGCGGATATATCTTTGCTCGACTTTAGTTCGTCACGTCCATCGATCTCGATCCCTTGGGCAGCGTCGTGCCGTCTATTCGAGAAAATCACCTGTACCCGTTCGGAAATCTCTCGAAGCCTACGGGGAGGGGAGCGATGGAGAGATAGAGAGGTAGATAGGGCGGGAGAGAGAGAGAGAGAGAGAGAGAGAGAGAGAGAGAGAGAGAGAGAGAGTGAGAGTGAGAGAGAGAGAGCGGGGGGCAAAAGAGGAGGGTCGATCGATCGAGTGGTAATTTATTCGACATTTTGTAATTTAAATGCCTAACGCGTGTAATTTAAAAGCGTCCCACCACTCCGTGGCCGCGGATGCGTGCGTGCCTTCCATGTAGGGTAAACCCCATTAAAGTGATTAAAATTAATGAGACACTTTTGACAAACTCGGGGAAAAGGGAGGATACGGAAAGTATCTTGTACTGTTTCGTTTAATTGAAATTCGGGCGAGGATTTCGCGGAAGGATTGATTTCACCGCCGGATAATTTCGTCGGACGAAATTTGTCGTACACGTATGATCGAGGTTTGTTTAAGCTCGCTTAATATGAGAAACGGAGGAACTGGTTTGGAGAAACCGAGCGGGTCATTTTTTTCGTCTTACGAGCGGGGGGGCTCGACAATTTGCTAATGGCATCGCTGCAATTGCCTTTCAATCGGGCCTGATCGAAATCGAGCCGCGCAGAAAATTGTGAAAATCGAGCGACAGAAGATACTGCCTCGGCGATTCCACCGCGAGACGAAGAAACGAACCGACCGATCCTCGCGTGCCACTCATACTTAATATATCAATCATCGCGACTGATTTCGAATGGGTCGATGGAGGACGATCGTCATTAAAATTCATTTGCCGACGATTCACGGCTGCTTCTCTCTCGGTCGGCCGTGATTTCGCCCCGGCCGCTAATCGTCGAGAGTAAAGTGGCGGGGCTCGCGCCTCTCCTCGCGGCCACAATGGGCCCCATAAATGATTAATGACGATCTCGGAACGTTGAGACGATGACTCGGCCGACTTTGCTAACCGTTCCCGTGGAAGCCACGGTTTTCGTTGCCCCGGAGATCCCGAACATCAGGCCCTTCCGACCGGAAATCACCGCACGACCAACCCCAAAATCTCCCCAAAAGCTTCTCAATCCCCTCGAAGTAACCCCCCAGCCCGAAGCAAATCCTCCCTTATCGACACCCCTTCTCGGCTTAATACCATAATCTGCATACAATGAGGCAGCGACACAGTGTTCCGAGAACTCAATCGCATCGAAATCCAAGGAACTCGTAGCCGCAGGGTGACTCGGCCAGAATTCGTGGCTACCAGAGCCACTTCCCGCGGGGGGTAAATTAAGTTGTGATTATCTGTCGATGCGATTTAGTCGGTCGTACAGTGCTCGAGCGGATCGCTCCACGAGCCACGGATCACCGACTGTTCCTCTCCTCTATCGGGAGATGGGACGCAGGTCCCGAAGTAGTAGGAGTTGAATCTGTGGAAGCGTGGTCGAAGAAGGAGGAAACGCAAGGTTGAGGAGGAAGCGAGAAAGGGCAGGACGTGTTTCTTCGTCGAGGCAGAAACAAATAGCCATTGTCTGTGCGGAGCCACGGCAGTGCAGAGCCTGAGGAGCATCTATCACCTGCTTATCACGATTATACCACTTGTGCCTTTTCCTTCCAGCCTCCGCTCACCTCCTTCCACTCCTCCTTCCTCTTCTTCTTCTTCTTCTTCTTCTTCTTCTTCTTCTTCGTTGCGGTTGCTGTCGTGTTCCTCTTCTTCTTCTTCTTCTTCGTCGCTGGAGCACGCTGCTCTCCGCGCAGGGCCCGTGGCGAGTGAGACGTTTCCAGTGAGAATCCTTTTTGCTCGGTTTCGAACCTTTCCAATGACCCTTCCAACCCTTTACCTCCTTTTCCTCGCTCTGGACGGGAACGCGAATAAATAATTAGACGGCCTAGCGAAGGTCCACGAGGGAGAGCGTAGCGGAGGACTATTTTCTTCAAACTCTTGCGCAATTCGCGAGTTAAGTGTTTCAGATCAGATCAGATCAGGGGGATGGTCCACGCTGGGATACTCCAGCCAAGGTCGCGCGACCACGGGGTGCTTCCACGCGAGTTTCACGCCTCCGAAACGCTTCTAGCGGGCTTCCACGATGCCAGAGTCGCGGCAATAGAGATCCAGGACTCCGCGGTGGTCCCAGCCAGGTTCGCAGGGCCTCGGTCCCCGCGATTCCAGTAATCATACGAGTTCTGGATGTCTCCGGTTCGCGGAGAACGTGTCCCATACGCTTTTACGGGCACATTACCAACTGGTGCCTTCGTATAAATATATCCAGCGGTGGTGGACGATAGCGATCTACCCGTGGCGGGACCATTTGTTGGTCGCGTTCGTTCGACCAGGTCTGCCAAGCGGGCCGCGAGCTTCTTCGACGTATGGAAGGATGGAGAGGATCACCTGCCCGATCATCCTGCGTCGACAGTCTCGTCTCGTTGGCTGACGCGTGGAAAAATGCCCGGAACAAATGGTATCCGATAAGCCTGGACATCGAGCGATCGGTGTTTATCGCAATTCTTGCCAGGCCGAGGGATCGATTTACCCAGCGTTGCAACTTTCCCCTTGGAGTATCCGAAGTCAGGTAGTTAGTCCGCCCGCGGCACAGGCAGAAACGAGACCGCGTCGCTGTGGACGTGAACCGTTAAGTTTCCAAAACAAAAGGTAATTTGCTCGCCGAACACGTCCCTAAAGAGACCATAGCCGCAACGGTACCAGCGGAGAGGAGATCTCCCAAAGGGATAGGATCCCATAACGCAGTCCGTCACAGTGGGTCTCTGGGTTCCCTGGACCATCCGAAACTGCTTCGTGGAAACGTATCTCGGCGAAGACATCTAAATCCACCGGGGACCTGGTACCTGTTAAGAATCAACCTTTCTGTCTGCCCTTGCCTTTTTCCAAACGGTGAGGTTCGCGGCACACCACCGCGCCGATGGGCCTCTATGCGGAGGCACGCGGAGCTCGACGTACTCCTCTGCGTTCGCCTTGCCACTCTCGAAACGAAGAAGACGTTCCGAGGAGGATCTATCCGCTCGGTATCTGGTTATCTTGCTGGATTTGTGGAAGGTAGGAACACGGGGGGAACGATCGATTATTCGTTGCTGGTTGCTTCGGGTATTCGTGGTTTAGCGTTCCCTGTTCCCGAGTACCGGTGGAACGTTAACCCTTTTTCTTCGATCGGATAATCACTTGCTGCGCGAGTAATTATTGTACGCGCGTTGGAAAAGTTGCAGGATTTATTTATACGCGTACGTTTGTTGGCGGGACAATTTATGGAATTATTCCCTGCGTGTAATTCAACTGGAATATTCAAAGCGTTAATGCGATTCGAAGACACGGGATGATTAATAAAAAAAAGAGGAAAAAAAAGGAGAAAAAGGGGAACACCGACGAGAGAATGTTCAGTCTCGAGTCGTTAAATTAGATCCGTTCTTAGAACTCGAACAGTTCGAAAGAACTTGAAAGTTAATTATGCAACAGAAATGACTCGAAAGAGGCATGTATACGCTCGCTAGATTCCAGCCTCGAGTCGTTAAACTTGCATTATTTATGAAATTATGGTAATTGGTAAGAGTTGTAGGATTAATTACGTGGCTCAAAGTGACTTAATGAAGGTAGAGAATATTGCCGGGGGAATTGAAGTGTCTTAAATGGGACCGCAAATTAAATATGGGAGCAACAATGACGAGTAGGATGTTGGTTTATTGCAACAATGCGGTAACAATGCGATTGGGGCAAATTTAATGGAAGGCGCAGAGAAGTGAAAGGAACAGTGGTACCTTGTACACCGAGTCAGGCTAGAGGGAAAAAGTGGGAAAGAGAGATGCAGAGAGAATGTAACGCCGTGATTGATGATCACGACAGGAGAATGTATCAGTGATGAGTTTGGTTGCCACGAATAAATTGAGACGATTTCGATGGTTGTTCGTACGGTTGTATCGTGTTTGACAATCTATTTTTTAAATTCTTAAGTACTGGAAGAAACCATGCGATGCCCTTTGACGTTCGATATTTATTGTATATATCGGAGGGACAAGAAATATTGTCTCGAACGATAATTGATCACTCGGCACGATTATTACATTAATTTGTGCATTGATTAATCGATTTCGTATTAATTTCACCGGAGATAGTTCGCGCGGCTGTCGCTGTAAATAACAAGTTTAGCTGTCTATCGTGTTGGACGAATTAATTTTGCGGTGTCCTATTTCTTTAATTGCTCGAGACTCAATAGAATTTTTTCTCCCCGAATTGAGAGAAAAAAAGAAGTAAGGCAGAAAAGAAGCTTGTCACGTTTTAACCCTTCGAGGAATGTCCGGCGATGAAGTTTAGTTTGCGCGTTCGTATAAAAGTGCAACGAATATAAAAGTGTCCTTCCTTTTTCTTTCACGACCTGCGCCGACACCAGTCATTATTTTTAATAAACGCGTCGCATCCAAAGGCAGGATTGTGTTTCCGCTGCTTTAGACCAAGAGGAAAGGATTATCTGGTTAGCCGACGTCGCGTCGCGTTTAAACGCCGCCGATTAAACGACGTCGATAAAAGTGCTGAGTTACTCCACGTACCGACGTGTTCTACACTCGAACAGCTATTCAACAAGCCACGAACAACTTGCCGGTCGATTGTAAATGCGTAGTTTACTTTTTTTATTCAGAGTTTTTTACATTATCTATGGGGCGTGAAACTGAAGGATACTTTTTCGTTCAAAGTTGTGCAAACTTCAATCGTCTGTGCCAACCTTTGGAAAATTTTTGTCACAACCAAGATCACCGTGGATTCGAGGGCTGAAGTCTCCCCTTTACAACGAGTACGGATAAATTGATGCACGATTTTTTTTTCACCATTTCATCGCAACTTCGAACGAAGAGCGAACCGCCAGCACTTGGACAACCCAAGGGTCATCGGGGGCCGGTTGCACGGTTTCATTCGAAGTGCCATAAGATGCGCAAAAAAAAATCGCACATCAATTTATCGGTACTCGCTGCAAAGGGGGAACTTTAATCCTCAAATCCACGGCAATTAAGGTAACGAAAAAAATTTCTGACGTTCGGTACAGAAGTTTGAGTTTGCACAAATTTCCAAGAACAGGTACCTTCGCTTCGTCGAGCTTCGCATAGCGCAAAAAAATTTTCCCGTAAAAACGAGGTCGCGGGCGCGAAAGCAGAGACTTCTGGCTTTAAAACGAGCCCAAGTGGATCGTCGCACGATTTTTTTCCACGGAGTTACGACGGCTCAAAGATTCGGCGTACCTTTAATTTCGCACGCGTTAAAGACGCGCGTTGCGCGGGCCCGGAACGTTTCCTTTAAAGGTCGAAATAAAGTATCCGCTTTAATGATCTATCGAATGTATCGTTCTTTAAGTGGCTTCTCGCGAGCGCGTCGCGCTCACTCCGACGGCGTGTAATCTGATGCGGTTTTTGTTACGCGCAACCCATTGGCAGCTGTTCGCCTGCATTTTTTTCCCCACGTCGCTCCATTGATATGCGTCGCGTGCACGTCTGTTGTTGTTGTTTTTTTTTTTTTTCTACGAATTAATCTGACCTACATTCCCACGCTCCGCCGCGACGATTCATTCATCACTTTCTGGCCGTCTTTACGACTTTTAAGGAAACTTTCAGCGTCCCTATTTCCTGAACGACTGGTCGCACAGCGACGAGAAAAAAACCAGCGTTCTCGTCTACGATTTTTCTACGCTCCGAGGAACGCCTCGGTGTATGAAACGGTTGGCAAAATTTTTTTTACTCGATAAAGCGCTCGTCGCTCCCCGACGTCCAGTAACGACTCGCGGCGTCTCGTAACAGGATGAACCGCAATAACCGTAACAGGAATAAACTCGTTGCGACAGCCGCTCGTCAGGACACTTCCATGTAAGTGTCCATTTACCAGCACCACGCTTCATCGACGAACCTAACGGCCTCGATGTCCTGGAAGAATCGCGATCCAGCCAGGCAATCCTTCGTGATTGCAGCTGAAATCGCCATCCTCCGTCCACGCTCGGATTAGATATTCCCGTATAACTTTAGACTCCGCCGTTTTTCATGCGCGGAGTTTCAGGAAGTTCGGCGACGTCGATCGCGTAGGCTGCACATATTGCTGTTCCTTCTAACAAGGGAAGCGAGCCAGCAAAATTCTGAGCTCGAAATGAAAATCGATACACTCTGAGCGGAATCGATCGACCCACGATCTTTCGTCGCGCGCCGTGTCCCCCCAGGGAAAGAAACCGAAAGCGACTCGGGGTAGCCGAACTCGCGATACCCGCACTGTTCGGATTACTCATCAGCGGTTGCACTCCGCTTCTATCGCGCCGAATTACCGTCCAGCGTTCGCGAAACGTCGAAGAAGCGGAAGGCCAGTGGCGTGTTGCCAGGACACGTTGGGACAGCGCGCGGCAAGTGTTTGAGGAGTGGAAATATTGTAATTCCACCGGGTGAAATAATACCACGCTTCACTGCAGCAATGTTAAACAATGTCTCCGTTCGCGTGCACGCGACAGCTGATAAGAAAATTGCGTAACATTGTAACGCGCACGCACGCACGCACGCACACACACGCATTCGAAAACCGGCATGGTGTCCCGCAAAAAATACTGCCTTCGCATAATGCGGCATGGTTAAAAGGAAGCCAGTGGAACGAGGCATCTGTGACGCTTGAATAAAGCTCGCGGTGTCGCGTGAGAAGATGGAATTTCGGAGGAGTCGTTCGTGCGAGGACGTACGATATCAATTTGTGCTCGATTATTAATGGTACAATGTATTGTGGTAATACAATGTTGTAATTGGCCTGTTCCTTTTTCCTGCGACAGACGACGGGGTGCTTTGTCCGCCGGGAAAAGGGAAAGTCGAGCGTCGGTTCCGTTTATTCCTCGCTACGCGTTTCGAAACGACAGCTTTTAGATACGAATTATCTACCTTTACAACACGCATTGCCGTACGAATAATTGGCGAATCGGTCCCGACACAACTGCCCAACGATTACAATAATTGCGTCGAGAAGAGGGTCGAAGCGAAGGAAGCCCGACGCGAACTCTGTATCATCGCCGACCCTTTATCGCGAAATAAGCCTGACCCCGAATAAATCTCCGAAGCATCGCGATGGCGCTTCGCGCCGGGCCACAAATCGTTCGAAACCCCCGCGACATCGATTGAGAGGACCGACGACGAGAAAGGAAGCGCGGAGAAGAGAAAAAAGTGTCGAAGAAAAGGGGTACGTAGAGAAGTATAGAGGAGGCGCTGGTCCATAGGTGGTAAGGTAGCCGAACGAGTCATTAACCAGACGTAGCTCTAATGAATTCCGTCTCACCGTGGTGAATCCCAGAAGAAGCGTTCGCCTTCCTCGGGCTAAGGGACCGGCTAAGGGACTCCTTTCTCGTTAATAAAAGCCAAGATGGCGGCCAGCAGGGGGTCGGCGAGGCAGCGTGGCCCCCCTGCGGCTTTGACGGCTCTATCCTGGTCTTGTTTGGAGGGCAACGAAGAAGGCAAGAATTCCATCGGGCAACGGTGGAAAAGAGATAGACGAGCCACGAACGGCTCCTGTGGCGATGCACCGAGGTGCAGCGCGTCACTATCGCGCGCCTAAACACACCTCGTGCATCATTCCGCCGATGCTCCTTTGTTTTATTCGCTGACCCCCATTCTTAACTTCGGAGAGAGCGCTCGGGGCGATCGTCTTTCTTTTTCTCGCGGAATTTTCCAGGGAAATGAACCGTCCTCGTTGCAGCGATCAATCGAAACTGGTACCAAGGAAACGGGTAATGTTCGTACGAACGCGAAAATTTTGTCGAAGTTGTGACGCAAAGTCGAGATAATCGACCGCACTTCTCGTTGTCCACGAATGTAAATAAATATATGAAAAATGGAACGCTGTACTTTCGTTAGAAGTAATCAACTTTTGGGCAACATTTTATTCCCCCGCAGCATCCTCGCGGAGCCGAATTGCTTTCACTCGCAACCAGAAGAAGAAGAGGAAGAGGGGATCGTTTCCCGAGTTGTATTTCTTCTCGGCTGTGCTCGCGCCGAGCACTTGCTAACGAATTTATTTTTTAATTCCTCTCCAGACCCGGCGGAGCTCGTTTTAAAAAAGTTGAACCTCTTAAACGGTTCCCTCATTAACTCCGTTCCAGCCTCGATAAATCATATCGATGTAACGCGTGCAATCCCGCGCGCGCGCGCGCGCGTGCACACGCAGCCTCGTCTTCTTCCTCTCCGTCTTCGCAACGGAGAATTAAGAATTCACGCGTGAAATATGCTTGGCCGTTCGAGCCACCTCCGCATGGAGTCTCCATTAGTCCGTTATGATCGATCTTCCACGTCTCGATTCCGTCTCCAGAGGGAGGCTTATTATCGGCGCGAGAACGCGAGGAGGGGAATCGTGCGAGGCTGCGCCGTCCAGAGGCGAGGAAATTGGTCGAAAACGGGGGGGGGGCCGTGAAGTCCGATGGAAATGAACAATTCGAAGGAAATATTATCGAGAAGGAAACCATAATCAATAAAGAGAACGGCGGCGAACAGTAATTCAAAGTGGGCGAAAAGATGATATCCGCCGCAGTGAAATTCGAAATCGAGTCGAAAGTAGAAGCAGAGAAGGAGAGATCAAAAGCTCCTCAAAGAGAAAGAGACACCGAGGAGAAGGCGTAGAGTGTATCGGTAGAAGGAGAAGAAGGTGAGGGAGGTGGAATCTCCGTGTGGTGGAGGGTTCCTGTGAGCACGAGGAGGCGGGAGGACACCAGGTCTCCCTATCGCGGATGAGATCAGATCTCTCTCCTTCTCTTTCGTTCCCATACGTCCGGGCCCGATCTTCTCGTGGGCCCGATGTTGGTATAGCAAAACACTGTCCGGTGATGAGCGTCATTACCCCCACCAGCGTTCCTGGTAGGCCAGGAGGGCCGTACAGGCGGCCATCTTGGCTCGAGATCGCGGGCCCTCGAGCCTCTGACGCCGCTGCTGACCAACTGGCCCCGCTGCTCCGGGACACCGTCCTCGAGGATCGCGTGCCGTCCCGTCGCGATTCTAACGGTTAATTAATTGGGAGATTACGCTCGACCAGGCGGCCTCCTGCTCGTGAACTCGTTTCTAACGATTTGCTAAGTAGCTGATAAGAAATTGGGACGGGAAAAATGGGACTCCGGTGTGACGATTTTTTTTTTAGAGAGTTGGGTAATTGCGGGACTCGAAGGCAGGGCTGAAACGTGGTGCTCCATTCGAATGCCTTAATTATACGGACCTAAATTTTTAGAGGCATCGTTGAATTACCTCTAATTTGGTTCTTCGAACGGAAACGAATTTGAAGTAAGAAAAACTATTCTTTATCGTACGTATATACATTACGTACGTTTCGCAGGTGAACCAAGAGGCTACTCGTTAGCCAAGCTGTGCATATGCATTTTATTTCGCGCTCTGTGATCACTTTAAAAGCGCTTCCAACAAAGAAGAAAAATTTTGTCGCCGTCCATAGCCGGCGTAAAATTATAACGCGTCAACTTCTGTCCGTACGTGGCAGCCCCAAGTTCAGCGTGACATATGTCGCAGACCACCCTTCTTCATCTGCGCTCCGTCTCCGGACGTCCGTGATCGTTGATCGAAAGCATCCTTTCTCGATATCGACATCAAAGGGTTTACTCGATTGGAAATCGCCGAGACAAGATACCCTCGATATTTCACGCACCTTCTAATTTTTGCCATTGTTCCATTTCTCTTCGTCCTCCCTTCGATTTCATCGTCGATAAATTTTCGACACCCGGTCCTCCTATATTACTGAATTTGTGGATCCCTCAATTTTCAACCTTCCAAACTAATTTTCCACAGTCCCCAATTTCCAACCTTTCCAGCCCCTCTCAGCCCCTATCGTCTATCTCCTAAAATTTCTCACCGATAAAAATAACTCACTCGGCCCTCAAGTTCATTAACCGTCGTGTCTAGCAAAGCGCAACCCCTTCTCGGCTCCTTATCAAATCCTCAAACGTCGTTGAAAACGCGGATCAGTCGTCCACGAAAATGGCGGCCATCGAAGATGCCTCCGCAAGGATGCTCGGTCTTTTTCATTTCTTTCTCTTTCAGTTTGGTTCGCTCGTTGAACCATACCCGCGGAGTATTTGTTTTGCGGCTCACAGATGAGACTTCCTTTCCCCCCTTGGTCCTCCTTCGTTCGCGCTGCCTCCCTTTCTTCGTATCTTCGAGAGAGAAGCCGCACCTCGCGCCTCTCGTTGCTTCATTTGTTTATCGGCCCTCTTTATTACCTGCAATTTGGCGCTCGCTCGCGCGAGGGTAATTTCATATTGGTTTTCTGCTTCCCTCCACACCCCTCGTCGTTCTGCTCCTTCATCTACTCTTCCCTTGCTCCTCCTCTCGTAACCTTCTCTCTCTTTTTCTCCTTTTTGCCTCGGTGCTCGCACCGCGAAACCAGTTACCAGGTAATGCTCCTTCGGGCGGATATATGATTCGCGTAATCATCGAAGCAACGAGAGAATATTGTGCTACACATTGTACGCATTGACACTGAACACTGGGACGATGGTTTACGGAGCGCTGCCGAGGGGTAGGAAATTTCGTGGACTCTGGGGAAGGGCGGCTCTGCAAGAAATTGTGGGTGGTTGTTGTCTAGAGTTCAGGTGAATGCTCCTTTCGTTATGAAATGCCTTTATTCGGGTACGCGAACGTCGCCTTTCCAAGAAATAATTATTCATTCCCATTCGAGACTCGTTCAAGAGAGCTTTGCTGCCTTTCTGAAATTCAATTTCAGAAGGGGACACCTGCCCAGCTGAGTAATAGACACGATTATGCTGTTAGTGATCGAGGCGTGATTCAATGCAGATGAAGATGCAGATCGATCGATCCCGGGAGAAAATTATCGGTGCGATTAATCGCGCCGGAAATGGGGCAATCTTCGTATCTCGAATCAGAAATCGTTTCGCTCCGAGATATATTCATAATGGTATCCGATTTTCCCGGAATGATTTTACATTTTCGTAACCGTTTTCTTTTCTCGTTCGATCGATTCGTTTGAAATTCACCCAGTCTACCAAAATCTCTGCATTAAACAATCTCAACTCTATCCCATTTCAATTCTCATTCGCGTAACTATTCTGAAACATTTTACGAAGCACGCAGTACTTCGAATTCTAAACGATCCCACGATACACAAAATTCAATTAAAACGAACGAACAACGGAGCGCAACTTTCCTTGAAAATCTACTAATTATTACACCAATCATTCTGCATCGACGCTTTTCACCGTCCCTCTATCCTCGCCGTTACCTTTCACCGAAAATCTATCAATCAACCGTACCGCATCTACCATTAGCCGGCCATTAAAATTCATTCTTAATTAACGATTATCCCCGGCGACCCCGAGAGGCAATTTTCCAAAAGCGAACTCCACCGATCCCCAGCCAAAGAATTCTCCAAGGAATACGGGGTAACGGAATAAATCAAGCAACAGCGTGGCACGGAGCAAATATCCGGCGGGTGGTGGTGAAACGAGCTCGTGGATAGAAGGATCCCGAGCGTCTCGACGCTCCACCCACGAGTGCCTTCTGACGTTTTAACAAACAGCGCCGCGCCCAGAGCGGATAATTATTTTTGCACCGTGGATCGCCTCGCGTCTTCATTTACCGCAGGCCTCAAGATCCTCCATTTCTCTCCCACACTCCCCGGTTCTCACTTGCCGTTGCTGATTTTCCACGCGAACGACTTTTCCTGGCCTGAGAGCGACGCCGCCCCGACGCTTGTGCTTTTCTTCCCTTCTTTCTTTTTACTAATTTTTTGTTTTCTTTTCGTACGACCCTGGGGCACCCACGCTGATGGGCACGCGGGGCGTGGTGCATGCTTCAGCGTTTTAAATCACCTTCGAGAGTTACGTATACGTGCGCGAACCACCTCCAATTGCGCCCCCGACGCGACGCGTCGCGACGCTTCCATCCGCAGGAACCTATTTGCGCTGTCGCGGTTTCTCTTTTAGCGTATCCGGGGACGCAAATTTTATTTCATTCGTCGAAACGCGGACGCAATTGCGAACGAATAATTTTGATAACGTAGGACACACGGCGAGAAGTAAATGCAAATAAGATAATATGTATTGCTAGGCATCAATTAATCCGAGGCCGTGTACAGAGACCGGCAATTATCCTAACCGTTTTCCATTGTCGAAACGAAATTTCCTCGTCAATTGTCCGGCACGATCGCGCGTGCACGCGCGGCCAGCCCTCGGACAAGGAAATTTCATTTAGCCATGGGTGTGTCCTTTAAAAAAAAAAAGAGTAAGGGGTTCGAGGGTGGGCGGGCAAGTGATGATCTGCAGGTGACCGCAGCAATCGTTTCCCCATGGTCAGCCGGAAATACGACAAAGGTCTTTAACGTGACTGTGGGCATGGCTGACCGTGTACGAAGGTTGAAATCCGTAAGTTTGTAAACGTGTTCTCGTTGCCTCGTCGGTTTGGATACCCGAAATTATCCATTTAACTCTGTCGACCGATTATCTGCTATTTTTCTGCCGGATTTTCGGCTTTCGAAGTAACGAGTCACGGGCCCGGCCGGCGACGAAGTCAGATGGTTGAAACGCGACGGGATAATCCGTGGTTAAGGTCTAATACAGTTAGAGTAAGCCGGGGAAATTGTGCGTCCTGGTACGAGGCGTGGAAGGAAAACAGATGATCCATTGGGCGACTGTGGATTTTTGTGGATTGGAATCTTGGACGGATGATGTTTTTCAAATTCTCCGGGGGTGGATGCGCGCGCCCTTTGAACCGAGGACGAAGGGTTGTCGAAAGTTAATAGGGATGTAGCTGAAAGTACGGGGTTTTATAGTTGGAAAACTGTTGAATGTGATACAATGCCGGGGAAAGGGGATGATTATTGTTGCGGTTGACGAATGTCGGCACTGGGAACCCGCCCCGGCATTTTAATGTTAATAATAACGTGTTTGCTGCGTCTAGAAAAATAAAATAGACGCCCACAGATGAAATACAGCAGGGCCTCTTGGCTGTCGAGATCGTCGAGAGCGTTGCCACCGATTTATAGCCGGAGGATTTGCGCGACAAATTTTACTGCGAGCATTCGCGGTTCGACGATAAAAAAATATTTATAGCTGGAATAAGCCGCGTTTAACGATAGAATTTGGTGGTTGGAAGCGAGCCTCGATGGGGAGTCTCGTCGTTACTCGATTATGGATCGGGCTTCCGTTTCGTTCCTCAGCGCCTCGATCTAAATAGCAGAACAGTGGTGCGGCCGAAAAGGAAACCCTTAAACATCTCGACGGATCTATCAGTGGTCGTTAAACGGTTGATCGACGTGAAGGACATATTTGCAAAATAACCGAGAGGAAGAAAGGGTGGAAGAATAAGAAGCAAGGGACAGATCCACCGCGCCGAGATAGCAAGATAAGGGGCGAATGATTCTCACTGACTATACCTTTCCCTATTCCACGCTGCCTCGAAATAAATTGGATAAACTGACGTTAAAGCGAAAACACCGGTCGTTTAAGGCGCACTTCGCCTATCGTGGTTAACGATGCCCGATGCTTTTGATCGGTTATACACACCGTTCTGACGTTCGCGAGAAATCGAGATAGGATTCTGTCTCTTTCTCCTCCTTTTAGTTATGTATACATATCTGTATATATTTCTATACATGACTCTATGTGCGCTTACACTTGCGTGCATGCGATTGTGTGCGCATCCAGCTTATACGTTGGCCGGTGCAACGATGCACCATGATTACAAGCGAGTTGGTGCTTACGTTGGTAATATTAATGTCTCGAAGGGATCCTTTACAACCTCATACCCATCAGTCGCACGCACCATCGCTCCCTAACCAAGTTAAATAATACCTGGATGCGATGTACAGCGGTTCTCATACCGGTTATTCTGGGTTGGAGTGCTCGCTGCATCGGCATCGAAAGTGCTCGAGGAAAGTTGCAATTGAATCCTGCGTTTTTGTGGCAGATTAGCTGTATTATTTTTAAGGGGGAACGTTGCATTGCTAAGCATGGCGAATAGCAAATTACGACAGCGGAGTAGCGAAACTCCAGGAGTTGCAGGATTTTAGAAGGATTAGAATACTCGAGTCTCGGTAACCCTGGAATATTGAAGTTTCGATAACGCTTCTATATTAAAATTCGTATAAAATATTTGAATGTACAGGTATATATTACTGCGCGTAGCACTAATGATCCAAGAATCGTCCGCTAGAAATCGCTGAAGTTTTCCATTAATTAAAATCTCTGTGCCAGACGATTAGGGGTTGTATACTAAGAATAGCTACGTTCCCAATTAATCCCCCACTCTGTTTTTATCTCTGGAAGCTCCATCGCAAGATCGACCTACCGACTACCGTTACGAGGGGCAGTGGGAAGCTACGGAAACTGGAATACCTGGATACAGCAGGTGCATGTTGGACATAATTTCGGGATATGAGCACCTTTCGAGTATAAGGGGGAAGCACGCCGCCAGGGCCCATGAATCACACCCTCGTTAACCTACACCCCTCCTCCTTCTTTTTACTATCTTCCTCCTCTTCTCTCTTATCATCCGCCACCTTCGAACGCCGACCAGACGCCTCTCGATGGTACTTCTCCCTTCTGTACACCTCTAACCCGTTGCTTCTTTCCTCGTCTTTCTCTATCTTCTTCCTTGTAATTCTTGTCGGTCGTTTTCTCATATTCGAGCGTTCCTCTTCCTCGCGTCGACTCCTGGCGTTTCTTCATGTTTGTCTTGCTCGCGAGCTCCGCTGGGTCGCGACCCCCCTTCCCTTGCACCTTATTATTTTAATTAACACGGTGTTGAGCGGGTATTGTTTTTCGTTCCGCTCTAATGGATATATTTTGTTACGAGAAACCCTTAGCCTCTTGGTACTGACTTTTCATTCTTTCAATACTCGAGTGCACAGAATTCGATGAATTGTTCCTTTTCTGTATTATTATCCAAGTGTATCGCAGATTTGTCGAGTATTTCCGCGACAATCGTGCCGAATGCAAATACATATCGCCAGAGCTTTTCCATTCATTTTCGTCCAACAATTAATCCCCTCTGCGATAAAGAAAAATAGCATACAAAGCCCGGCAATTGTTCTCACCGTTGCCATAACCTCGCGATCCGCCTTTGCTTGATACTCTCTTGGTCCCGCGGTATAAACTCGGGGAATGTTGGTCGGGGCCGGAATCGATTATCATAAATAGCGAACGCGAACGTGTATCTTTGTTCGTGGTGCGTACGTAGGTGCGTGACACGCGAGATCGAGTCGCGATTTATGGAATCGAAATCGCTGACCCGTCGTGCGTACCACTAAGGCCAGCTTCCTCTCATCGTTTCATCCTTTCCTTTCGCCTCTGCCCGTAATCCCCCTTAACCCTTTCGCCGGACGATTCCTTTTTCTCTCATTCCCGGGGTCAATTAAACTATGATTTACAACGATCGTTTAGACGAGCATTTAGCGATCGTAAAAGTCCCTCGCTACCGATAATTAGCGGGGCATTAAACTCATTAGGGCCTGATGCGGCGCAATATGCTAATTAATTAACGACGAACCGGCTCGTCAAACGAATCGTTCGCCCTCGAAGGAAACCAGTCTGAATATACTTGTATATGTATACGGGACGAAGGGCGAGAACGTTTTTACGATCCATAGAGGAATTCGGAGTTCTACGGGGCCGGAGTCGCGATTTTTATCTCGTTTACGGTTCCACTTGCGGGCTTTTCTTCGACTGGCGTTCGTGTACACGGGCACGCGAAATTTTTCTTTTATTTCGTTAATTTTTAGGGGAACCGTCGGATTTAATGCAGAGGGGGTTAAAGGTATTTACGACCAAAGGGAGGTTTGGTATTGAAGTGCTCTAAGAATACTTCGAGGTATTCTTAATCATTAATTTCGCAAGTATTTTTCCTAATTAGTTCAAGTCTATTGCACAGTTCCCTTGAAGTTCCCTTCGAATTTAAAGGGACACCCTTTAAATTCGAACACCCGCGATTTTTTAATTACCGCGCCTCGATCGGAGCAAAAGAACGACGGGGGGATGGAGGAGCAAAGAACAACGAGGAGAAAAAAAGAGTAAATAAAAACGAGGGAATCAATCGATCCACCGGTTTATCGTCGTCGCTTCGACGGATTGAAAAGCACGGCCGGACGAGGATTGGGCTCGTTTAATGGTTCTGCCACTTAGGGGATTAAGGAAGACCGCGAAGTAAATTCATTTGTCCGTGGATGACGAGGCTCGTTGGCCTGCAGCGTCTCGTTACAATCAGCCTCGTTTTGGGCGGTCGATTGAAAAGTCACCGGTTGACTAATGGACACGGGCTAATTGCCAACAAAGGCAAATCAATCTCCATCCAGGCTCTAGTTGAGTCGTCGCCACGCTAGTAGACACGGCGAGTGTAAAACGGCTCGCGAGTGCTGACAGGTACACGCGCAGCGGCGTAGAAGCGTCTACGATTGTAATGAACGCCACTGGGCATTCGACGCGCGACCATAACCAGAGAAGAATTTCATCCAGCGGCTTAATTATTTGAGAATCGCTGGCGGAAGATGAATGATCTGTGATTGCCGGTGTCCGATGAATGGCGAGGACGGGATTGAAAGGGTGAAAGATGATTGGAGACACTTTGTTCGGTAGGAACTTCTGTACGGGCAACAGGACCGAGCTTGATTTTGTATGAAACAGATTTGTAGAATGGTCGGATTAATCTGCGAGATGTGTCGTATTGGAAATTGTTTAGCGGACACGGCGATTTAAAACGTAACAGAATTAGTCGACGGTGCCTTGGCAATCGAGGAGATTCTCATGGAATTCTGAAAATATTCTGAAACATTTCATCGTCACTGTGTATTTCGCTGAAACGTTTGTTCTATCGTCTTGCTTCGGGAAACCTTCGATTACGCCACTGAGCGGACGCGAAGGTGAAACATCGCTGGACCCTGTACAGGTAACAGTGACAAGGATATCGTCTCGCGGAGCGACGAAAAAAGAGAGGAGGATCGGGCGGAGGAAGAGGTCGAGCGCACGAGACGCGAACGGACAAGGGAAGATATCTGTAAGCGGTGGGGGGAAGAGGGCACGAATCGGCCAAGGGTTGACTTTACTTTTTGCCGAACTCTAATTAGAGGCCAATTATATCGAGCAGGCGTTTGCCTCCACACAATGAACCGCGCGTTTAGTATCGATGTAGCCAGCCGATTAACTCCTATTTGTTGCACGTTTTGTTCCCTCCCGGGGCTTTTCGGACCGGCCGCTGAATAAATACGTGCTTAAGGGCCACGCACACTAAACCGCTCGGCTGCCTTTCAATTTGGGACTCGCGGATATTTTTCACGTTTTTTTATCCCTCTCTCTCTCTCTCCTCCTTGTTACCCCCTTTAGCGTCGGATCGAAAATCTGGAAGTTCTTGCCCGACGAAGGGGTGTTCAATTTTATTTTTACGCGTAACGTTGACGCTATTTTTATTTTTGCGAATAATCCCGGGGACCCGCAGGTGGGAAAGCTCGTCAGATTTCTGCGCCCGATGGCGGCTCGGCGTTCGTCTAACTTGCTTACGGAGCCAATTATGAGAATGTGGACAAATTCGGACGGGTTAATCAGCTTACGGCCATTATCGTACCTCCAACGGGCTGCCAGGGGTCCGCCATGGGATCTGATAAAATCCCTCTGATTTATTATGTACACTCTGTGACTGCGTGCGCTCGTCGAGCTGCAGGTATATAGATACGCGGACACGATCGCGTTTACCTTAGCCACGCGTGAGGAAAATTAATGGAAACACTACCGTTTTGGATTTCTCAAACATTCCACTTAAGGAAATTTGTTTTCTCCACAGATACGAGGGTGGCACAAGTTCATTCATTATTTCTGGCGGTTTAATTAAAAAAATGTTAAAAACTGGAACCGGGATAAATTTACTAAAATAATTGCCCATATAAATTTCAGTTTCCAATCGAATCTAGGGTAATAAAAGTTGAACGGTATCGCGTTTACTCTGATAAAGATCCAGCACCGGTCGCAGCTTTGCACGGAGGTTCACTCTTGTGCATCCTGTACCGGTTGGGTCGATAGTACGGCTACCTCTGTGTATAATACAGATTTCATATGCTAATTCCGTGATTAACAATGCCGGGACGGAGCGTTTCATCATCCCGTGCTACCAGCGACGTCTTAATACCGTGGATTTACATGCTAATTCGCTGAGCGACGCACCCACCCTCAGTCCACCGTTCAAATGGACAATTTCTTCGCGCTGAATTATCCGTGTACGAACATCAGAATTTCATCGTTCCCCCTTCACTGTTACGCGAACAGCGAGATATACGCCGCGGTGGAAACGAAATGAAATATGGTATTCAGAAATTTTCGAAATCTACTAATTTCTACCATCCAAACGACGATTTCTAAAAAACGCCAACAATTGTTCGCGCAGTGTTCGATATTATTACGTCCCTTGAATTAATGTTAAGAAGCGCCACCATTATTTCCCCTCCACTACGGTGATTATCAAATTAAACGGTTCTAGAGTCGTGATAAACCATAAACCTTCGCGAACCCGTCAATTTCCATGCGGCCATTCTCTCGAGTACCCAAGTATCTACACCTATCTACACCGGTCGATCTACAATTTTCTCGCCTTGGATGTTAAACAGCCGAGGCACGAGGAGACGTCGTATTATTAACACGATTAGGGTAGCGGAGGCGCGAGTGCACGCGAAGATCGGATGGAATCCGTTTGGAAAGATCTCACGCGTCATGCTGGGAGAGCTCGATCACACCTCGACGCTGTTGGACGTCGCGGGCCTTTTATTCAATTATCCGGTTGCGTTTGCCTGCTCGAATTCGTCGCATTTTCGTCTCGCGAGCTCCACGAACGCTTGCTGCGTTATTTATCGATATCGTTTAGGGGAAGGAACGTTAATTGGTTAACCAGTATCGACGCCTCTCCCCGATGGTGATTTATATTTCTCCTCTAATTTTGTCTCCTTCGATCGGGCAAGTGCGATCTCGTTGATTTCGCACGGTTCGTTGAAAGGTCTGTTAAATCCCCACCTGTATTAAACTGTGCACGAATGGATAACGCGTTACGAAGTGAAGTAGTATGGAGATAAACCGTATACTTTTCTCGAGACGAAGAGCCACCACGATTACCCCCGAAGAATTTGCCGGGGAAAGTGTTAAGAAAGACGATCGTTCGTATAAATCAAAACGGTCCAGGGACTATACGAACCATGGGGAGCCATGGTAGGGTGTTTTCTAAGGAGAGAGCGGAGAGGTGGACCTCGGTCAGGGTTAAGCGTGTCGCTGGCGCAGTATGATGCCGATCCTATCTGAAGCGGCTAATATAGTTGTCGTGAATATCTTAAGGTCGGCCGCGCATTCCATGGGGTTTCTCTGTTCGAGGGTCGCCACGGGGCGCCCATTCGATCTGGCGAAAGCATCTGCTAATTCGGAATCATGGGAATTTGATTGGGCTTCCTCCCTTCCAAACTGGATATCCTCATTTTTTTGCAGAAATTTTTCTACTATTTTTTGCAGGAAAGTGTAAGGTCAATTCATTTAGAGCCAATAATTGATAAACAGTTTGTCAGTTCTGGTATTTAGATCAATTTTATTCTTAAGTGAACGAAACTTTCTCTGGAATTTCGGTATTAAAATTATCTATGCATTCGGCTGTTCCAAATAAATATCTACGGTTTTCATTTTTTCTCACCCGTTCCGAGAAATTTTACGCTCCGTTGAAGCATCCTCTTTATTCACGCACGATATTCCCTTTTTCTTTCTACCTTGCGAAATTTGGGGACCCGAAATGAGCTTTGCAACGGGATACTTTGGCCGCGAAAATTCGTCAGATCGTTATCGGCGATGAGGTCGCGAGAGTTCTTTTTAGTTGGCGAGCGTTTAGAATACGCGAATAAATTCGCTCCTTTATTTTGTTACATTTACTTTACGCGCGATGGAGAGTGTAATTTTAGAATGACACGGCCCAATGAGAAATACGGCCAGGCCCTCCATTATTTCACCGTAAAAAATAATGAGATTCCAACCAGTCACCCGATACCTTCTTCGCGTTTCTCTGGACCAGGCCATCGGGAATAAATTATCAAAACACTTTATCGCGACGATTACGCGCCGTTACGACTTATTTTTCCCCTCCCTTCTGACAGGATATCGCCGTAATTGTTCGACACGACTAGCATGCGAATGGCTGGATATCGTGTTACGATCGTGGAAATAAAGAAAATCCAGAGAAATCGATACAGAAATCGTGGTCAACGCTTGAGAAGAATTGTCTCGTTAAATATAAACTGAGCCCTGTGAAAAATCATTGTCATCCGAAATTTTAACAACGGAGCAAGTCTGTCCGCGACGATGCAAATTTCCATGATATTTATCCGAAATGAAATTATATTTATTACTGCGACGGTTTTATTCAATTCGATGCCGTTTCAACCGCAGGCTTTGAATCTTTCCCATCGCTTCGACTGATCGTAGAAATCTTGCGAATCCCAACAAAACCGTGTCGGCAACACGTGTCCAAGGTTCGCCACGAAATGCGAGAAATGTCTGTGGCCAGACCGCTCGAATCTTCTTCGCCGATCTGTGACTGTTCTTTCTCAACAGCAGGCCATTATATTAGCGTTCATTTAAATAAAAAGTCGCTATTCATTAAAGTAACGCGAGCTGCATCTTTATCTTACCCTTATTATTAACCACCCCACCTCAAAAAAAATATTGGAAAAATTCACGATAACTCTACTTAAGATTGCAGTACAGTTATCCGATCTATACGTCCACTACGCCTATTCGCGTCGCTCCATAAATTATAATTGCATTTCATTTGCAAAACGTTTACGCGCACGCGTTCCTTCCCGAACAATTCCGACGCGAACAATTTTCCAACGGACAAATCATGGCAGACCGCTGTCAAATCCTAATTCCGATCCACTCAATGAACATTCGATCAGTATTCCTTGGTGAACTATTCTCGCGTGTTTCCAAGCGACTTCCTTCGCTCGTGACCAGTCGTCGTCGAATTATTATCCGAGGGAATCTAACGAAAATGCTCGATCGATTAGCGTCGTCCACCTATAATACATCGCCAAGCTGGCTTCCGGCTTTTGAGTGGCATTCCTGTCTCTCTTGCACCCGTTTCGCCGCCTATACGAAATAATTGTCGATGCAAGGAACGTTCTGACAACGGTTGAACGATGCAGACGGTGTCAACGGTAAATGGTTATGACGGGAACGCTTTGAATCGTTGATTTCCATGATGTCACATTACACGGAAACGCTGCTCGTCGACACTCGATAAGCAACCGGTCACGATCCATCCTTTGGACGACGATTTATCGTTCCCTTTGCTTCCCATATCGGTGTGGAACGCGATGGTTATTGATGAGAGGTAAGAGAAATTTTGTTGCGGCGCTGCTACGTTTTGTAATTTGGGGAAAGCGGTGAACGGAGAAGGGGACGGTTGTTTCGTTCATTCCGTGAGATATATCGCGGTTTGTCTCGCGTTCGAGTTTTCCGAAAAACTCGCAGAAGTAGTAAGGGCTGTGTTTAACGCTGGAACTGCCAAGCACGTCGAACTGACTCGTTTCAGATGTTTTAGGTATCGCTGTAGCAATATTATTTATGACGACTTTTAGTAAGACAGAATATCTCTATTAAATGTCCACTCGACGACATTCGTGTCCTTAATCCGCCTAAACGTCTGCTATCTAAATGGTACCAAAACCTATCGACGGTTCTAGTGTTAATACAGACATTCCAAGAACACGACACTCCGTGGAACGGGGTGTAATTTATATTCCTATTACGGGAATCATTATAAGAGTTCTTAACATTGAAAATAGTACAAAATAGAAGGAAGAGGAGGACCGGATGGAGCGTCTCTTTCTATAGATAAGACAACGCTGCTTCGCTTCCTGTCTTAGATAAGCCAGCCTAATAACGTAACTCTACATCCTGCTTGCCTAACAGTCCCGTAATTGACTACCAATTAGGAAACAATTATGACCGGACACAATAGCGAAATCAACAGCAAACGAATATCGAAAAACCTGCACGCATCTGTCGTATCAACCCATCGCCCCGAGATCCTGCGAGGCGTGGAAAAGTCAGGGAGGTTTTCCATCCTTGAACAGTCGGCTCGCGAATGTCAATCACACACCGCCAATAATTCAGCGGGGCCTCCTTTGCTACGTCCATTGGCTCGTTTTGTTTATGGTGGTCCTAACTCGGTCCCCGAGTTAGGTACACACGAGGCGTGCTACACGATCATCGTGATTAATTGGCAGGCTTCCAGGTAGACGAGGCTGGCCGGTGGCGACTTCCAAGTGGCCAGCCAGCCTTCCGTTCACCACTGTCCATTGTTTCATGATTAATCATCCGTTGCCGTAGTCACCGTTTCTTTCGTGGTAAAAAGCGTCGTTTCGATGTTTCCCGTGTTGTTACGACTGAATGGCCGATCGATCGTTCATCGTCACCGATTATACCACGTTCAACCGTGACCGTCATCGACGATGAGACGACGACTGTTGCTGGTGTCGCTGACGCTTCCACGGAATGGGATTGTCAACGATTCCCTTAACGGATCGTCGTGCACGTTCTGGGGGAGGGGGGGGGGGGGGCGCGAGGCTGACTCCTCGTTTGCACGTCCCGCGATTTTCAGGGGAGCCGTGACAATTTTTGTTCTCGTCATTATCGGGAACAGGAAACGGGCATGGAACGCGATTGCGTGGAATGTTCCGCGGCGTTATTATTAGCCACTCGAGTATTAATATCGTTAATACTGAACAGAAGAGAAAAAACCGAGGAATTCCAAGTATCGTGCATAGGTCAGGGGCCACGAAAACATTTAATCCATCGCGTTTCACCGAGACCGAAGAAGTCAGAGGCCGCGGGCCCGCTTAGAGGACAGGAGGACGAGCCTGATCGATGATAAATGAATAATTCTCGAACGATGCTATCGCTAATTACATGTAGCTTCAACAATGGTGTGATTGTCTCGACCGATACAGGAACCACCCCCTTGTTCCATCCCCTTTCAAGCTTCTAAACTCCTCTGCCTTTCTCCTCCCTTCTCTCAATCACTGTTTCCTTCCTCGTCCCTCTCTCTCTGTGTCCATCGCTTTGTTTCACCAAACGGTCCGTCGAATATCTGAACCATGTACCCCCGGGATCACCACGCCGTGCCGCGCTACGTGTAGGTGCCATTATGGTCGCGTCTGTGTAGAAGGTGGGCGCCAAACTTTTAAATCGACGCCTCCGCAATCAAATTACAGACCGGGACACGACGATGCCCATGCATTATTTATGGCCGATGCCGCGTGCCTCGTACACGCATACATTGACGAGTATTCACGCGAATGAATCCGATGGTATGGACTATCCATGGGGTATCGTACTGGCGTTGATAATTCGATGACATTATGGTAATTTTGGGAGAGATTCTACCGATGTGTTTGCACAGGCTGCAAGGGGGGGCCGAGATACGCGGCGGATTTTTCATTCGGGAATCAACGAGTATTTAGTATATGTTTGCAGCAGAGAGGAGAAAGCTGTAACGATCTTATGATTACAGTGGAATCGCCTTGGATTTGGAAATTACATAGTTCACTTTGCGTTCACGGATATTTCAAACGCTATTTAATGAACAAAATTGTACCAAAATGCTTAGCACGAAATTGTGCAATAGTGTTATTGCATCGTAGCGAACGTCACGTGGCGATTGTTAAGCGCGTCTAACTATCATCGACGTGGCTCGCATGACAGGAATATTCTCTTCTCGCCACCCATGTCGCGTGGAAAAAGGGCCACCCTAGTCACGCGCCCTTATGCGAATACGCGCGAGAAAACTCTTTGGCATTGCGCAAGGAATATCGATAAATGTCAAGGACCTTGGTTTTTAACGAACAGCCGTTGGAAAATAATTAGTACACGGACACTGGCCAGTTTCGGTTCAGTCGCCGCTCGAGGTCGCGGGTCGAGGGAAACGCGTGTACCGCGTCATGTTTAACCGAGCACCGCTTCATTCGCTTCTTTCACCGCGACGAGATAACAGTGCATAATATTATGGCCGAGTTACACACGAAAGGGGAACATGGCAGATTTATTGGAATTAAAAAGTCGGAACGCTTGGGATTCCAACGGTGGTCGTTTCGCGTCGCGTGAGCGCCATCGTCATTTCTTTTTGTGTCATAAACACTCTTCCAGCGATTCGAATCGCGTCTAAAACGTGAAAGAGGCGTGTGACCCTCTTCAGGGATGCCAGCACGCGTCGACGCAGTCATAATCGATTCCTCGAACGTCTCTCGCCAGGGCGAAGTCGTTAATGACGATGCCAAAAAATGCGAACGACCACCCTCGAGTCCTCCTCGCCGAGTCCCGTTGCTTTTTTATATAATGTCTCGCTTCAGATTTATTCCACGCCAGATCCGAATAGGTCCGCGCTCTCGCGACCCGTTTTTTCTTCCACGCGACACCTGGATATCGCTCTGACATCGCTCTTTAAAGCGGGCACAGGTGTGGACTGTTGCACGAAATTTGGCCACGCTTTAATTTTCTTAACGAGCGTACTTCTTTGCAAGTGAACGCTGGAAGGAATTTTTCTTTTAGAAGGTATATAAAATTCTGCCTTGGGGGAGGATACGCGCATATTTTTTTTTAACAGGAAAGACTGGAACTCCGTGGCGGGTGTGTTTCACTGTCGAAATCTTCTCGTTATTTCTTTTCTTTTTTCTTTTTGTCATTATCTCTGGAGTATCTCGGCTGTTTGTACGGCGAATTCCCGAATGCGGATGCCAGCTCGTTCGCAGGACGTGCGAGGAATTCGTGCGAATTCGCGGAAAAGGATACGGGCGAAAAATGTGTATCTTTCTTGAACGAACGTTTACATGCGCTCCTTCCATTAGAAACCTCACGAAAAATCACGAAACTGCTCGAAGAAATGTTTCGCTGATTATTCTCATTGCCTATCAATTTGTATCGACTTTCGTTTCGCATTACATTACAACTGCCCCTCAGAAATAATTCATCGAACTGCTTTGATTGCAATGTAAAATTACACCGGGTACCACGAGAAATTCCACTCAATATCCCCGACGAATTTATAATAATTATAACAATACGAATTTCGGGCACCTTCCAGTTCTCCCCTCTTTTATCAAAACAAACCGCGACAATTGCAATATTTACGTTCCCCTGCTATTTCGAGCTCTCACCTGCCGAAAAGGCCCGTCGTCGAAGTTTCGATTTCGAACACCGCTGTCCGCCGCAGAATTCTACCAAAGAGTCGGGGAAAAAAGGAATCCAATCGACTTCCACGAAACAACAATACGATCTTCCGGAGATCAGCGAAAATAGAAAAATCCACGGCAATACCCGGAAACCACTGTGCACATCGTCCCCCCTCCCCTTCGATCTAGAATCTCTTCGAATAGCGCATCCTCTTAACTTTTCCCCATAGTCAAAATGGTCGTGGCCACTTTGGTTCGATGCCATTGTGCCGGTTAACGAGATTATCGTCGGTATTCAAGCTGACCATTGGCACGAAAAAATAAATATTTGGAGGGGCCATTGTCGGGGTCTCGTGCGTCGCGCAGATGCGAAATGGTCGTGCGGAAAGCGCGAGGGCGGAGCCCTTAAACCACGACAAAAGGGACAAAACTGCCGTTTCTCTTCTCGTTCCTTTTTTTTTTTCATCGTTCTTTTCTTTCTTTTTCTGTGTGGACACGGATTCGGTGGTTTTCTCGCGCAGTCAATGGCATTGGGGACAGATTGAAACGTCAATCTTTCGGCCGCGTCGCCGCTCGACGATGGTTAATGTTACCTTTACGACTTGGCCGACTTAGGAAACGCGACGGGAAATGTCGTACGCCCGCAGAAGGTGAGGGCTCTGTCGGTCCAGCTTCAAAGGGGGAAGGTGTTTGTAAAGTGGAACTGTATTAGCAGTTGTGTTTTGAGTACCATTCGATACTGTGCAACGATTGTACTCTTCATGGAATTGTTGCCGCTTTTTCGTTGACTTTGGGATTTTCACTTCGGGGTGGCTCGGTTCCGGCTTTGGGGGTTGATGCGTACGCTATTGGAATTTGATGGGACTTGTATGGCTGTCGGGATTTGTACAGATTCTGCTTTTCAGAATCTTTGGGCACGGTTTATTAAATAATATTGAAGTTGCGCACAGGCGTTGCAGATAATCGTTGGAGCTTTCGATTTTATTGTCCATTTCGTTCTGGACGTTACGAATTATTATTGTTACGAATTATTTAATTATTAAAGTGATTTATTAAAAGCGATTTAACGATCCAATTGAACAGCTAAAACCCTAATTGCAGTTGGTCTTAAACTTTTTAATGCTCCCTCGTCTACTAAAATTCTTTAATTACTAATTCTAGCATTTGAAAAATAATTCCTCTAGCCCAACGAGTTCCACTTAATTTTTTGTCCATCTCCGTCACGATTTTGACGCACTGAAATTCGGTCAGAATTCCACGAGAGTAAAGTAGAAAGGGAGGAAAACCGGGCTGAAAAGGGACACCGGGTTCAGGGTTTGACGTGGGATATCGTTCACCCATTGGCCCGTACCTGGTGGTCTCCACTGGCTCCGTGGCTCTAATCTAATCCGACAGGTCGCCGATACAACGGCCTTCGGATTAACCAGCGTTTTGTACAGGTTAGCCTACCGATTTCGAACCTCGTGACATCCTCGAACTCGAAGGATATCTTATCTGCCTCTCTTCCACCTTTAAAAACGACTTTGTAAGCGGGCGTAACTGTGTTTCTTCGTGACAACTATGGCCCGGCTACCAGCCTGCTTACAAGCCGAACACGACGTCCAGGAGATTAGTCTCGCGGCGCTCGATTCGTTTAATTTACGATTTTCAGATAAACCATGAGTGAAACATCGATTACTGGGAATAATTGGGACGTCTTCTCGAAAATAAATAATTTGACGTGAGATATACGTAGGATTGCGTGAGTGACTAATAGGCGTTGCTGACAGAGGGCTGAAGAGTTAATTTGAAACGATGATTATTCAAGGAAACGAGGAAGTACTAAAGAACCAATTTAATTAGAATTCTGTACCCTGGAAGATTAAAGGCAAAATCGAATTTGTAATTGTACTATTGTATCTTCCAAATTGGTAAGTCCAGAGAAGCAAAAAAAAAGGTCCCGATTATTCGAGCTGTAGTTTTCACATCGAAAAAAAATTAGGTGGTTAACACGAGTGAAATACGGACGACGTTTTACAAGATTTTCCAGAACGTGCTTAAAGGTGCAGGTGAGAAATTCATATTCAGAAGTGTTCACCGTAGGAAGTATGTAAACAAGAGCCGACCAACGTGATCGCCATCGACGATCGATCGATCGATCTACCTTCGATGGGAAATCGCTTTCGCGGAACGATTAAATATAAGCGATGACTTGATAGCAAGATTATCGCGACTCCCCGCGATGTCTCCTTCCCGTTTTATTCTACCAATTCCTCTTCGTTCTTTTTCCCCACATTTGTCGTTCTCGTCTGCGACTTCTGTTCATTTTACACTGATTTTACACGTTCGTTGACCCCCGAGACGCGTAAAATCTATAAAAGGAGGGAATGGATCGTTCACGGACATTTTAATATCTCGAAGAACAAATCGTTGAATATCCTGGAATAATTACTTTTATTGGCCCTCCTTTAAATAGCGTGCAAAGTCGAAACACATATTTATTGGGGATATTCATTTCGACGGAGCATTAAATATTGAAAGAAGAATTCTATTATTATATAACGTTGTCTACTATTTGGAAGCGACGAAAGATTTTCTCTCGAGAATATTGTTATTGTGAACGCGATATATACTTTAACAAAACAATATATAATAAAGAAACTCGATATCTCGTAAGATTTCGTATATCTTTCCCATACAAACAAACTCGAAACTTCCGTAATAAAAATTCCCAAACATTATACGCTCCATGACCTCTTAAAAGCCCATCGAAAGGGTTGATTTTTACGTTCCAACGGGCAGAATCCAATTTCCAGTCGCACAAACAGTCCTCCCTCCGTGTTACCAACGGAACCACGAGCTCTTATAAACGGGGCCCCCCCATAAAAAAGGCGATCCCATAAAAATATTTCGACTCCTTGGTCGGTTGCCAGCCACGTCGTCGATTCTGAAAATGTTTCCCGGTGCACGCCCCCGTTGCACGGGCCGACGATTTTTAAAGCGTGCCCACGACCCCGTGAAAGTCGAGCTTAAAAAGTCCCCCAGGGAGGATCACGAGTTCTCCAGAAGTACAACGCCCTGGCGAGGATAATCACGATCTCGTGGAAAATGGGCCCAGAGGATTTTCGAGCCACCCCATGAGAGGATCTTAACGCGCCTCGCCCCTTTAAACCGTTCTCTATTTCTTTTTCAACTTTTTGAAGGAACGGAGGTACAGAGAATCTGCAGGATTTTCCAGCAATCTAGCGACGTATTCATGCAACGAGAGAAATGGAAATAATTCTCCGCCGTCCGTATATAAATTTGTATTTAACAATCAGATTCGTGGTCGCAGTTGTTAAACGATTAAAGGTATCCGCTACTCGGCTGGTTAGAGCAAGAAGAAAGTGTAATGCATGCAAATGAAAGATAATCAATGATACAGTACTGGTGACGGATGGACCAGGACCGATTATACCGTATCTCATTTTCAGCACCCTCTTCGGCATCGCGTAGGGGGAGGAATATATAGGGAGATGCTTATCGAAAACCGAGGGCTTTGTGTTAAAGAGGCTAATTCCCAAATGAGTTATTACCTATAAAACGTGCGGCCCTTAAGTGGACGGTAATATTACCGCGGTAATAAACGGCCATTTATGACCCACCCTCTACCTCTTTTCCTATCCCACCGATACCTTGGCCGCCCCTTGTACGGGCCGTTTCGCGTTCGCCACGGAAGCGATGTAAATAAACCCCCTTGGGCTCTCTCTCCTTTCTTTCCACGAAGCTCGCTATTAAAGTTTACGATTCTGCCGCCGCCACGGCACCGTGCTTAATTAATTAGGTTCAACAATGTGGACCGGGACGGAACGTAGCCTCGTGTGGCCTTTTTGGTGTTTTCGAACGGCGAGGAAGGAAGGGATACACGCCAGGCTATTATTTCTGGTCCATGGTGCGGTGCACGAGTTTAGAATTGCTTTATGGGGGAGACAATAGCTGCGGGTACAATGGCCTGACGCTTGGCATTCGCAAACGTTCAGGTTTGCCGTGGGCGTTCTGTACTTTTTAGACTGGGGTGGCAAAGGGGTAGCGGAAGTTTTCATTGATGAATTTTCGGTTGCCGTAAGAAAAGAAACAGTGGGTCAAGAATTGTGGTGATATGCATTTCTTCTAAACTGCCCTTCAAGAATCAACTTCAAGAAATATAAAAAGGTCTAACGCCTCGTCTTGCGATAAAGTTGGAAAACAAAGAGGCATCAGGCCACGAGAAATTATTCTCCAACATTCGTCTCTCTTGAAATTGTATCGCTCGAGCAGCTGTGTTGACTCTAAGAACGCCAAAACTCGAAACGTTCACCGATATTAAACGCAAGTGGTTGCTAAAACGGTGTGACCTCTCACCCTCCAGGCCCAAAATACTTTCTTTAATACTTCAGAAGGTGTATCAATGACGTGGACGATAAAACAGGCACGATTTCGGGCGACAAGAAAGGGGAGAAGATTTTATACGAGGCGAGGGGCCCAGTCTAATTGCCTCACCGTGGAGAACGTAAAGTTTCGCGTAAAGTGACGCTGGAAGCGATCCTCTTTTCTCCATTTTTTTCTTTTCCTCTTTCGATTCCCCTTCTTCCCTTCCGTCCCGCGGATGATACTACACGCGAACCCCGCCCGTAATAAATATGGTGGCATTTCGGAAACCGTCCACCGTTTAATGGGCCTCTTTAGGCCGTTATTAAATTATAAATTATGACAATCTTATCTGGCGTTTAATGAACCGGACGTTTTATGCAGGCTGTTAATATCAGGGCGACACCTAAGTGCCCACGAGGAACTGGTCCACCGTGTAGCTCCTTCAGAAATGGTGTGAGAATGTTTGAGTTAGGTGAAACAGTGCTTTCAGTATTTACTATTTCCATTGAACTACTGTAACTGCGAGGTGGATTTAATTTGATCACCGAGCGTGTATTTCCAAACACTGTGTCCTACGCAATTACTCGCATCCCCCTAATAATATCGCAAGCCCCCTTAATTTGTCCGAAGGCCAGGAAAGGCCGGGCAGAACGTAAAAATGGATTGGTTATTGGCGAAACGCGTCACTTTCACGAACACTGATCTGTTACCCGCGAGATAATCCGATCTCTTCCCACGTGGCGCCCCGCGGAGTGACGGCGGCTTTATTAGCCGTCAATTGTTTGTTCAACATTCCCCAAAAACCCCCGTAAACGTTCGCCCGGCTGATTTACTGCTCCCTTCTCGGAGAGACCACTGAAGAACGAGAGAGAAACGGGGAGAGCGAGAGAAAGAGGGAAGAGGAAGGTTGTTGGTTGCGTCGAAGGACCAGCCACGACCTGCAAAGGCGCTTCACCTTCAGGAAATCGGATGCACGCAACCCCTCCGCGATTCCTACGCGTTTTACCTGCCTACCTGTTCATCGACAGTGCTCCCTTCACCATCGGGTGTCCGCTTAATGAAAAACCTCACGCGAGAAAGCGAATAAATAATTGCCGAATCACCGATCCAGAAGCGATTTGCGTATTCCCAAAAATTTAACCTGAACGGAGAGACCAACGAGTCGCGGTGTCGAATAAAAATTGAAATACCTGCACAGGAACAAAGTGACCCCGGTGCAGATCCACGGTGGATCGCCAATCTAACCGTAATAAGCCACCGCGAGCCCATTAGTCGGTTTATTAAATTTCTCGATGGTGGCGCAGGGTAAGTAAATAAAAAAGCAAGGGAAGGAAGTAAAGAAAAAAATGAAATAAAATGAAAACGAAGTCGAGGAAGGATGAGGGGAGGGTGCACGGGCAGACTTCGCGTTTAGGCAGCCATTAGCTGGAGATTTACGCCGAGCCGTAACTCATCGTACTCATTTGTTCCTCTGTTCTTCACCCTTTCGCTCTGTCTCGTTGCACGAGCAATACGATCGTCTTTGTCCCGCTGTTGCATCACGGGGCCGGTTCCCCGTGGCAGGCCCTGGGTCGTCCCGTCTCTCTTTCGGGCCCTTTCGACGCTTCGACAGACTCCATTCACCGTGGGCCCCGTGATTGGCCGATCCTTCATACCGCGTTTAACCTGTCGCCTATTCTTTCACGTGGAAAAAACACGCGACTAGCTCGACAACACGTTCGATATTGGGTATTCTTGGAAAATCGCTACTTGATGACGCGGAAGTGGAGAAACTATTATTTAGACGTCGATACGATGTCTTCCTTTTGTGCTGGCTGGAATATTAATTAGCCGGGATGACGGAGGTGTCAATAATGGAATTTGCGATACGAGGAACGAAAAGTGGAAATTTTATCGCATGCATTGTATCGATGTTTGCTTGTATGTGAGCAGAGTTATCACGCGAAGGATGCATTTTATTTGGTATTTTGAGAACCGTGTCGGAATTGAGAGAACGGAATATCTTCTATTCAATTGGAATATTCGCGAGTTGCCGCGCGTCGACGAGATCGTTCGATCATCTAAACAAATTCTCAGGCCGCGAAAGGTGTCCGCGCGAGTGTGAAGAGGTTTGAGGGGCAGGTGCCTGGCAGTAAAGCGACCGGAAAGGCACGGCCCGGGCCGGAAAACGAAAAGCAACGAGCCAGTCGGTTATTTTTGGCGCGACATTACCGAATGATTTGTGGGTTTCCCCCGTTTAGCCACGCGGGGCCCTTCGATAGGCGTATGTATTTGCAACAACCGAACGAACTTTCTCTGGCATCGCGAAAAAAACTCTGCTATTCCGATCTGAAGTTTCTCCGAAATTCTGCAATTCTAGTACGTTCGTCGGAACTCTGGAATTTTTGTACTCCGGAACCGTGGAACTCTGGAGTATTCGAACCAAAGAACCATAAAAATACAGGCCCCGAGAAATATACCACGCGGCACTCCCATCCATAAACTTAAGAAACATTTAACCACCAACTGCCGAAAATATTCGTTCACGTGAATGTCTCAGAAATATCTTTCAAATACTCGCACATTACCCTCATACCGCGTAATCTTCTGCACGCAATATTATACTTACGTGCCTGTGCGTCATACCGGCACAAAGGCTCGCAAGTCGATCGTCTCATTAAATCGTGATGGCACGGTAATTTTCGGTTCTTTTCGCACGGCCATAGCAGGAAGTTCCTCCTTTGACGGCTAATCGCGAAAAGTGAGCGGAAAAGAGTGGCATAATTGTAACAAGGGACCGGTTTCAATCGGCGTTCCAATGATTGAATGCTCACGAGAGTGGAACATTGACGCGACGATAATTTCTCTTACCCCCTTCCCCAGCCCACTGGGATAGATTTGAATGGATAAAGGACGGGGAGCATGTTTACGAAGAGATTCGCGAATGAAATCGACCAGCGAGAAAATATCACCGAAAGTATCGGCCTAATGGCCTCCGCCATTATTCTTATTTATTGCTGCGGCGAGTTCCGTGCAACGGGCATAAATAATCTTAGGTAATTGCCGGAGAGGAGCCGCGGAGTTCTCTGTAACCCTTTCTCGCTCGCTAATGAACGACGTCGAATAAAGTTATCCTCGTCGAGTGTGCCTCGAACCGTGTCAGCTCCACGACTGGAAACTCGATTGCTCGAGAAATCTCTGGCGAAGTGTTTGGAAAGTAAAATGGAGATGATTGGCTATAATAATTAATTTATTGTACTTGTTACGCGACGAGAAATTACGTCCAATATTTATATTCCCCTTTCCCTTCTCATTTGATATATATATTCAATGCTTTATACTAGGATAATCACCTGAACGGATTTTGAACAAGCGCAAATTTTTATCGCGAAAAAATTTTCTTCGCGAGATATATCACCTGTTGTCCCATTTTTCGAGTAAGATTAAATTTCATTATTCACTGTTTTTTATTTCGTCTCGGTGTTTGAAAAATTTCGCATCACTTCTTTTCCCCTTAACCGCTCTCGCAACGTGTTCGCCATGGTTGTCCAACGGTGCCCCATTAATTCGACGATTTATACACGGCCTGCGAAAGACGTCGTTACAACGATGACGCAAGATATCATTACCAGCGATTTGTCTGCTCTAAAACGACGTTGAAATTTCCGATCGACCGTGCCACAACCACCATCTGCGGCCAAGTGCTGCACGTCATGAAGACGGAGACGAGAAAGAAGACGAAGGGGAAGAAGTAACAGACACTCTAAGAGTAGAACTAGACGAAGAAAAAGAAGAACGAGGAGAAGCAGAAGGGTATAGCTGAGAAGAAGCGGGGCACAGATGATTTTTCCATGAACGAATGATTTGTAAGCACGTCGAACGTTGTTTATGGCGGACTAGGCAATTGTTTAACTTAATTGCACGCTGTTACGTCGGCACAGTTAGCCTCCCCATATAATAGAACGCCTCGAACTGTGCTAAAGGGTGGGAAGGTGGTAGAAGATATGGAGGATGTAACGAGTCGAGAGGATAGAGTTATTACCTGTCCGAGACTTTTAGAGCCTCCCCCTCCCTACTTGACACGCCCTTCCAATGTAGCTGTTATTAGTAATGCCAACTATTAGGATTTTTCATCGGCCATCGTGTTTATTTTCATTACCGTTTCCGGGGATTTCTTCGCCGATAAAGTGGATACGAAATGGACACTGAGAGCTTCTTTCACGATGCATATATTTTTGTATTAAGTCGTGCTCTAAGCGTACGTACAGTAAGGAGCAAAATTTAACCAGCCATTTCTATCGCTTTACGTTTTATACGAATAATACGGCCGATAATAGAATTCAGAGATTACTAAAACTTTGGTGAAAAATTGTCGATTTTTGAACTGCTGTAACGCCGAGAAAAAAAAACGCACAATAGCCTAGCTGTGCTCATTTTAAAGGCAGCAGTTTCTATTTTAACATACCTGAGCTCAATTTCTCTCACAATTTTTTTTGCATCGTGTAGGGGGTGGCAACGCGATGGTATTTTTTTTATCGAAAATTGTACGAAATCGGACGTCTCTACGGAGTTTAATACCCAAAGCTATTTATGGAAAAATTGCACCGTTCCTTAAAAGTCGTTCAAAGTATCGCGACACAATAAAATATTAGCTCTATAGAAGAGCTGTATCTATATAGAAACTCGAAACGAATAATAAAATAGGGGTTGAAAAGACGCTCGAACAGCAGGCGGTCCGTTCACATTGTCGAGTGGCCGACTGTTCACAGGCGAATATCCGCGAGCATCGTGGAAATCTGTGAAACGATGCACGTCGTGAAGCCCATAGAAATATCCATGTCGCAGTTATAAGAGGAAAAGAAAGAAAAGTGATCGTTTCCAGGGGTGAAAACGATCCTCAAACGCGTCGTTCCGACATCAAGTTGCCTACGCTTCCACGCCCGGCGTACTTTATTGGGCAGAAAATTTTACAATAAAGGACGAGTCGTTTGGTTTCTTTGTGCTCCTTGCCGGGAACAGGAACAAGCGTCGAGAATTCCGAGGGATCTCTATTAAATACGAGTTTCTGAGTGCCAGCGCGTGTGTGCACAGGAAGTGATTTATGGTGTACGACTGCCGATGAGTTCGATCGGAAAATGGTAAACCGAATGAAAGGACTTTTACACCGTGGAACGTAGTAGATACGCTTCTAAGATGTTTGTAATAAAGATACAATGTAGACAAGATATTGAATTGAAAATTATGGACTAAGAATTGGAAGAGTCGTTGGAAAGAGTCATCGTGTAAATAGTAAAATTTCAATGCAGAGAAATATGATCAGTCAATGCTGGGTAATAAAAATAATAAAAAAATTTGATAATAAAAATGCAACGGGAATGTCAGAAGGAAAAGTTGGAAACTAAAAAGTAAGGGAAAGATCGCTATCTCCAAAAGCCCCTCAACTTCGTATTCTCACTTCACCTAACATCTCATTCCACTCCACTTCTCACCTTCCGCACAATGTATGCACTAATAGTAATAATAGTCTACCAAGATCAATTTCCCCGAAGCATCCACTGTCCACTATCCCCTCCGCAACCCCTAACAAAGCCCGGCAAACATTTTCCAAATGAGTTGCCTTCACGTGACATCTCAATCTCCAAGCACGATCGTTCACCAAATCGTTGGAATAAGATATTACAGTCTCGTCTCGCCAGGAATCTAAATAGAATCGTACAGGGTATAGAAAATTTACCTGTATTCAACGTCCCGCAGGTGGCGTCTCGTTTCCATGGCAGCGAGAGGTCAACCTGCGAATTTCCACGTCCCTCTTTCGCATTGTCCGCTGTGTCCTGCAAGGGATGAACGAGAAACGAGGAGTGTGGATTTCAGGTCGGTCATTGTCGTCCCTTTAAGCAGCTCTTTTACGAGCTACCAAGGGGAGAGAAGGACTCGTGCTGCCCAGGAAGCATTGTCCAGGTCAATCTTTGCCTCGTTAGGCGCTTATTTTCGCACTTATTTACACGCCCTCGACAAAAGGGCGAGCGGCTGCCTTGGATTCTCGCGCGTGGTCCCTCTTTCCAGTTTCTATTCTTCCATCGTTTCCTCCCTTTTTTTTTTTCTTTTTTTCTTTGGTCAAGAGCAACGCCACACCCTTGGAGCACAAAGTGGCTCGTCGAGTGGCTTGTGCGTGACTTTCGACCGCTATTGGGGACGAATTCGTCGAGTGATTCTCGGGGACAGGCGATTTCGACGAATTTCTCGAATGCCGGCCTGGTGATCGATTCTCGAGTTTTTCTTCCTTCTTCCGAGGAGTTCTCGAAGAGATTCGGAAACGCAGGGTGTCTATAGCCGATCGCAAGCATCGTACGGACAAATGTCATTCATAAATGTCCACGAATGAATTAATAGGAATGTTTTCAATTTGGAGAGCGGCTAGGGAAAAGGGTTAATTACCCGTGGCCCCTAAATTGGCCATAAAAAGTCACCTGCCGAGAAAACGTTTCTCAAGCGTGACATTTCGGACAAGCGAAAAATTAATTCGTCCATTCGGCCGACGCTTAAAGATGGGCCAGAAAATTCGCCCCATTGTTTCTCTCGTTCAAGGATAGGCACGGAGAAAAATTTATCGCCGGTTCCGTTGACTTCTCTCTCTAGCGGCACGAAGCACCCACCAAATTTCACCATCGGTCATACGGTCGATTCTGGGAACGTGGCACACGAACCTCATCAGAGTTAGTGCCGGTTTAACGTCGAGACAATGCCAGACCATTTCCACCCTCGATCCCACGGGGTGCGCCCATCTTCCTGGTCCTTCCCCTTCGGTGCCAGTACCTTTCCCTCCTTTCGAAGGTGTGAACAGTCGCAGTGGCCGGAGAAATTAGACTTTCCTTTGTACGGTGTCCCAGGAACCTTGACTTCTCGTTTCCTTTTCCTCCAATTTCTGCCGGAGAAAGTGCGGCCGAAACGTTCCGAATTCGCAACCGTCTACACTTCAAATATCACCTCCACACATTTCGCATCCCCTTCTGTTCGCTTATATTGCTGTCCCGTTATCAGAACTCCCGCGGCATTTAAGTAGACACCGGAAGGAGCGCTACATTGTACAAAAGTTTCAATAAATGGCCGCACGCCAATTAGATCACCGGTTGGATACCGTTTAATCGAATGGCCGGTGCACGTGAAAATTACCAGCCATCCCGAAACGATCGACCACGCGAACGCGGCAACAACGTGAACCACCTGGTGCAACCGAAACGGGAACTCGTAAAGCGTGCACGCGGCCTCGATTTGAATAACGACCGAAAACGTTTCGAAACGAGCCCCCTGAGAGACGTTTACGCCGCACGAATTCCGCTCGCAATGAGAACGCATTACCGATTCCGCGACTTTTTATCGCGGCTATCGGCGTGAAATACGACCGGCGAAGCTCTCGTACTCGGCATAAAAATGTATAGATAAACTCGATCGAAGGAAATCGTCTCCGGCGCATCTGCCACTTCCATTATCCAGCTCGCGCCCGGTCAGCCGAAATTCCAGGATCTCTGAAGGTGCAATTTGTGAATTCGCGTTTATCGCGACGCGGCGGACATTCGGTCGGTCGTGGCGGCATTTAATTGCAATATTAATTGAGCCGCTTGCACGGAGATAAGGGGGACGGGGTAATTAAAATTCGGCTAATTTGATTAATCAACTGCGACTGGCGTGATTGCCCTTCAAGGGAGGTCTAAGGAGTCGTCTGCGGTGGAATTTATGCACCAGTGACTGCGCAAGAGAAATATGAAAAGGAATGTGGCGTTTGGAAAATATACCGAAGGTTCTGTACGCGCATTAGATGCTCGATAATAATATCAATGATTATTTGCCTCTTCAAACAGCACTCGGGCAAAACGTCCGACAAGAATTCGTGGCCCGTGATTTATTAATTACCACGAAGTTAATTAGTCAAAGTCGTGACCCAGATGAGCGTGCACGGAATTGGAGAAAAGGAGAAAATGGGACTGGGTTCCACGTATCGAGGGATGGGCCCTCGAAAGGGAAAGCGAGACGGCGAACAGAGCTGCCGAGCGAACGAACGTGCTAATATACGCGCGGACCATAAACAATCATCATAAATATTTCGGTCGACACATTAGCCGGCTTGTCTGCCAACACTGGGGCCCACCTTTCGCAATCCCTTCGCCCTTAATCACGCGAGGAAAGGAGAACAAGAAGAAAGGGCCCGCTGGCATTCCCCCCCCCCTCTCCCAAACGATGGCTCCTTCCACTTCTAATTAAGATAATAATAACAACTCATTAATTTGCCACCCCTGTACGCTACGCTGGCCTGTGGATTCCTGTATCCCTGGTTGCGAGAAAGAATTTCTTTTCTCTTTTTTTTTTTTGCACTGCTTGATTGTTTGCCATTCATCTTCCTCCGCTACAAGATTCTATTTGGTGTTTCGTGTGTGCACCTGTGCGCGCGTGTGTGATTGGTGGAGCTCTCTAAGTGGTTGTTTAAAGGGTGATTTGTTAAATACGTGGGGTGGATTTTTTGTGGATCGAGCTTGGAGAATCGAGGTGTGTGTTTTTGCTCGATGAATTATTTCCAGGAGACTCGGTCAGCATGAAGACAGTTTGTTCCGTAATTTTGCGAAGATCTCTGCCTGCGAGACGGTCTTGAATATTTTGAGGTTCGCCCTTGTCGTGAATAAACGAAGTTTCGGTAGATATACTAGCGGCAACTAAAATTTGTTCGTCGAAGTCACGAAACGCTTCGCTCAGAGTAATACGAAATAAAATTTCGAAACGCGCGATACATCAGCCCGTACGATCGATCGACGTGGACCAGCGAAAGTAAAGGAAGAAACGAAAAAGAAAGAAACGCAAGAAGAAGGAAAAAGAGAATGGAGGCGCTAATGATATTGAAATGGATACGAGTTATGCGTCGGCCATTTCGGTTCTCCCCTTTGGCTTCTTCGTCCTCGTGGTCCCTCGATGCCGTTTCGTTTCTACCTCGGGGTCCCTGGGGTTAGGTTACCTTGTTAGTTCTGGCTGCCTCCATTGCCGTGTGCCCTCTGGCCAGACCGTGGAATTGCTTTCTATTGTAAATAACGGCTCAAAATACCGGCACCGGCGAAATTGATTTCTCGTATCACTTCACCTTCAACCGAACGACGCCGTTACACCCGTTCCTCTTTGATTGCTCGGAGAATTAACGCCTCATTTTATTTCGTCCCTTATTCTCGTTCATCTCGAATAGCTCTCGATTCTTGTCCGCAGAAGAAGATCGCAATCGAATCGCGCCGTCTGCCTATAAAAATTAATGTCCCCTAAACGACACCTATGTTTCTCGAAATTGCGCATCTCTCGAGGAAAGTTCTTCTTCATTCCTGGATACATGTAACAACGAGAGCATCCTTTACCAAACCAATCTCTCGGAATATCCAGTCGCCAAAAAGTGTATATCTACAGATGTCCGTTGCAGAGCGTGGAAAATCGCGAGAGAATTCCAGGTCCAGCAGCTATCACCGGGATCGATAGGAGCTGAGCAAGAGGGTAGGGGTTAAAGGTAGTCAGAGGAGAGGCAGATTCCTGCGCGTGCACTTTTATCTTCTCTCTCTGCCTTTCTCGCCCTTTCTCTCCTCCCTTTACCTCTCTCTTTCTCGCCTTTTCACTCTTTCCTTCGATGCCCCTCTCGCTCTGTCCAATCCGCGGTGACAGAGAAAGGGTTGAGGAGGCCGTGGCACACACGCGAGGTACGCTCGCGTTATGAATGCAGAGGCTACGGGTGGAGGTGCATAATTCAAAAGTTCGTAGCTCATTAAAGTAGCGAACGGGGATATCCTTTCCAGGAGGCGAGCACCAGAAGGATTAAGGGCTCCCTCTCTCTCTCTTTCTACCTTTGCGAACAGAGAGGCAGAGAGATACCCAGAGGTAGAGAGAAAAGGAGAAGGTGCGCACGGCCACCGGTCAAATTTGTAGCCACTAAAACCGCCGGTTTTATGGCACGAAATTTACTGCGTTTTCACGGTAAAGTAACAAAGTAACCCTCCATCGGACCAGCGGGACGACGATTTGATTTAGCGATCTTTTATTATCCGCGATATTGATCGTCCAACGGAGATGGGGGTGAAGCGAGGGGGAGGCTTTTGACGGCTCTTCGTTATCTGTTTCGTTGCTACGTTGTTCGGACTTTTTTTCTTTCGTTTTTCACGGCATTTCGGGGCCTGCGTTTGGAAAATATTCGACGCGGTTTATTATCAGGCCTGTCAATAATTGTTCGATTTTCCTTTGCGTTGCACATGTTCGGTGCGAAGAGGTTTTTCGCCCGACATCGTAAATCGGCACGGAGAAGTTACGCAGAAGGGCTGTTTAAACGTTGAAAAATAGGTGCAAAAAATAATCACTCCATTCACAATCACCCGGAGAAACCGTCCACCATCCGTCTTTTCCTCCACCCAGCAATTTCTCCATTCCCTTCTACCCCCTCCGCGACGATCAACCCCCGTTGGTCACTAAAACTCCCACCATCCCCTACATTACCCTATAAATCATTCGAGAAAAGCAGCTCGCCAAAAACGAGAACAAGGAGGCCGCCAGCCAGTGCAGAAATCGCGTCTACGAAATCACGGCACGCGAGCGATTGGCGTCATTATAAGACCATTAACTGGCAACCCCTTTTGAAAAATCCCCAACCACAGAACAGTGTTCTCTGTACGTGATTTACGCAATTATTGTTTTCGACCCGTGGCGGCGACATTTAAACGAAAATTGCATCGGTTCCCCGAAAAATTGCACGCAATTTTCGATGCAATTTCGTACATACGGTGTAATCGACGCGATCGTCGAACCGTTCTCGCGAGTGATCGCACGAGAAGAGAATCGCGGTTCGTTCGGTGAAATTGATTCGATTACCGGTTCGTGGAAACGGAGAAATTCGTTTCGCAATGGTCGCCGCTGGTCATCGTTTAACAGTTTCGATTGCGTTCCCAGGTGAAGTGAGATAATTAGGCCGCGGCGAATTCCATAATGTCGATCGACGTTTACGCAATTACCTGCCGCTTTCCACGTTCTTTCCACCTCCGGTCGCTGGCAATCGCCTGGACGATGGTGGTCGATTTCTGCGTGCACCTGTTGAGAGGAATTTTCATTAGAATTTGGCGACGCTGAAAGTATGAGTGGAGGCGGTTATTAGTGCCTGTGACATAATATTATCGTGAACGGAGAAATAAAGATTGCTTTCATTCCGAGCGTACGTGAAATTAGGTAGGCAATTTATAGAATCACCGTTGCAATTATTCATGCTACTTTACTGCGCATAAACAATTGCCACGAAATAGAACGCGTAGTAGGCGTGCTAAATGAAAAGTATACAAGCACAAGTATTTCCTTGCACAGCTATACGTTTCTATTCGTTCGCGGGTATATGTATTCCTTCTACACTTCCCATCCTCATTATACACGTCCCAATTAAAATATCCAACAGCGGGCACCGATTTCCAAAAGGGGAAAAAAAATACAACAAAAAAAAAAGAAAGATGAACCACCGCCAGAAATCATTTTTCACATCATACAAGAGGCACCGGGGCATCGAAGAGAATCTTCGGTAGCCACAGTCCACAATTCTCCCGACTAAAAATTTCAATCTCCCCCGGAGCCACTTAAACGCCGGTAACACCGAAATAATCGGCAATATTTAACGGCATTTAATTTCACCCGGAGCTACCCGTGACAACGTAATAATCCCACTGACCCGAACCGTGCGCACCATGATCACCACGAACGCTCACCTCAGAGGTGGTATATCAGAAATCACGGCTAAAAGGGTGAAGTATATAGAAGAGGATGGGTAGAAAAGGGGGAGGAGGGGGCAAGCTCGTTTCACGGGACCGTAAAATTTTCTCGGTTCGTCCCCGCTGGTTCGCTCGAAATCCCCGTGGCGCGACCATTCGTCATGCTTAAGTATACTAATGCAAGCATAACGTATTAATAAACCGGCCTGGCCCGGGCGGCGTCATAAATTCCGGGAGGCGCGGGGCCCGACGAGATACAGGAATAGACAAATCGTAAAAAATGAAGTAGAATATAATATTCATTATTATGCGTAATAAACTTCGATCGTTACCGTACCTTCGGTGGCTCGGGAACAAAGGGCATTTGATTTTCTTCGCAAAGGTATTTAAAAGCTGCGGGCAATCGTACATCGGAACGCTGTAGGGAAATCTGCGAAAAGAATTTGCGATGGGACAATATCGCACCTCTATAAATGGTAATTAAAAATTGCATAAAAAAGGAACACAGAAATTGTTATCGAAATGTTAAAAGAAAGTACATGTGGCAAGTATAATGTAATACGAAAGTGCACAGAGCGACGGCACTCTTGTTATTCGTTACTGTAATTCGCAACACGAACAGTATTTTTTTACGCAACTCTAATTCGAACCGCAATTTGTATTAATTCGCAACTCTAAAAAAACAGCGGCTGGCTGGGTTTAGCAGCAACTCTAATCGCAATCGCGATATGGATTCATTCGCGACTCTAATGCGAACCGTAATCAATCGTACGCGTCGCGATTTGCCCAATACGGTGACGGTGGGCCAGCAATAGCGCTGGCCAAGCAATAAACTACAACTACAGCATGCAAAAGCGAGCATAGTGACAAAATAGTAAGAAATAATGGCTCTCCATCCGAAGGATGCAGAGCCATTGGCAGTTGCCCTCTTGAGCGACAGTTTGTCGGGCCTCTTCGGCATATAGCTTCTTCTTTTCTTCGGGCGCAATGCCCGCTGAAACTTAGCCTAGGCTCGAGACTCTATTCGCAAACAACAAAAAAAGGTAAAATAAAGATCTAAACCGCGTAGCTGAATGGAACACACGTGGCCGAATCACGACCAAATGCAATCGTAAAAATTGCGATTACGGAAAATCGTAACTATTACGAGTAAAATTGTAATCGATCTTCGTTCACGCGTGCAGCCTCGAGCATAATGTAACGCGTTTCGTTTCGAGGCCTAAATCGCGACCACGACTGCGAAGGATTCGAAAAATCGATAGGCAAAGCCAGAGGCGAACGCATTTTCGTTCGCGGAACAGCTTCACCGTCGACTTTTCAAATCAGATTTCCTGAAACAGGTTGAACACGCGGAATAGTGCCTACCCGATCAGAGACTGTGTCAACCTGCCCGGCCCTACCTACTTATATCTATCAGGCACACCAGAAGGTATACTACCTATCCTACCTAGACCTATATTTAAAAAATGGCAAAGCATTCACACAAACACACCTCATTCCACGTTTCTCACTCAAACACCCGGGTGCAAGGGCCTACACTAGAGAGACGTCCCGGGACGCCTCCGACACCCGAGCTTGGCATACAATCATGCACACTCTAAGGGTACGTACCAATTCCTGAAATCGGCTGACAAAGGCTAGCGACCATTGCGTATATATGCGTAAATGTATATGCTTGTGCATTACTTTCGTATAAAATATTGATTCTGAAAATATATTGTACATTTTCTATCAAGCGACTATACTTGATTTGAACAGTACTCTATTCTTTGCCATATTATCATAATTCGTTATGATATTCAATGTATATTTGCGGTTGTAAAATTTATTTCAATTCGTAAAATCATAGTATCGGTATTGGAATTGAAATTATAATTTTTTACGAAATTCCCGACCCGACGCAATTCCACAGCCTAACCACACATACACAATGTGGAAAATACGTCGTGCACGGTGCACTAGCAAGTGTCAGTCGCCGAACATTGTTATAAATTTAAAAACTATATCATCGTGCCCTTTGCCTTTCACCCACCCAAGTAGCACCTGGGCACGTGAGTGAGTTCCTGGCAATGAACACGGAAGGGGTTAAACCTGAAAATCCTGATCTAAAAAGATGATTAGTACACATAAAATTCAAATAGCGAATAGTATATTTTATTTTCAATATCTTTAAAAGTGACTCGACTTTGTAATTTATGAAATATCAATAGAAACTCGAAAATTACTGATAAATAATTTATTTACTAAGGAAAATGACTCTAATTGAAAGCGAATTTACTTGAATATGTAATGCAATCAAAAAATATATCCAACAGAATATTTATTTAAAAAATGGACAAGGTATTAAGTAAGCCTCAGGTGATTCCTTAATCGAAGCAAATTGTTCAAGATAGCTACTCCGATTTAAAAATCTACCCGTATACAAAGTGCCTTCTTGTACATAATGTATAATTTTCATGCGAAAAGGACTCGACTATAGCATATAAAAATTAATACTAAATGCCATCATGGGCATACGCATATTCAGTACTGAATTTAATATACGTATCGTTATATTTATTTATTTTAATACACGATTACTATAATCATGAAACTTGCAGCAACGAAGTCGGAGGGTATCCGACTTCTGCACTGCTCAACAGTGAAAACAAATTTCAATATTTATTTGAAGAAAAAATATTTATGTGTTACATAATTTTGTTATATTAAAAAACGCGGAGTACAAGAAGGCATATCTAGCCTCATCTAAGAAATAGTGCAAATGAAAATAACGTTACAACTGACGGGTATAAGAACTATACCCGTAGTCACTATGCTCGCAAAATGACTACAAAATACAACCAGTCACCCGTGCCGCTTCGGACCAATCGTCCTACGGCATGATTGGGGACCGGAGGAATCGAAAAGCATGCGACTCACCACCCCGTTGATTTAAAAAATGCATGGAAGTAGTCGTGCAAACCATCAGGACCATCGCCGAGGCAGCTCAATTGAATTCAACCATCAGGAAGGGTGCAAACTGTAACTAAAGAAGAACGCAAAGAACATTAAAATCTACTGTTAAATCTACAGAATTTAATTCTTCACAGGAAATTAAGAATTGCTTAAAAGATACTTACAATTCTAACTCGATCAGTGTCACCTAAAACATCCCCATCAGTGATGCACCGACTCTACTTTCGATAGCGAATATAAGAAAAAAATAAATATATAAAAATAAATAAAAATAAATTCAATGACTAGAACTCGAAAAACACTGACTCTGCAATCGCGTGTAGCTAAAATGTGATCGGAAATTTAAGCAGAGCCACTTGCACTGCAAATGCTAAACAACTGCGGAGCAAACACCGACTTTACCGACCGCATTGCGCACGGTCACAAAATTTTCTGAAAAAAAAAAACATATTTAATTGCTTTTGCAAGTACTTTCATGGTTGCTGTTTCATCTTAGTATCATTCTCGGATCATATAAAACCAATATGGAATACAGAAAAAAATGCTCACGTACAATCGCCGTAGTTGCAATCAATTATTTCGCGTCATTGTAGCTGTCAGCTCGCTCTGGTCCGTCTAATCGAACCTCTTCATTCTCCTGTGACATGGAATAACAAGGAAATAAAAGATGTGCGCGACAGTAACGATAATAGTGACGTAGTAAAGGAATAATTCATCTCGCATTCTACCGCCAACGTGGTTATTCGATTTGTACACGTGTAGGCACGGTTACGACACAATTGTACATCGTACGAGATGTACACGTGGTACGAATAATAATTTAATCGAGATGTATTACTAGTATTTGCACAGTTCTGCTTGTATTTCTAGAAGAAATTCGAGAAATTCTTACCTGTCAACCAGATCATTTTACACTTCGGCATGGCTGGACGCCATTATGCTTCTGCGCATTCCCGCCGGTCAGCGCGACGTTGCCGCCAATTCTGAATGCATTCTGCCGCCAAGCGAGAGGGACGCCATTAAACATAATTGCAACTGAAATTACAGACAACTGTATCAAGGAACACCAATATTATAATGACGTTGCTAGAAGCTAGAAGCTACAGAATATATTGCGCGAGAACGGAATTCGGCACTGGAATACGTATACCCATACGCAGAAGACGATACGTATGTGTATATGTATACTCGAGTCGCATTGACAATGCACGCCGCGATGCACGGCGTGATTCCGTTCACTGCGCAATATCTTCTTAATTTCTTGCGAAGTATTCATTAATATTGGCATAGAAAGTACAGAATGCTCGGAAGACAGGGAAATGAAAACAACATCTGCCCTTGAAGAATATATTAGACTGTGCGACATACCTTAATTGACGGACAATCTTAACCTCTTAGCACGTCTAATCACTACGAGATCCAGTGGGCGAAAGAGAGAGACGTTTGAAATAGATCGCTCTAATTGGCGGACGACTTCGCGGGTGGTGGGGGGTGTTGCACTTTCTTTACGGCGGGCGTTTTTCGAATACCGTATCGAACTGAATGTGTTTTATTACGAGCGTTACAGCATGGATATTAATCGAATCGTGGGATACGTATATATTTATTAGTAATAATAAACACATCTGTGTAATAAACTGTTTGCAATGCCTGCTGCACTATGGAATAAGTGAACTATTTCAGTCCGAATAATATTTTTGTTAGTCTTAACCTTATTAAAATTACAATCCCTACTGTAGCGAGCGTACTGATCATTTTCTAGAATCTTTTGACACAGACACCCACGAGATATAAGAATTCATATATCTCGTCTGTAGAAATTACTTCCCAGATTTCCCCCCGTAGCGTCCACAAGTATATACGTCTCGTATGTGGTGCGGGGCCCGCATCGGACAGGGCCCGTGTATGAGGACGCATATATCCACATACTTATGCTAATGATAGCCGAGAAGAGAAAGGTGTAAGCCTTTTTGTCACCTGCTGCCCCACACCCCCTATAGTGTCAAATATGCGAGAAATGAGATACGAGGGGTGTTGATGGTTGTCGGTATTAAAAATATACTGGAGAGTTTTCTTGATTTTTAGGACGAACGAAGGTAGATGATTTTCTTTAAATAACAGCGTGCACGGGGCATGCAATTCTGTACGTATATTTATTTAAATAATATATTTCTCTTCTGCTTCCAGTGTTCCATCTCGAATGTTCGCGGAATAACGTAATTCCATTTGTCTCTACGATCATTATCACGAATATGGAATTAATGAAGAATCGATGCCATCGAATAAACAATTGCTAGCACCGATCATTAAATTTCAAGCGAATGAAAATTACTAAGCGTTCAATAGGTGGTTCAAGAAGAGATCGGTACAGTACTGGTCGCAGCAGCACGGGCAGTACAGAAGTGATAATTTCGTGATTGAATATATCGAAGGGGCCCCATGCTGGGTCGAACTCGTCCGAGGCGTCCCGGTCCCGTACAGGCCAGAGTATGGCTTACACGTATAATCGAGCGGGGACCGGTCGCTGGTGCTAAAGCATACATACATTATAACACCATTAAAATACCCCGAGCGAAACACCCCGCGACTTGAACCCCTATTTTACGTCCCGGTATCGTGCCAACGTGCTCCACGTCGTTAATGGTCCCTTCGTTTTCTTCGTTTACACCTCACTTTCCACCCGATATTTTCCGTCGCGCCAGAAACCGGCCGATGGCTGTTTCGGAGCGGAGAAGTTGAGTCGTCACGGTGGCGTAATAATTTAAGTGGCCATTTGCCCCTTTTTTTAACGCCCCGTATTCAGCCCAGACACCGACATCCAACCGATTATTCTCGCGACAATCGTAATTTCCCCGCAAAGAGGTAAATTCGGTGCGCGTGGCCTTCGCCAACCCTTCGATTTCCATCGCGAGACGTCATTAGAATCCTCTTAGAACACAATCTCTCGCGCGGTATCGCCCGCTGCGCGGATTCTCTCATACCTCGTGTACGAGGTGATAAGTATCGCCGCGATACATCACCTAAACAAACAGCTTATGCCGACTGGACGCGCAGGGGCGAAGCCCCGTGTCCAGGTGAGACGGGGACACCGGATACGGGATCGCGAGAGGTGAACAGAGATGACTGGACAGGAGAAAGGGGGGAAACCGCGTGAAAGGGTGGAGGGCAAGGGACGAGGTTGTTGGCTGGCATTTGTTGGCTTGTGGCAAGAGAGACATCCATCGTTGCCACGGGGGGTCCATGAAGTAATTGTCTGCCAGACACCGTCCAATCCGGGACCAGCTTGGGTCTAGATTAACGTCGAACCAAATTTTGACCAGTGGCTCTCATTAGGACTTACCTGTCCACCTGGTGCACCTACGCTTCCGGTTGATACTTTGGTTATTTATCGTGGGTGAGATCTGCGGAGTAATTCTGGATGAAACGGGAATTCGCTTTTTCGCGTGGAAATTCTGATGAACGAGAGGCGCAGTTGTTTCCTGCGATAGAAATATTAATTGGAAAGAGCAAATCATTTACTCGATGAACGGGAATGTTATACTACGTATCCCGATGCGCAAGAATTTCATTGGATGTATTTATTGTTTAATTTTACAAGCGCGATTTCAAGTCGTTAAGAAAAACAAAACTTGCTTGCCTTTTACTCTTGATCGCTGATGGGGGGTCGAATAAATGTTACTTTTATTTTTTATATTCTTTCCAGAAATTAAAATTGGATTAGATTCGAGCGTTTCGAATTTGAGCGCCACTGCTTTGACAGGCTTTTATGATGCGATTATCCCTTTCCCTTCTTGTTAAGGTAAAAGTTTCTCGAAGACGTTTCTCTCACGCTGCAAGACTCCGCGGTGTGCACGGGGATCGATTATTCAAATACGATTATAATTACACGTATAGTAATATCTATAAAAATTGGTCGAAGAGTTTACAATATGGGCAGGCGCGTGCATATGTTTTATCAGATTAAATGAGGCATCGGGTAAGTTAACGAGATCCAGACTCCCTTAATTCGGGCGGTAATTAAATTTTACCACGAGCTCGTTTAAACACTTTCCAAGAACGATGCGTTCCAAATTTACATACTTCATCCCCTTCTCTTTTCGCATGCGCGTTTACCTCGTTCATTAACGTCCTCTTAATCATGCTCCCCCCCTTTAATTTGCACAAATTGAAGTATTCGCTTCCGAAGAAAAGCGCTGACTCTCGTGGCCCTCAATAAATGCATAATTAATATCAACGACCCTATTAACCATAATTATCCTGCGTTTCGACCGGCCAACCGCAACCGCAGCCCCGAGTTAACCGCAAACTCTGGTTATCCATCCGCCCCCTTCGAGAAAATGCGCCCTCAGCGGTTCTCATATCGATAGCTTAAAAAAAAAACTCTCCGTTTCTAATAATATTTGGAGCGATTCCGTAGGAAAGCAACGAGATAAGTACCAACCCCCGCATGAAATAAATTTCCTTGAAAATTGGCAAGGGCGCGTAGCACATTAGTCTGCGTGGTTTCAATTTATTCCACCGTCAATACCGATACATTTTCTTCGCTCGAAGACTTTTCATTTATCGGTGAACTGGCCAGAAAGCATCGTCGGAGTTCACTACCGTATCTTGGAAATATTCTGTACAGAACCAGGCACGAAACCAATCACCGGTTTGAGAACCAACGTGACCAAGCGCCGAAGGATGCCGCGTAAGCGATTTAACGCGGACAAATAATATTGTAAGGTCCTGCTAACGCCATGGAATATTACCATAAGACATGCATCTGAGGTCTGGCGAGTTTCAGGCCCTCGAACCAGACGGGGGTGGGACGCCGATATGTTTATGCGGTTGTGTATCCACGCGAATGCTGCGACGTCGCACCCGCTGGGTATCGGTTCTGTGCTGTTTGCACGTGTGCTTTTGCTGCTTCTTCGTGTGGGCTGATGGATCGTGCATTGGCAGTAGTGGTCAATCCGTGGCTCTCGAGGAAAGATAGCAAATTCGTGCACGAACTAACGCACCGTTCAACCTGCCCGCAAGATTGCTTTTCACATTTTATATTAATTATCTTCGCGGTACCGGTGTTACTGCCGAGCTGCAATGTTATTATCCGGATATCTGAAATTGTCTAAATTGTGGGAGGTAAAATTGTAGGATTAGAAGCCCTGGGATAATCGAGTCGGTGATTTTCTGTATGGAGATTAAGGTATCTAAAAAATAAACTGGACAAAGAAATTTCCAGTCGAGCAAAAACGGTGTTTCCCTGAAAATCTCAGCCGACAGGGCTTTCAAATCCCTTTCACCTTTTTTCTTCTTCTCCGTGGAATTAACTCCCAAGGGACATCGACCTGCGGCCACGCCATTTTCCCAGGTAATTTAAGAACGCAGGCATTTCCTCGGTTTTGGACTTCGGATGCCTCTAAAATTGGCTTAGGTGAAAGCCCGGTAATCCAATTTCTTAACAACAATTAGCGGCTGATCCTTTCGGTACCGTTTTAAGCCGCGTTCACACGAGACTGACCGCTGGATTATGCCACGATAATCTGGTTTCATTGTCTCTGGCGTTTGACTGATTTACGACGATTTACCGGCCGCACACGGGGGTGGACGCCCGTTTTGTCTGCCGGTTGCCACGTGACGAGAATCGTGCTCGTTAACGATCTATCATCGCTTTACAGCTTGTACACGAAGGTACCTGCGAATGGAGAAGCTCTGGATAATTGCCAATTTACAGGATAATCAGTTCATTAAATAATGTTAAACATTTTGGGGTACGCGCGAGAAAATTTAATTCAGTTCAGTGTTCCACGGTAGAATCATAAAATCGTGGAACACTCGTCAACCTTCTTGTCGAATTAAAATACGATTTACGCGCGTACGCGCACGACCAGCGAAATCTCTTTCAGCAAAGAAACTCGAGATGGAGGGAGGCATAGAAAATTTGATTGGTTATTCGAAGAAAGAAACACGCTTGTAGCGAGCAACGAAACGCATTCTCATTAATATCCGGCGAGATTCCATAAATCTCTGGGTAATGCGTTTTCGCGTATTGGTTACGGCGCATAATGGCTGCTTAATTGTAGGCTAGTAAGCCTGGCCCGCGGCTACTTCTTAAGGACAAATTTATACGTGCCGATGTACGCACCAAATGTTCGTACAGGCCGCTGCAAAAATATCGATCCGGTCACCTCGTCGATTACAGTATCCCCGAGAACACCATAATCGCCAGGTCGTTACAAATCCACCCCCCCCTCGAGGGAACGAGGCAGAATAAAATCCGAACCGCCGAGAAGAATAGAGGAAAGAAAAAAAATATAAATCTTGACCGCCTCCAAATACCGGAATCAGGGAATCCATCGAACCACCGTCAAATCCAATACACAAAAACGAAAGCAACCACGGTGCATCCCCTTATAAATGGCCGAGAATAAACACTCGTCCGGGAACCCTGTCAGATCCGAAGACGATCGGTCCCGTGAACGATCCTTCGAACAGGTACCCCTTAAATATGCCCAGCTCGTGGAGCGTTCGTCGACCGCAAAGACGATTAACTTCGCATCGATTTCATTGTATTAACCGCGGTGGATCCGACCGATTCCTAAACCGGTTTAGAGCAGCTGGCGTACGTACGGCCACGGTGTGGCAGCCCGGCTAATTGAACCGGTCGGGGATTAGTTAGCGCGTGTACGCGAACCACCTCTAAATATTTTGGCATTAACGACGAATAAATCACCGCGGGCAACCGGCGAATAAATCCAGGAATTAGGCAGCCGATTCGCTGGTCCCGTCGGTTTACTAGCCGCCGACTATTGGACGGCATTAATCGACGCGCAAACACGATCGCTCTTCATAAATCACCAGGTGCATCGTGAACTTGCTCGAACGCTGGCAGCGGGACAGATTTGGCCGAGCGTAACATTGTCTCTTTACGCCAAGGATGCGCAGGAGTATTCGATAAATGGCGAAAAAAGTATTCGACCAACCTATTCCGAAGAGGGGGGCTAAAAAACTGTCGGCTAATCTACATCGCTCCAATTGAGAATAAAAAAAACACCGAAAAATATCTCTATCGCAGCCGTGCATCGTCCGATCGAATCACCGCCGTATCTCCGTGCTCCCCTCGATCAATCAGCCACCCCGAAATCCTCGCCAAGCCGCGTCGAGCCGGAATCGTCGATTAAAATCGGCCGATCCTCCGTGGAAACGCAGTTTCTCACTCGCGTAGGAACCCCGGAATTACTTGAAACATATCGGCGAGCAGTAATCCAGGATCGTAATCGATTCTGCGATCGAGCCAGCAGAAGGTGGCTATAATAAGACTCCATTAAAGCGATTTGGCGCACGAACAATGCGGCCATTCGTATTCAGGTGCGACCGATCCCCGAGCCAGCTGCATGACCGCCATGTGAAGCCGATCGTGAATCGGGTTTACTGCCTCTGAACAGTTAGTCGCCGGATCGCACGTGTACGCGTCCAATGAGCCGCGATTCCCTCGAATATTAGCCAGCTCGTCCGTTTCGTGGCGGCGAATTAGCCGCAGCTTACAGGCCGATCTAGTTCCGAGCAAACGTTGCACCACCGTCGAACATTGGAGATCGAGACGAATGGAAGGCGATAGATACGAGGTAGGAGCCATCGCTCGGGGCGAAGATTGAATTCTTTCTGGTCGATTTATGGTTCGTATTAATTTTCTACAGATTGAGTATCTATTCTCCCTTATTTTCATCGGCGCTAATGACAGAAATATCGCGCGGTTCCTCCCGGGCGATTTTTTCAAATAATCGTCGCATCTATATTCCGAGGTACATTAAGAAGAAACTCAATCTGCCAAAACTACTGCTCCTCCGCCGTAAAGAAATTTCCAATCTTCCGCCACGAAAATTGCCTCGAATCCCCGTGCAACGCCAATTCCCACACCGTTTCCCTGTTCCCCAAAACACTTTAACCGCCATACGTACAATCTCTGTCCCTCCCTCCCGGTCGCCGTTCCACGATTCATTTTCGGGGCCGCATTTTCGAGCCCGGCCGTTAATCGATTTCCAAAGATCATCGGGCGTCCGATCGGCTTGTCGGTCCGCGTCGAAAATACAGACGTCAAGTCACCGACGTCGCAGAAGTATGATTAATTTGACGACGGAATAATTGCCGGCCCGTCGATGGATCGATAATTACGAAAAGATAAACGGGGGACCGTCTTCCTCCGCGCCGTGGCGCGTCCTCGTCAGCCTGTCGATTTATCTTCAACCGATCTAGTAATTAATTTTAAACGCAATATAATTGGCTGGTCGTAATTTAGCCGGACACCCCCGCCCCCCGGGCCCCTGTCTTCATAGTTTCACTTTTATCGTAGCACCGGTCCACGATTCGGCCAATCTAACGTGCAGGACATTCCAGTGCATCGGTGGAAGGCTTCTTAATTGACCCGTTATCTTCTCCTCCGCCCTGTCCACCTCCGTCTGTTCGGTGAACAAATTTTTACGGAGCTCGTTCGGAGAACTCTTTCACCAGTTGCTCGATTCCGGTAGTGCAAGGTACAATTCCCTGTCTATTAAAAATCTCCACCACTTTCGGGAGAAAAATCATTCTCGCCCCTCGTCCTTCGAAAAAATCGATCCGCAGTGTCCTAAACCGTGCAGTTTCGCGGCTAAGCCGGGCAAGAAGCGTTTGTGTCGCGATGGACGCTCGACGATTCTCACCACGTTCTCCAGGGCGATCGCAAAAAACTACCGTGCGTCGGAATTCCACGCGAAACGGAACGAAGGCGGGCCGATTCCGACATTCGGCCGCTCTCTCGATCCCGTTCCCCTTTTCCCTTTTTCCCTTTTGCGGAGGATTCCATCCGGCTGCTCCCATTAAAAATGTATCAATCTCGGAAAGCAGCGGTGTTTTGTCGGCAGGCCGGGCCTGGAACGCGTCGAAAGGCGTCGTAAAGAATAATGCGAACAAAATTCCGCGTTTAATAGCGCTCCGGGGCTTTTTCCAGAGTGGAAACGCTCGGGACAAACTGATTTATGCCGCGGCGGAATTGGAGGAATCCGATCGATTGATTCGTTCCCTACGACTAGTGGCAGGAAGATTTGTAAATGGTTAAAGAAAAAAAAAAAAAAAACAAATATAGAAAGTGAAGTGGAACTGGAGTAATTTTTAACGTGGAACACAAAGATATAACGATACACGTGTAATAGAAACATATAATAAAATGGGAATGCAAAAATAAATATATTTCTGCCGCTTTAATAAACGAATCTTGAACCTGTATAAATGTTTATATTTCAACATGTATGAAACCGCGGATACTTGGCAACTCTTTGTTGCGCCAAGAAAAAGGGGAGAGGATGATAATGGTGGTGTCCAGTGCGAGGTTCCCTTGAATTCTTTCGCGGCGGACAAGCGAGCATCGAGCTTGAGTAAATTCACCATCGAATTTTACGTTTGGTCCATGCGATGCCGAATATGGTCTGTGACAAGAGGGTGCGGCTGGGGTAGAGGGTGCCGGGAGTGTCCGCTCGAAAGAGGCAGGAACATCACTAAAGTGTCAGCGGCATCACAATTCGCGAGGAGCAAAAGAGCGCTTGTTAGCGGTCCCCGAGCCGGCAAAAAAGGTAGCCGTGCCCTGACGAGCAAATAAAAGTCTCCTTCTACAGCCCCCTGCACGCGTCTTTCTCGCGTGGAGGGGGGCCAAGGGGCCACATAGGAATCACCGGGACCGGCGAACAAAAGCTGCCGTGTTTCGTTTACTTTTCGCTTGCGGATAGCAAATTGACAATTCCCCTGATTATTTTTTCGCGATCGAAATTCTTGTCCTCGAACTGCTTATCTGTCATGGAATAGAAGCGAGAGAACGGTGTGAACTTCGAAGAATTCTCGCAGGACTACGTGGGGATAATTATTGATTCGAAACGCGAAATATTTGCGACAATTGAAAGTGCATAACGGTGACAATAATATTAACTAACGATCCGACGGCACACTGCAAAATTGTTCACACAGAATCGCGGAGATACAAAATTCACTCGCTCACCCTTAAAGCATGCTAAGCCCGCCCCACCCTACGAGAATTTCCATGGGGACCGGGAGACGCGGGTCCGCGGCAACAAAAGGCCCGTTCAGAATTCCACGAGGAACCACTTCCTCCTTCCAACGTTTCTTCGGGCTCCAGATTTCGACGTTGAGTCGCGATCGCTCTTTGCTCGAAAGCCGACAGCTTCTCCCCGCCGCGATGTTTCGATACAAATTACACGAGGAGGGACACGAGCGGACCGGAGCATCTCCGCGTATTCAGTTTTGAAAGAGGGAACGGGGAAGGCTGATGTTATCATCAGCCCCCCTCAAACAGAACCCTTTTCTTTATCGCGTCCCACCGTCACTGTTTTACGATTTTCCTAGAGGACCCACTCGTTGTTGACGACTGCAAGATTACGATTGGGTAGCTGCTGCAGAATCGTCGACGTAATAAAATAGATATTTATTCCAAGATACACGTGTACGTACCGAAAGACATCTTACCACTCTGTCCGATCTAAAAACCACCACCGATCTTCGCACCCCGAAAACACCCATGAAAAACCGTTTCGCACAAGTTCGCGCCGCCCGGTCCCTAGATCTTCTCTCACGATGCACCACATTCCCTTCACCGGTGGGTGTAGTCGACCGGTCATAATCATTAGCAACGGGGGATTTAAGGAGGCGCGACCGGCCAGCATACCGATCCCCGTATCGGTCGAGGGAAAAAGGCACGAAACGATAAAGAGATAGAAGCGTCGGCCGTCGGCGAAGGCGCGGAGAAGCTCGTAATCCCCGGTCCCGGCAGTTTTGCACGGCTTTATGGTGTTTCTTGCGCCTGCTGGCATCGCCGCTAACAGGCGTCACTAATGCACGGAGGCGGCCTCGCCGTTTCCAACGCGGCTAACCCCGTGCCAAGCCACCTGTCTCCGCCGTGGCAATTCAGTGAATCGCTTCATCCCGACGACGGGGAACGCCGGAGAACGCTGGCGAACGCTGGCGAACGCTGGAGAACCCGTGGAGAACGGAAACGCGTTCACTGCCTCCATGGTTAGCCGTTCCGTCGATTTCATTTCGGGAGGCGACGGAACGGTACGCGACTGCGATAAAATATCTCTGACCACGCAAGTTCTACTACGTTACATCACGTTATCGTTGAAAAGGGGAGGCGTAGATCTATTCGTCTTTGGCTCGCTGAAATTTCTTATGGTCCGCTGTCCAGAGTCAATTCGTGGGCCAGCAAATTGGCTCGAATGGCGGGTCGATTCTCAAAGGCGCCAAAGGCGTTGCCGATTTCGCCGATCCTCGTCTTATACGCGCGCGCGTGTTCGCGAGGGTACAAGACCGGTGCGTGTCGCACGCTCGTTAGCAGCGCGTTCGAACCGCGCCAAGAATATTCACGGGGTCTCCTCTGTTCTTCCTCTTTCTCCGTGGCTAACGAGCGATCCCCGTCTTCTAATCTCGTGATCGTTGGGACGTTAAACGCGCGAATCCGACCGGCTCCACGGCGGAAACGTATATCTCGGCCAGGTACAAGCAAATTGCTGTCCCTCTATTGCCGTATTTGTGCGTCGGGACGGGTCCTGTCTTTTCCCTCTCTGTTTTCTGCTTTTGGAATGCCCTGTCGTCGCTCTTGTTTCCAGCTGGCCGCGCTTTGTAATGCGAGCCAGAATGGAACGGGTCAGGCTCGACTCTGGGGGATCTTCGATTTCGCGTTCGTGTGCGGAATTTTCGTTGGGACTTAGTGGGCAAATTTGTGGGGTGTAATATAGAGGAGGGTACCATGGAGGCCTTGGAATTTTTGCTCGATGATTTTCGCGATGAAAATAATAATAACGATGATAGAATTGGGCACAGCTTTCTAGCTACCGAAACCTCAGCGACGAAACATTGAATACAATTTAGTTGACTCGTAGGGAAACTTAAACCGACGGTATGGTTTTGTTGTTGCAGTGTCGCGAAATTGGGGTACCAGCGATGCGTGTACAGCTTTGCGACTGGTGTTCGCCGATTCTCCAGTGACGATTTAGAAAGAATCGGCCCGTGGAATAGGAGGGAACTTTTCTTGCGTGTCTCGTTCTTCCGTTCCCGACCTGAGAACCATTCAGAAGAGGAACACCTGTGCGGGTTCGTAGGCATTCCACTGTTTCTTAGGTGTAGCTCGTACGGGGCCGTGATGTCATTCCTGGCACGATCGCGCGAACGAATTCGCAAAACCAACGAAAACAGCCGGCAAAAATGTCGGCGATGCTGTTCTTCGTTCGTTGCTTCCCTCGGTCTCCTTCCACTTTCCTCTCCATTTTGCCAATTTTTTTTTCTCCACCTGGTCGGAGCGAAATTTTTTATCTCCTCGTTTATCGCAACCTTCTTCTCGATCTTGATTCCGATATCCGCCAAAGTTGCAAAACTTTTCTTCCACAATCTTTAAACTTTCGCAACGTTTCGCTCCCATTCGCCTCTGTCCCCTCGTTCCTCTGTTCCCTTCCGTCCGATACAGAGGGAACTGGTCCCAAAAGTGTGGGGACCACGTCGGAAAGGATCGCGTCATCCCTCAACGTCAATCCACCGAGCCGAAGCACGCGAAACGAAGCGACGAAACGATTTGAATGCGTCTCAGCCGCGGCATTCCGAAAAGTCTCTGCTCGGTTTTGTCTCGATGCCCCTTCCCTCACCCCTATTCAACAGTGTGTCACACGTTAGGACATCGTTTTTTGCGCCACGTGCGAGAAACGAGATAATTGGAAGGAATATCGGGCTTTCGTCAAAGGTCGGGGTACGAAACGTTTTTGTTACGAAAATTTTACAAATTTCGAACGCCTCTACGGAGCTCGGGAAATTTTTTTCGTTACCAAAAATGCCGTGGATTTAAAGATTGAAGTCTCCCCGGTGCAACGGCCACGAATAAATTGATGTACGATTTTTTTTAACCATTTTATCGAACATTGAATGAAAGACGGGCAACCAGCAATCGGTTATTCTAATGCCGGTGCGCACTTTGCATTCGAAGGGCGATAAAATGGTGAAGAAAAATCGTATATCAATTTTTCTGTATTCATTGGAAAGGGGAGACTTCAATCTTCGAATCCGTGGTAATTTCGGTCGTGAGAAAAATTTATCAACGCTCGTACAGGCGATGCAAGTAGCGACCATTTTTATGGAGGAGCGCGTAATTTGGATGAAATTTCGCGGAGCAGCGTTCACATTTCGAGAGGAATCGCGGAGCTGGATCAAAGGATTCCCAAGGATTCTCTCTGCAAGCAAAGGAGGTCGAAGAAAAATGCCGTACGAATCGTGGACGCTAAAGAGGCAATGTAAACGGAGGCTATTACCGGAATAGCCGTTGCATAGCATTCCACCATGGTTGTTCATTTTCTTTTCCGCCCTTTGGGCGCTGAGCTCGCGCGGAAATTCCAACTTTTGCATATCAAGGCACCGCCACCGTTTAGCCCGCCATTATTCTCGCAAGATCCGGCCAATTCGTTTCGGCTGCCCTCTTCATTCGGCTCCTGACCGCTCGAACGTAGCTCGTGCCAGCATCCCGATTCGGAAATCCCTCTTCTTCCTTCCTTTTCTCCTCTTAATCGCGCGGTAAGGTACGATGGGATAGCGCTGCTTGATTAATTCCCGCAAATAGTATCTCCTTTTAATACAAAATGCGCGAGACAAAAGAATTCTCGTTCGCTATTAAATTAAATCACTCCGCCTGTGCGATAAAAATATCCAAACCCTGGTGACGTTAACAAGAGAAACTGGACAAGCTGTTAAGTTATTAGGATCGAGCCAGCGCGTTCGAAAGCCGCGTGAAAACTTCTCGCCACCGTGGCGCATACCTCGAGCAAAAACCGCGGTGTCTGTGAAACAGGGCAGAGGGTATCGAAAACGAATACGGTCCGCAGACCTGCGCCCAAATTTTTTCTCCGCCTGCAAAACGGAATAGGGAGAATTATTGAGAGCTAGTTGAACCCAGCTTCTTCGTTCCTCTTCTCTTTTTTATTTAACTCCTGAGCGATGCAGAGGGACAAGAAAAGGGGTGGAAGGGAAAGAAGAGCAGCGGGCTGTTGGCTGCGAGTTGCACACCGTCGTCTGGAGGGGGAGGAATTGATGAAGGAGCGCGACTTACGCATACCGTGTAAGTGACGCGCATGAATAATTCATTCTAATAAAATAATTCAGCCCGCACTGAGCTCCGACCGGGCAAAAACCGCGCTGAATCGAATATCGTGGACCCTCGATCATCGCCTTCCTCGAATTCGCACCACTCGCCCCTTCCTTTTGCCCCTCTTCCCGAATATATGTTTAATTCTGTTCGATTCTATTGTTGAGCCAGCTTTCGGTGGTACATCGCGGAGCGGTGGTTAGACTGATTCCCCGCGGAATATTCCGGTCGGCCGAGACGAACAATAATGTCGGATACATTCAACCGTGACACGATTCTCTAACGCAGTTTCTCAACGCGTTCCAGATTCTTCTACGCCGGCAGAACGATACTCTGAATACACTAGGCGTTCCGAGTGACAAGCGAGCCGGTGGATCGGGAAAATCGCGTCGACAAATCGAACTTTATAGTCGGGTCCGCCATATTTATGGCAGATCGTGAACGACAAATACGATCGTCAAAGGTTAACATGCAAATTTACGACTCGGTTTTCTGTGTTCCCATTTTCCGTTCAATTAGGATTCTAATGGCTACGTGGACAAACGAAATCAACTTTATACAAGCAGACTAGAACGTACGTATTAGACGGTAACGAAAAGAATTACAACCTTGCTCCGCAATAATGCATTAAAAAAAGAATCGGACCTCGAACATTCGTACAATGTCGTTTAACAATTCCATGAGAAAATAACGCCGGACGAGGGCTATCAAAATTTGTCCACCGTCCTGTACGAAAAGTAAATTAAAAGAAAAAGAACCAGCCCCTCCAAGAGATTCCAAGGAGGGAAGGCAACGAAACCGATTCCACCTCCGGGTCCTGGAGGTCCTGTAACGGAGGGCGTCGATAAACAAGACAATTTCGCGGCAGGACGTCCCCAGGAATCCATAAATCTGGCGAGCCACTCGCGATCTATCGATTAGAGGGTTTCTGGCCGTGCTCGCCATCTTGAAAGCGTTTGCCGCCAAACGATTGAATGTGTCCCCAAGCGGACATCCCCAGGTTCGATTCGCCTCGTCTGTGCCACCGCGTTTTCCTTTTCGCCGCCTTCCTTCTCATCGTCGCGATCGTGCCGCGGGAATTGAAAGCATCGACACCGAAACCGACGACGATTCTATTTTCCCGTTGGCCAGCCGTCCCCGTTCCGCGGCCGGTAAAAATCTTTATGGCGAATCGAGCCCGGGAAATGGGATGGCTTATCCGGGTTTTTCGCCCCCTCTGCGTCCTCGTTTCCGTGCTGGCTAAGGAAAAGGAAGAAAAAAATCAATTTTCATGGACTCGTGCCTGGCACTGTGTTCGTTTTACAAATTTCTGTCGAGTTATTTTTTAGAATATACTTTTTTTCCAGGGTTTTGTGACGTTCATGTCGGAGGAAGAATTTTTCCTTTTGGTGGTGCTTCAGTCTTTCAGATATTCGGAGTTTACCGAATTGTAACACACGTACGACGCTTGCTGTTGCCGCAAGTTTGCGAACTTGCAAAGCAAGTCGTACCAATTTATTAGCGGGGGCCTGTACAGAAATAGAAGCCACCCCCATAAATATCCGCACCGTAAGTAACGGAAAATAAATAGAAGCGATGACTGTAAAAAGTGCAAGAATCGTTCTCGCCAACCAGAACGAAGGAACGCTCTGGAAACTTTCGCCAAGAAAATTCGACAGGCGGTTCTCCAGCCCCGACGAGATGCAGAAGGGGTGGCGATAAACCGCCACGATTTTCGGCCGAAATAAAAGGAGAAAATAAATCCGAGGGACGTTGTTTCTCGCGCGCGCCATTTCCCACTGGCTGTACTAATTAAATAACCGACGGCTCGTAACTATAAAAGGAGCCCGTGCTCGTTTGACCTTGGAAATTGCGAAGGCGCCGAGCGTCACGCGGCAATTCCCGATTTATCGACAACAATTCTATTCTCCAGTGGGCGAGATAAAAATCTTTATGGCGGATCGAGCCCTGGAAAATTGGATCCCGTATCCCGCGCGCTACCCTTCCGCTCGCGAACGTTTAACCCTCCCCGCTCGACCCCTGCGTCGGCGTTCACGACGGAAATAAAACGTTCCCTTCGATAATTTCGCCGCACTCGGTAACTGCTCGGCACAGCTGAAAGTAATTTAAGATATACCCAAACGGCGGGGGATTATTGGATCGACATTAAACAGAAAATCGCACGCAACCCAGGCCACCCCGTCGCTCGTCGAATCTCTCAGCGCCACTTTCGTGGCAGAAGCGAAACGAAAATGGTAGCAGGGGTTGTCGACAGGTAGCGTCTTCCATGGACGAACCCCGGAACACCGCAAAGAGGATGAAGTTGTACCAGAACGGGCCAGATAAAAGGGGATGAAAGGACAGACAGGAACATCGAGGGGATTCACCCTCGGTTTCTTTACATATGGCGCTTAGTACAAGGCCATAACCATCGATAATCGGCCAATAGGAACGAGCGGGATCCTTGCTATCGTCGAACCCCATAGATTCGTAGGCAGCATGACAAATAACTCTCACAATGGGCCATCGTTCCCGACCGTGCATCCCTCCACCTCTGCAGTCGAGTTTCCAGCCCTTCCTCCGCCTTCACCCGCCACCCCCTTCGTGTTATACACGACCAGATCGGTTCCGGCAATTTTACATTCACGTCAGTGGCACGCTGATTTATTATAATGTTTGCTGCTCGCCTTGCCAGCCTTATCCCTCTTCTGGACTGTACGGTATGGTTACGTATGATTGCCTTGCTTGTTGAAATGTCTCCGCGCGTGTACGTTATGCGTTGTATCGTTGCATCCCCTTCTTTTCTGGTCTTCTTCTGCGTTCGCTTGTTAGCGTAAAGTTGAGGTAAGAGATGCACGAGGGTATGCGATTTTTAATAGATCTCCGTGTTTTTGAATATTAGTCCTTGGAGGATAGTCTGTAGTCGATTTGCCCGCTCGATTTAGCGAACAGTTAGTCCTCGAAACATCCGATCGATGTCGATTCTGATGCAAAGAGGGCGATGGAACCAGACGGTGGTGAAAAAAATCACGAGCTCGAAGAAAAAATATTCGGTGCGGTTTTAATGACCGAATCCCAATCGGATCGGCTCGACGATTTCGATTTCGTCGCCCGAATCGTTTCGATCGTGTTTCCAATCGGCCTGTTTGGTTTAAGTTTCGCCCGGGAACTCTTTCTCCCTTTTGTTTGTTATTTCGCGCGTGCCGAATTAAAATTCACTCCTGGCCAGGCCAACGTTTTACGTTTCTCACACCCGGCCGCCGTCAAATTTTTCTCGTTTTTTTCATTTTCGTCCGGCCCGTTTTTCAGCGCCGTGCTCGATGCGCCGGTGAATCGAAAAAAACGTGATAAATTGGTCGAACGGTTTTATGATCGTTTGTTCCTTTTTATTATTTTCTCTTTTCCCCGGTTTAATTTTTTATTGGTCGACAAAGGGAGCAGCGTATATTTATTGGATAATTCTGTTTATCCTTTTTTTTTTTTTTCGTTTCACTTAAATTTCGGGCAGCGGCTATTGTTTGTCAAGGGTTTCGGCCGTTTAAGGTTGCCCGAAAGCAATGTCCCGCGACAAAAAATAACGAAGGTACGCGTAACAGCAAATTTTACACGCCAATTAACAATCATTAAGTTCGAACGTTTCACCCTCCATTATATTCCACCGACGAGCCTGTCACATTAACCCATTGAAATACTGAAAATCAATTAACTCCCAAAAAGCATACTCATTTGGCAATGTTTTGTTCGTCCCTTTCGCAACGTCGACCGTCAAAACGATGTCGAAAAAGAAAGAACCGAAGCAAAAAGGAGGAAAAAGAAAAAAAGGTCGAGCCTGACAGGCGAGAGAAACGGGAGAGTCACGCGCCGGTTCGCCGTGAAAGAAATGGCTCTCTGACAGTGGTCGGGCTGATTTACATGAAATCCCAATAAATACCAAGAATTCCCGGCTGATTTAATTAAGCAACGCTCGGATCACCGGGCAAATATCCATACAAATGGCGCGAAAATGCGTGTCGAATGGACACGGGTCGACTTTCATACCGCTGAAATTGATGGGAGTTTAGGCGAATTTAATGAAAACGTGCATCTCGCGTCGCGTCGCCTCGCCTCGCCTCTTTCGTTTTTCTTCAGCTCGTTACCGCTAATAATTCTCTCTCTCTATCCCCTTATTCACGCGCCGTGGCATTCTTCTCGATGGGATTACGGTGTATTTATCAGCGTTTCGCCGGTGGAAGACAAGGCTGGCAATTAGCCGACGCCAATCATCGCCTTAAATCACGGCTCGTTTCGCGAAAGGTCGCTGGGATTAACCCGACATTACGTCGAATTAAGTTGCGTCAGTCGCTGTTCTCTGTTCCGCGCTGTTCGCTCTGCTTCGTTGCTGCGAACAATCTCGCGAGAAGTAACATTCGGAACTATTTGAATATATTTCGCAAATTATCGTCGAACGTTCCGCTCGCAAAGGTTCGACGATTCTCGTGACCATTTTCACGCGACCATTGTTGTTGCGAGGGCAAATCGCGGGCAACGTCTATCGCGAAATTGAGGCGTCAGATTTTACAGTCATCGGCGTTGGAATAGCCGAGGCGCCCGCGAAGCGAAGCGCGTGAATCGAAGCAAGAGGGAAAGCTGGATAACAGCGAGAGGAAAAGGGAGGAAAGAGTGGTGCGTGGTCCAGGGTTATATGCAGTTCGGAGAATTTTAACAAGGCGGCCTCGAGTCGCCCTGGGCGAGGAATCCCCTAACGAGAAAGGGCACTTCTCCCCTCAAATATAATGAAGTCTTCGAGCAACGTTCCCACAGCCTACCCGAGGTTGCATCGCTGCACTTTTGTGCAACAATTCCATGCTAGCGGACTTGCGATTCGAGAAGGATCGAAGAAAGTTACCAAAACGCGGGCCAGTTGAGATAACAGGACTGTTAAAGTCAGAGGGACCCAGTAACCACCGAGGCACCATAAATTATCCCTTTACCATTTTCCCATAGAACTGTTCTAATAATTAGAACTTTCTACGTGGAACAGAATGCATGGAGCATCAACAAAAATTAATACTGAGATATAATATCGTCAGCGTATGAACGAAACGATTAAAGACACGTGACGACCAGAGGAGTTCAATTATTGTCGAAGCGACACGAATTACTTCGTTGCAATTATCCTGTGCAATATACAATAATAGTTGCAGGAACGAATATCGATCGATAAGGGATGAAAGATACGAGGGATTTAAAGAGGATCGTTTGGTCAGCCGGTAATCGTTCTGCTTTTTCTTGGGGCGAGGGTGGCTAACCCCTGGTGAATTCTCGCTCTGATTGGCCCGTCGTTTAGGGGATGATTCCAGGCAGCGATACGGTCGCCGGTTGGCCGGATTTAATTAATCGATCGCACGCATTACCGGCCGACAAATGGTGGGCAGGCGGTTAGAACGCTCGCAGTTAATGTCGCTGATCATTCGTCATGAAGAATAAACAAGTTCCGCCACGGAGATGGATCCTCTGTTCCGTCACGAACGCGCGACTCGTTCAGCGAAATTTCGCAGCGTGCAGCGTTAATTTGATCAACTCCATTGTCGTGGTAATTTACCCAGAAACGGCGAAGCAGAAGAATTTCTGTCGATGGAGTTTTTCGAAAATCGAATTAGGCTGGAGCAAGTTGATTTTTATGTAAATTGGGACGCAGTCCTTGGCACGCGACGAATAAATAGGCTAACTTTAGAGTTATTGTGTACAATAGTAACGAAATAATTGTTTGGCTCGGCTTACACGAAACGAAAGAATCGTAATTCCGCCAGCCTCCTCGGCAACCAACCCTTAAATCAAAACAGGGGAAGATCCTACGATCTTAAGCATTTGTAAAGCGTAGAAAATACCAGAAAGATCGTTTCGCTGGCGCAAGGGGGTCGCCATCGCGAGGAACGAACTCCAGCATCCGGGGGGAGGACCAGAGCAGAGGGATGGCAGGGTGGTTTCATAAGTTATCGATTGAAACGGAGTCAGAGTGGTGGGAAGAGGGTGTCAGTTGCCATGCCGACCGAACCTGCGCTCTACGTCTTGGACGTTTACCTTAATGCCCGGGAATTACGGGACGTGATTTTCACCCCTGTTTTCTCGTCCCTCTTTCTCCCTTTCTCCTACGTCGAGGACGCTTTAGGCGATAATGTAATTTTATCTGCACCCTGTTTCCCCCTACCGCCATGCCTCGAACGATCTTCCAGAGGCGTCTATGTGTTTGCCACCCTCTTCCGTCTTTCTCACTCCCCTTTCATTCCCTTATCGCTATTCCAACCCCCCTGGACGGTTTTAGCATGACGATCCAGGGGACAACGTTTTCTTCGGCAAACAACGTTAGTTCATTGGCCGGCGGCGAGGAATTAATTGGATTCCCGCGAAATTAATTGCGCCAAAAGCCACCCCCGACCGGAAATTAGAGCCGCTAACGCCGTGGAATTTTCCATCCTAAGTGGGGGTTGGGTTGAAAAAATTCTTGCCGGTTCCTGCTGATCGTTTCTCTCATTCTTTTCTGGTTAATCTATTGGGCCAATATAATGGAGGGGAGAAATGGCACAGAAACTTGTGGTAAAGCGGACTTATTTTTGGAAAAAGAAACTTCACGAGGAGGCAGAATTTCACGAGGAAATTCCGATTTCGTGGATCGTTGCCAGGGGCACGATTCACCCTTCGCTACGCCAGTGGAGCAGCGAGCCACCCCCTCGGGGGCTGTACCAACACAAGCCAGCATTAGCTAACTGCGCCCTGATTCGTCGCCGGATCGATCCGAAAAACGATGAAACTTAACGCGAATTGCGTCACCAGCAGGGCAGTTAATTCCAGCTAAATGGAAGCGGGATCCTTTGCTTCGCGGAGAAAGAGGAAACAGCCAGTTATTTATTGTACCAAATTTCGTGCACGACACGATGTTAAATACGTTGCATTAAAAAGAAAAGTTTCTGCGTTAGACATAGACCGTCGCTAAAAATTATACTTAGCAAATTGCTGGGCGAAAAGGGTGGTTCTCGACGTGGATAATGTTAAATTACGACTATTTGAACTCTCCAGAGAAATCCAACCCCCGGTGGCTCCTACGAAAGGCGGGGTCACGGATTCTCGAGGGGGATAGCGATACCGTTACCATGGAGTTATGTAAATCGTCGGATTACTCGGCCCTGTAAATTGGAAATCAGGCTCAGCAGGGGGTAGAAATGGCCGCGACGATTTTCCAACCGAAGAAAGTCATCAAACGCCAATGAAAATCGCTCATCGTATAGAAATCTCGCGATTTTTGTTACGGACACGAAAACGACGATAATTAATAGCATCGGATTCGTCAGGCGAACCAGCTGGTACGTTTTGCGGTAAGAGTTTGTCGCCAAAAATGCTGCTGCACGCTCGAAGGCTAACGATCGAACGAGATGGGGCGAGCGAAGGGCGAAGTGGCACCATCCCCGTGGCGTAACGAGAAGCGTGAAACAGGCGCAGAATCGCGTCGAATCGTCCCACGGGCCGCGTTACACGCATTAGCTAAACGGCGGCTCTGATTGGCTCCCTTCTACGAACGCCGCTTTCGTCAACCCCCTAAGGCTGAATTGTTGGGGTGGAACCAGGAACGCCAAGATCAGAAACGATCTCTTTCATCCCCGTGGCTGAAAGAGGGCGATTTTTGCCGTATCTTGGGGCGGAAATTTGTCTCCTTCTCTGGCAGGACGATTCCGAATTAATTCGTGCTTGCGGGAAAGGGTTAATTGAAGGGAAATGGAGGCTGAGAATTTCCATGGAACCTGGGGAAATATTAAAATCCCTCGAATTGCCGAAAAGTTAAGTGAAACTGTCTGGATTCGTTTGGCGGTAGGTAATTTGATTCGATGATTACACGATGGCCAGTATATCGATACGTGTCAACCGAATTCGATTCGACGAAACTATTTCGCGGCCCACTTCGAGGTGCACCACTGACGACCAATAAGTTGCACGGTCGACGACTCAGTAGGTATATCTTTAGAAAGAAAGAAATTATTAAGCTTCGATGGGAGATAAGTCTAAAGCGCTCGTTTGGAGGCCATCGCTGGAAGAGGCTGTGACTCTCGATGACGTATTGATTTACCTGGGCAAGTACATAAAACAGCACGGGGTGATTGAATCGAAAAGTAACCTGCGAACTTCGATCGTTTAAAGAGAAATAATGTTACTCAAAATCTAGGGAACAGGAACACAATTAATTAAATTAATTAAATTAATTAAATTAATTAAATTAATTAAATTAATTAAATCGTTCCGTCCAACTCGTGCACTCGAAATTCATTTTTCAATCATGCTCAGACCCGTACAGTTCAACAGCAATAATAGTAACGCAATAATTATTTTCGTTCCTATTATCCAATCAGGCGAGTTCGGCAGGTACCAAAAGTACCTTTCCTGTATGATGATGTTCTTCTGCCTCTTTGTCGCGTTCATCTACTTCACTCAAGCTTTCTTGACCGTCCTGCCAACCGAATATTGGTGTAAACTACCGCACGCCGAAGGGATATCCACGGAAAAATTGAAAAACCTCATGATACCCAGCGTGACAGTTGTCCCTTACGAGGGCCACCATTTGTCCTATTCTCGGTGCTGGATATACGATGTGCCAGTGGAGACTGTGCTCTCTGCGAAGCAGCCGGATAAAAATTGGCCAGTGAAGAAATGTAGCAGTTGGGATTTCAAGTTGAGCCCCAATGACGTCACTTACCTGTCCATTGCCGCTGAAGAGAAATGGGTAACCGTAATTGAGAGACGGGAAAAGAAGGAAATAACAATTGCTACGAACGAAAGTCCATTCTACCGTTTGCATTTCGCAGGTTTGCGACGACGCGTACAAATCGAATCTGGCCCAAAGTATCTTCTTCATGGGGTCCATTGTCGGGGGCCTGTTGTTCGGAGCACTGGCCGATGCATACGGACGGGTGCCGATTTTAGTTGCAACGAACATGGTCGGTTTCATTGGTGGGATCAGCACGATATACGCCAGCAAATTCTGGCATTTCTGCGCGTGCAGGTTCGTCGTTGGCTTAGCTTACGACAATTGTTTCGTGATTGCTTATATATTGGTACTGGAGTACGTGGGACCAAGATGGCGAACGTTCGCCGCTAACATGTCCTACGCGATTTTTTTTACGCTCGGTGCAGTCAGTTTGCCGTGGATAGCATATGGATTGGCTGATTGGAAAATGTTCAGCATCGTAACATCAGTTCCATTGGCCGTCGTCGTCGTTGCACCTTTAATTATTCCTGAGAGTATAAGGTACGCATTACTCATTCGTTATCTGAGAAATGTCGAACTGCGAATCGACAGCTGTAATAGCTGCGCTAATTAACCACCTGCGTAGGTGGTACGTCGGTACGGGACAGATCGAGAAAGCCGTGAGGATCTTAGTGAACATCGAGAAGGTAAACAGGGTCACTCTTCCTCAGGACGTGTACGACAGTTTTCTCAACGACTGCGTCAAAACGGCCGAAAGTATTGCGTCCGAATCGTACGGCCTTATGGACCTCTTCAGAACGAAACGTTTAAGGTAACGACTACCCTCGAGGATTGGGACCGTATCATCGTGCATCGGTCTACCTATGCTCGTCGTGCAAATGCACACAAATCATACCTTGCAACGCTAAGCGCGGCTTAACAGTTTAACAGTATACACTGTACGCAGGAGGACTACCATACTTCTAACGGTGACCTGGGGCGTGATCCAAATGTCCTACGACGGCCACATACGATGCTTGAACAATCTAGGCATGAACATGTTCGTCACGTTCACAATCGCGTCCGCAACCGAATTTCCTGCGGAGATGTTGCTCATCTATTTTCTGGACGTTCTCGGCCGGCGATGGTCCCTGTTCGGCTCCGTCATTCTCGCAGGACTCTTCAGTCTCTGCGCTGCCAGCGTTTCCATAGGCGTTGCTTACGCGTCGTTGGCTATATGCAGCCGACTTTTTATCAGCGTCAGCTCGAATATCGCGATGCAGTACGCGGCTGAATTGTTGCCGACAGTGGTTCGAGGCGAGGGTGTGTCGTTGATCCACGTCACAGGATACATCACCTCGCTATTGAGCCCTTTCATCGCGTTCTCCAGCAACCTGATGTTCAATCTGCCTATGATCATCCTCGGTGTGTCGAGCGTGTTCGCCGGAGTGCTCTGCCTTTTCTTACCGGAAACGTTGATGGAACAGCTGCCGCAGACCATTATGGTAACGTCGATTTTCGTTATCGCTATAATTGACGCAGAATTTTTGTGGCGAAGCGAAAACTGTAGAAAAGGGCGGTGGATGGTAGTTTTTTCATCATGCAATATTGGATACGCGGATATATGAAATGCGCTGAACAATTGCTTATATCTCTGCGGCGTCGCGTAAATTCGACGTTCATTTGCCCGAAGAGATTGGCTAATTCTTTTTCTGTCGAATAAAGGACGGAGAATTGTTCGGCATCGATCAAAAATTCTGGGACACTCCGTTTACGAGAAAGACGCCCATCGAGCCGCGAGGCCATCATCTGCACGCGCAACGTCCGGTCAGGAGTTCGTCTATAATGCGCAGCAGCATGATATCCGGTATAAAGGGTATCGAAAAACGACACAACACGGTGGCGAGTAGAGCGAGCCGAGTATCGCCCAGAGTTACTTAATTAAGACGTCTGTCGCTAAGCACGGGCTCTTTTGTATAAACATTCCGCGTTCTCGAATGCACAGTGAAACGAATAACCGTAGGTGGTAGACAGACGTTTAGTTAATTGACGAAATTAGCGACAACAGAGCCTCGACATGTGGCCCCGTTTAGAAGTGACAAATTCCCATGCTCGAATTTCCTGTCCCTTTCTTTGAAAACGCATAAATCCGCCGGGCCGCCCGCTTTTCTTCTTGTTTCAGGGACGTCGTCGCGCCGTGGGTGGTTGGCTAAGAAAAGACCGTCGAAACAAGAAAAGGAGAAAAAATAAATGAATGAAAGAAGCCTTGTCGTTGCGTCGAAGAATTTAGAATCGTGTTCGGTCTAAAAATTTGTTACCATTAACTCCGGTGTGTTTCGAACGTTCGCTATCGGTCAGAAATGTCTGAATAGGAAACGGGAACGGAAATTAATTCCCATTGAATTCTGTTCCGAATAAAGTTATTGCTCTGTTAATTTTGGTCCACGGGATAAGTTTGTTTCCCTTTAGCATAGTTCAAAGTTAAATCCGATACGGTCGCGAGACCTTTTTTTTTACGTAGAAAGGGTAGATAGCACGTATGTAGCGCTCTTTCGAAAGTTTTGTAGTTCTATCGAAAGAAACTCGAGACCCGACCCATGGCTCGTCACTTGACACGACTAATGGACTCATAATGACCGAACAACGTGAACGTGATGCCGGGCCACGTCGAAATTCGTCAGTCATGGGGAAAAATGGGGATGTCAAACTGTGCGTTCACGGTGAAACGCTTTTCCTTCGCGTTAACACCGCTGCGCCGTTCCTTTCTCGAAGCAACGCGTTACGACATTAGTGTCTAATGGAGAAACGCGATTTAAACTAATACGGTGAAACGTATTGATACATCTCGTTTATTTCTGTCAACTGGACAATAATATTGTCGCACAGCTACCGAAACAAATAGCAATAGAAACGAATTGAAGCACTGCGAGCCTGACAGAAATGCTCGACGATACTGAAAATATTGAACCAAAAATAATCTCGTTCAAGTGCGAGCGTAATAAATCGAAATTCAGAATCATTTCTGTCGATCCCGGGGATATTAATCTCAAATTAAACGAACGTTATCGATCGTTCCGAGCTTTATTCGTCGCCTCGAAGCGTGCACGCATTTAAACCGATCGGCGACACCCGAAATAATCGAAACGACGCTCCCAATATCACTGTAAACCAGTTTAAAGCCCCCACCCATCGAACACCACTCGAAGAAAGAACAATCTCGACGGAGAAACATCTCCATAGCGTTGGTTTCCGTATTTCAGGGAGCAACGACCACAGTTGACAGCGAAAACGGGCGGGAGCTCGTAAATGCGAGATTGCTTCGCCGCTTTACGATCTTTCTATCGCGTTTTCGGGATTATTTGAGAAAATGGAATCCTTTGCGAGACTCTCTGCCCCTCCGTGGTAAAATTCACCGCCCTCCCCCCCCCCCTTTTCGAAACCCTCCTATCCACCCTCGTGGCGTCTGGTGAAATTCGTCCGCCACGACGGGCGGCCAGATAAAACCAGGATGGCGTTCGAGGGTTGGCTGGGGACAGTCGTCGCGAAGCAAAGGTGGACGAGGCGTGAAATGCAAACCAGCTGGAGGAATCGTAAAAATCGAGAGTGTAACGTAAACGTACAATCGGGACGACGGCTGGTCGAACTCGATGGGCGTTGCACAGCGAAGGGATGAAAGGGGATGAAAAGGAGATACCGCGGCTCCTTATGGCGGGCGTTTTCTTTCTCCACCTTATTTCTCTCGCTATGTTTTTTTTATTGCCATCACGCACTCGGAGGAAAGTTGTCGTAAAACCGAGGGACGGCTGTAAAAGTTTCTGTCGGCGCGTTTGCCCTTAGCGAGCTTTGGAACTTTCTTTCCACGTTGGAACACTTTCGACGCTAATGAGGCATGCTTTGGGAGAAAGGAAATTATGGTTGCGCGGGTCGTTTCCCTCGTTTTGTTACATTGAAGCTGCGCGCAATCTTTTTCCCTTCCCTTTACCGTTTCACGCGGACGCGGAGCGGAAAATGTTTATCGCCTCGTGTAATTATTTTTCGTAGTTCGGTGCTGGTCGAATTATTTTTATTGCCCGGCTTGACAGTAATACACTTGGGGGGCGTATCGATGATTTAGAATGGAAGCATCGTGGGGTCCGGTTTTGTATGGAAATACGACGTTTATGCAGCACCGGAGGAACGAAACACAATTATCTACAAATATCAAAAATTTTAGTGCTCTACACTTTCGAGCATAATGCACTTCCAACCCTCTCCCTCGAAAACCCATAACGGAACCACCGAAACCACTTCAAATCAATTTCCCTCGGCAGTCCAACGACCATCCTCGACAACCAGCTACCCAACAACTTACCAGCAATCACCCGATTCCGCTTCTGGACCTGGAAAGTCTCCTCGAAACGAGCGTGCTCTGTGCAAACAAACGATTTTCTCCCCCATCGAAGAAAGCGACCAGTAAAAACTATCAACTGCCTGCACAAGTTCTGTCCACCGAGTGAGATGCGCCCAGTAGCCCGTTTCTTCGACAATGGATCGAACAATTGCCTACCGCGACAGAACAATTACATTCGCGACGATATCTAACCCCTCCGTGCGAATCGCACCTGAGCGCACCGCACGTATTCTCCAAGCTCGATCGCAGCCCCGAGTTTCTCGCATCAATGACGGACCCGCGCACCAAATTCGCCAGACAGAGAACGCTTACTCCTCGGAAGCAACATTTTTGTTTCGCATTTTCTGGTGGACAGTACTTGCGCAGCGGTTCGATAAAAAATATACAGAAGAGGTTGGCACACGTGCGCCGACTTTCCAGTCAATTTGTGCCGATAAAACCGAGCGCCGCCAGGGGCTCGTGCTCCAAGGCGAATCGGCTATGGCTACCATGACGAGGACGCGTCCGGGCAACCCGGCAATTTTCACCTCGAAGGAACGATCATCTCCTTCGATGGTGGTGCTGTGCAGCCGCCTCTCGAACGATCCTCCGCTTCCTACGTGATTGCTCTTCGGCAACTACTGTTTGTTTAGCCGGCCACTCAGACCAACGACGGGTGCCCGCTCGAAGGTTTTCGCAATTTCCGTCCGCGTTTCGACTGTGCCACCTCTCCTCTTTAAGGTGCTCGTGTATATTTTTCTTTATTTTTGTTTGTATTTATTTTCCCCCCTTTTCGTTAAAGTTGCTTTCGGTTCGAGTAGCGATGGGGACGATCCAGATGCTTCTCATACCTTTCGGGTAAATTATGGAGTTTGTTCGATCAGCATTTAATGCGCGACGTTCAATACTTGTTAACTCGACGAAAGTAGCGCCTGCTGAATGATAGCGGACGGTACTGAATTAATTTATCGATGCTGTTGCAAGTGAAACGCAGCGTTCGAGTATTTCCTGCGGACCGCGTAGCACGGTCTAATGAATAGTTTATTTGCATGCCGTGGCTGTAATGCAAGCGTTACTTGCTGCTTTAAATAGCAAGGGGGTTAATGGAGAAGCATTGCGCCCATCGCTAGCTCGAAGTATGCAGCCGTAGTTTGGATTCTTCTGCGGCGTCGGAAAAGAACGTGGCGGATCGACGAGTCGAGTACGGGATTACGGGGAAAGGAGAGGCATGAAATTGTGCCTGCAATTCTTGCCACGAGGTTTACTGCCTAAGGAAAGATTATGGGAGTTTGGCGTTCGCCAAAATGGTGGAGCCTATGGTTTCCGGTATAGGGGACGGGCTGGAATGGGGTGAGAAGCGTGGAAGTGTCTGACTCCCGTCGAATTGCTGTTATTTCTCGGAGTTATGCCTGCCGCGGACTGCACTTCCCTGAATTTTTCGGATTCCTCGACTTTGGCTGCGCTGAATTTGCAGGGGGAGAGGGGGGGGGGGGGGAATCACTGGTTAAGGTGTTACTTTTCTGTACTTGCTTCGCTTGTCCGGAAGGAAACGAGTTAACGGGCGATCGAGTTCGATTTTTATAATGGAAACTCGACGGGGATCGAGGAAAAGAATTAATTAATGATTTGTCGAGATTTCTACCTGGATTTGCGCAGCTTGCCGACAATCTTCGTTTGCTTCGCGCAGAGAACGTTATACCAGCTATTCTTGCACCGCCGCGATTACCACTTTATCAGAGGCCACAAAGGTGTATACGCTCGGTCGGTTGGAACTCAATTTCTTGCCATTATTTTCGGGTCGCTTGTACATCAATTTAAAAGCCATAGGCGGCGTAAAAGCACGAATTAAACGGGGTCGCGGCGATATCGCACCGTTTCTGCAAGCTATTTATGCGAGTGCATAAAAGTCGACAATGCCCGGCTTCCCATTAAAATCAATGCCCGTGGCCGTCCCGCTTTACGGCCGGGCAGTAAACATTAATTAAAGTAAGAAAAACCGAGGGCATTGTTAATTCCTTCGGATCACAATGTGGGTCGTGTCGTACCTCACGCACGATACGATCGCGAGCTAACGTCACCTCCGCGCTGCGTCCAACCGAGCACCAAAAATTTACAAAGAGCCAAACGGACACCGATCGTATCCAGAGTGTCCACGAAACATCCCCTTCTAACCACCCACGCGTGTCGCACAAAAGGACCAGAAGAATAACAACGGCGAACAATGGAAAGAGTGTCCCAGCGCGCTTCGTGCATTACGCATTGTGTGCTTACAGTTTATAGGGTGGCTGCCGGCGATCATCCCCGGCAGTTAACTCAAATTGCATTATGGAGGGGCTGGTCGCGTCCCAGTGCTGATTGCAGGGTGGGTTTGAGCTTCGACCCCCCTAAGATGATCCTCGTAACACGCTGTGCACTTTAGGAACGCGTTCGCCGTATTTGCACGCCTCAGTCTTCGTTATCGATCGAGATAATGGGGTTGACGAGGCGGTCCGTAAGTTGCGACGTTAATTTTACGCGCGGAGATGATCAGTTTTCGGGTAACAATTTTTCAGCAACGCTTCTCAACAAGCGTTGCTGTTCGTCATTTTCATCGAGGGCAGTACTACCCAAGAATTGGGAATAAAGCACCACTTAATTCACTGCTAATTCGGCACGCGAGTATTGCTTAATATCGTCGTGATCGTTCGCGACGTGAATTGCATTCATTTTTGTCGCGCGAAAGCGCACAATATGCACCGATGTAATGGAGCATCCCCGTGTCTATTTGTTTAAGTAACGCAGGGGTTACTGCGTTGGACATGGGGTGGCGAATAATTGAAATCAAATGACACGTGACACCCTTTCCGAGTGGCATCGTAAAGGAACGAGCTTCTTGCACAGCGTGCATTCGATATCGATCCACTTTTCATAAATCAAATGGATTGCTCGCTTTTAATTGTCGCTCGATTACTGGTCTCGGGACATTGGCTTCGGCAGATAAATCGTGGGAGTATATTCTTCGACTTTTAATGTCGGTCCGACGATGCCAGCGGTAGTTCTGGAAGTCCTCTCGCATCGTTGGATATTTATCTATTCCACGTCGAGTTAACGCCCGATTAGATACAGGGCACGACGTCGCTGGATGCTGTATCACCTATGACGTTAAGTATCGTACAGGTTTACGCCGATACTGTACCCCATCGCGTTGGCAACTTCAGGGAATCGCTCCAAATTACACGTTCGCGATACGAACAAAAAAAATCGAGATAACCGCAGCGTGGGATTAAGTCCTGTTCCCACTCGATAAATTGTTCCGTAACATATGTCTCGAAATGCAATTTCGACGCATACATTACATTCCTCCGCAGAAAATTATGCGACGTCATTATTTGTTAGCTTCCGTTTCAGTATTTTTTTTTACGACACGATTCTTCGCGCAAATCGAATTAGACATCCGTATTTATTAATTGCATTCGGCGATTCACTGTGTACACGTTGACGCGTGGATATACTTTTGCTCCGGATCGATCGTGTTATTATTCCCCAAGCGTGATCGGGACTTAATTGGAAGCCGCCAATGCAAACCAATTTTTCAGTAAATATACGAATCTGCTCGAAACCTCGGCGCCGGTAATACCCTATCGGTCTAATGGATCGCGCGATCGGATTGCATTATGGGTCGAAATTGCAAGCGTGTACCAAGCTTAAGAGCATCGCTGAACGATGCACAAAATTCTTTCCCACCTAACTGTGTACTTTGCAAACTGCGTTTCGCGACCGTTCTTTTATGTTCAAACGTTACAAAACATCCTATCGCACGATGCGCTTTATATTCGTGCATCGTTCTAAATTTTCTACCGGGCCACTCGCGAAGCTAAGCTCGCGAGTTATCTATTGCGCACAATTTCTTTTCGAAATCCACTGTTATCTTATTACTATTGAGATCTTGAAAAACACCTCGAAAAATAAGCGTCCAGAGTTTATCAGCGTCGCCGAGGTTCAATCGTTTCAGCGTCGCGTCGAACGAGGACCACTGACGCCAGTGCTCGTCACGATCCGATGGAAAACAAGCATATTTCGGTGCTGTTTCGTGATTGCGAAATTCCACGACGAAAGAACAATCGGCCACGTTATCTGAACGATTGGCCGTCCCGCGACAGCCAATGTACGGCGTTAATTAGGTAATTTGCGTCGGCGAAACCGTCAATAAATTAATTAAGAATCGCCGGCCGCTGGCCGTGAACCGAAACGGACAGATAATCTAATACGACATCCCGCAATGTTTCATCATATTTACATCAGCTACATCGAGCGGCAGCCTTCTTTTTTTATCTTGTTCTTCGCTCGTCTTTTTCTTTCCACGGTAATTTTCGAGACTACATCGGCGTCGATGGACACGTTTCTTCTAAATCCATTTTCCAATAAAATTTCTCGCGTTTCGTTCAGGCGATTGAAATGTGAAAATTTACCATCACGTTTCCACCCCCCCCCCCCGCACGATGCAAAAAAAAGAAAACTGAGTACGAAATCGACTCGGAACTGTCAAAATACGATCTCCGCCCTTTAAAATCAGCCTAGGTAGATCGTCGTGCGATTTTTCTTTCGCCAAGTTACAGCGGTTCAAAGATCTACAATTATTCGGGCAAAATTTAGTGATTTAGGAGCGCATATGAAAACAATTCGGATAAACGGAGAAAAACCCAGCTTCGCCCGTTTCTACCCCTTATTTTCAGCTACGCGACAAACACAGGGTGGGCGGTGAATCACAGAACAAGTTCCATGCAAATCCGCGTAACGGGACCGTTTATTCGACCCATAAAAAGCCCAATAAAACCGTCTTCCAAGCGAGAAGATGTCCCACCCTGCGCCGCTACCCCTTCAACCCCCCCGGCTGGGTCGCGCGACAGAGGATAAATCGTTGACTGGAATAAAGAATACACCGTGGGGGTGCCATGAATTCTCGTTACGACTCGTATCCAGAAACGGAGAGAAATCGTTCTACGTATTGCCTGGAATTGATCTGCCCGTTTCTTCTTTTCCTGGAAACTTCTACCCTTAGCTCCACCGATCTCTCCCCAAGCCACCCTCCCCCCCTTTCAACTTTCTTCCTTTATTTCCCGGCTTTCTGGCGCGTTTATACGAGGCCTCGAATTAGGAAGACGAATCTCTTCTCGTGCGAGGTGACGGACGATTCCGGAAATTTGGAAAACGAAGACTGGCCCGCCAGGTTTAATTGACGGCGACCCCGATCGAATGGTTAGTTAGGAGGCACGCTAAGGACGAGGGTGATTTAGAGACGCGCGGCGGAAGATTTACAGGCGTCGCGGAGTATATTTGGACGTCCGATATTCGAGGAACGACGAGCCCTCACGTTTCTTCGTCTCATCTGCTTCTCCGAGTTTCGGGAGTTTAGCAGCGGTGGAAAAATTTCGACAAATTCTGGATACTCGCCGATACAGAATGGCTTTTTTCCTTCAGCCCTTGAGGAGTTTTTTGGTCTCGCCGAGCCGCCGCAATAATTATTGAACTTTGCGGCCAACGATGGCAGCTATTAAATAAATATTTCCAACGCCTTCCGTAGGGGCGGGCGATTTTTGCCGGACGAATTTCTGGCCACAGCCACCGGAAGCTAGTCGAATCCTTAATCCTCTGGTCCCGCGTTGACATTACAAACAGGGTTTCGGTGTTGGGAAAATATTATTCCAAGAAGGGTTCGTCGGAACCCCTCAAAGGGCCGGTGAAAGCGATACATCGATTGTGCCCGCGCCAGGTGGCGAACCTTGGCAGATAACATTAAAGCCAATAAAGAAAATATCGACGGCTAAGTAGATAGAAGCGGACAAAGAAGGATCTAGCCGCGGTAATGGCGAGTAATAATGGCGAAATAATGGAAAAATAATACAGACATTTCCGCGATGGATAAAACGCGTGCAAGGAACGTTACGGATTCGCACGAAAGCAACAATTACGGCACGGGACGCGCTACAGAAGCGAAGCGCGGTTCGATAAAATAATCCATTTATGAAAAAAATGCCAGAAATTGCGAGCCAAAATCTCTATCAGCAAGAGTTCTCCCCTAAAACATTATACCAAGCGCGTACGCACGATTCGACGAAATCTCTGACCAGAAAAACAGACATTGCCCGATCCATCCCCGTTCCAAGAAACAGAAATTCGTTGGACGCGTCTGCGGGCAGCGCGGAAGAAGAAAAATTGACGGCACGCGTTTTCCCCAAACTCGAAACAGCTTTCCAGCGGCGTAAATTAGGACCTGGTACGCTTGCCGTTCCTCTCACCCCTATCTCTCGACTTATTTTCGCCGAAGATAAGTGTGCCAGCCCCTTCGATCGACTTTCGCCGCGCATCTGGCCGTTTCCTGTTCGCCTGTGCGTCGCCGCCGCGAAAAAGGACCGCGTCGCCGTTATCTCGAAACACGCCCGTTGTCGAAACACTTAATGTTACCGCTCGAACGATCGGGACGCCTTTGATTCCGATGGAAACACGGCCGTAACGAAATCCACGCGGATAGAACAGCGTGTCGCCGTCGGTTCGCGGGGCAATTAAATTTCCCCCACGCGGGCCGATCCTCGTCCTCGTTTCGCAGATACCGGATCGCCCGAGGTATTCGGTCGGTCCCTTTTCCTTTTTCACCCCCCGAGTGAATTCGGACGGCCCTCCGGTTGCAGGGATCCGCGTAGATTCGCGGAGAAATAATCGTGAAAGGTGCACGCGTTACCTCGCCTCCTGAGCGTCCGGGCAAAAATCTTCCCGGCGGCGTCGAAGAAAATTTTGCACCTCGTTAAACTCACGGACGCAGGGAAAGGAGCAAACACCTGCCACCATTTTGCGCATACATTATACATCCTGCCTCTGCCATTTCGTTCCTCGTTCGTCCGGATCGCTGGGGGGTGCGTTAACGATACCATCTCGAGGTGTTCCTCGACAAATTCATAAAGCACGGTTCGTAAAACGCGCACCCTCGAGATAGACGAGAGACGCTGGCGCACTTGAGCGAAAGGGTGAAGGGAGGGCGAGAGAGAGGGAGCTCGTAACTTGAGCGTAAACGGGCGTTGCGTTAAGCCGAGTGGGTGAAACGACGGCTCGTGCGAACAGAGGCAGATGCATCCACGAAAGTGCAACTCTTGGCACGTCATAGCGTACGGTCCGCTTGGGAACCATAAAAACGTCTTTCCGGTGATCGAGACGCCTCGTCGTATTGGAAATGCCACTTATCCCTTATCGCGCGTTTCTGGATCCCACTTGACGTCGGAAACCGTGGCCGAAAAAGATCATTGGTCCCGGTTTCGTTCGCCAAGTCGGATAACAGAGAAACGTACCCGAACACGAGAGACTCTTAACTAATCGCAAGAGATCGATCAGCTGCATCCCGAAGTTCCGATCGCTAATTGCCACGAAAAAGAACGGAAATTAATTAGCGTTTGTTCGCGGTCGAAGGACCGTAGCGATATTCGTCAACGGCGGCCAACCCCCCAGGGTTCGAAATCTATAGACGTTCTCTCGCGTTCCATCACCCTCTCTCTTTCTCTCTCTCTCTCTCTCTCTCTCTCTCTCTCTCTCTCTCTCTCTCTCTCTGTCTGTTACAGGATACGCAGCCGTGGCGGAAGAAAGAAGGGAGGAGAGAGAAATGTGTGTTAAAACGCATTCTAATGCGTGAATGCGTGCGTGCTAGGCCGAGTGAGCGTGTGCAAGATGGTTTAACAAGGGTCTGACAGGCTCGTTGCCGTTGTTATTTATCGGTTATGTCGGCGCATCTCCCATCTCGACGAGAGAGACCTCTCTGTCTCTCCTCTCCTCCTCCTTTCCCCTCTACCATTTTCTTCTCGCTCCCCGAGCCTTTTATCTTTCTTCGTCCTGGCCGCTCGTCTCTCCTCTTCTTTATCAGCGGCTCTTCGCGCGTGTACGGCACTTCTGGGACTGTGCCTGGACACCAGTAGCGTAGAATGGTCCACCGGGCAGAGGGAAACGGCGTGAAAGTGGACGGAACGCTTTTGGAAGCCGCGAGTCGTCCACTTGAAAGGCGTGAATAGTTTTTTTTTCGTTTCTTCTCTCGAGAGTCCGACATACTCGCGCGACGTCGAAGCTGTTCCCTTTTCGACGGAGGGCAAGGGGCGATTTAATTTTGCCAATGATATCGTTGAACGGCGGGGGTGTGTTCGTTTCGAAGCGATTCCATAATATTGTTCGAATTGTGGAACCACTGGAACATTGTTTCGATCGGAAACCTCGAGGCGAAACTGTAAAAGGCTACGCCATTGTCCGTAGCCCTGGCTCGCGGAGACGGCTGTAAACGCGTTCCCCGGGAGGTTTATACCGCTTCCACGGGGCGAGGGGGTTGAACTGTTAGGCCGAAGCACGTGTTAAAAACATAACCACTTACTTCAATGGGCTCCGGGTTTATTTATCGCGACTAACCACCCCCGCACGGTTCGACCGCGTTAATGCAGTCGAAGCGTTCGCGTGAATCGGGCGGAAAACATTTTCCCTCTAAACGACGAGTGATTTCGGTGCCAGCGAAACCGATTGATCGTCAACGGGGACGACGACGGATATACAAGAATGGGAATAGGGAAACCTCTCTCGCGGATTGCCGCTAAAACACGAAATGATCCGCACGCGGCGCGCTGCCCATGATATCTATGGAAAGGTTTAACGGTCGACATTAGCGTGTCGATATCTTAATGACGCGGCGGGGAAAAGCTTTCTGGTTGACGTCGACGAGTTAACGTTCTGTTTGGAAACCGTGGTGCGCACCGCAGTACTTATACTCGTTTTGCGTAATAGCGGTAGCGACGGAGATGGCTGCGGTTGCTTTTAATGGCCGAGCGTAGGGCTTGGTTTATTTGTGGTTTGTCGCGTGGTCGGTCTCGAGAGGAGCGCGGTATAGGCCGAACGAGAATTCCGGTGGCTTGTCGAAGCGTGGTATTTTTATTTAATTATTCGACGAGCCCGATCGCTATCGCCGTTCGACTGCTTCTCGTTTCCACCCGTTAATAGAAATCACCCGGACGAAATCGAGCCGCGCGAGATTCGCGCGATATTTATACGCGAGCAAAGCTCTCCCGTTTTTCCCCGTTTTCCCCCTGCGAACTTTTCTATTCATAAGCACCCCGAAATTCCGCGGCGCTTGCGATGAAATAAAACGGCCAGCCGGAGGAGGGGAATTCGCATAATCGAGTCGGATTTTCGTGTTCACGCCCTCGAAAATGGGAGTTAACATCGGCCGGACAGATTTATCAGGGTGGTTTCCCCATGGGGCGCGTCGTCGACTCGCTGACTGAGCGGCCCCTTGGGAACGCGACCGTTCATACATGCGAATCGGGAAAATTCTCCCGTGGAAATTCGCGGGGCCCCTCGTAACAACAGCCATCAGCGGTGGAATAGCGAGGCAGGACGGATATATTGCACCGTGGCGCTCTCGTTACCCTTTTAATCGTTTCATCAAGTTGTTGTTAACGCGCGGAATGTGTAGCCATTTTGTGGACGATTGGACAGCGTTTGTTTTCGCCCCGGCGAGTTTTCGCGGCCATTTGCGCGGAATCGTCGGGGCAAACGAGCTGAAATTTTATACCTGCGTCGGAGAACTTCGTTCCTCCGTTTCGTTCGCGGAGGAAAATTCGGGGAGCGTCGAACCGTATTACGAAACCTTTCGAATCTTTTTCTAATAAAAGTTATTTACAGCGTCGTGCTACGTGCCCGTGCAAGTATAACGTCCCCGAGTTAGATTATGCCGGGGAAAAGAAATTGTACGCGCTGCAACAAAATATAGCCCTCTCTCAGTTTGTAACGCACGATTATACCCACGGCGATATTATTCCGAAAACTGTCCAAATCGAATCTATGAAGTTCCCCGAACACTTCCGAAGAAAGAGGCATCGTAAACAACCCACATATCTCACGCACTCCTCCGAAAAAACGCTTTCTATACACCTCCATTACTACAAACGCATTCCAGCGTCATTCTCGAGCATCGAAATACCTTCGCTCTCGCAACCTGTCCGACAGAAAAAGGTGAAACAATCGTGTCCGGGTTCACTTCGATGTAGAATTGCACCGCTAGTAGCCGCGCACGGTCGGCCAAAGCTGATTTCGCCAGAGAAAATTCCGAAGAGGAAAACAAGACGGTTCGGCGCAGCGTCGCGTCCCGCTCGCGGTTTAATAATCAATTTCGTGTATCCGCCGCGAGTACAGCGTCGCGGTGCCGCGTTAACGAGGCCATAAATCCCGCAGGAAAGCGTTCCCTTTTCCGGGAACAAAACGAAAAAAGCAACGATTCGAAACCAGCACCCCCGACATTCGATCTGTTCTCGAATCGGACGGCCCCCGCTCGTAAAGATGGCAGCTCGCGCGGTCTCGCGCGAACCCGCTGTAGATTCTATCTCCTAGAATTATGTCTTTATTAGGTGGAATCTCTGTACGATGAGCATAACGGTTCCCCGTGGGACTGCAGGTGTCCGTTTAGAGAAACCTGGACACGAACGAAGCGAGAAGAGAAAGGGGAAATGAGTTATGCGTTTCGAAAACCGTTCCATCGAGATCAACCTTCTTGTTCTTTCCTTTCCATTTCTTTTTTTTTTTCTCCTTTTTTTCTTAGCTTTTTTTTCAGACCATGGCCGGAGGATCCGCTGGTAGATCTGTGAACGATCCACGCGATCGGTAGCCGGCCGTAAATCTCGATGGGACTTTTCGCGGCCACCGTTAGCTTTTCGTACTTCCACCAGCAACGGGATTTTTCGAGATCCTCGACGGGATAAGCGCGTGGAATTAGGGGATGTTCTGTTGCGTGATTTTCGGAGCTTGTCGTACCTACGGTCGACAGATCTTTATCGGTATTTTGGGCAAGCGTGTTTTCTTCCCGCGTCGGGGGAAAGAAAGATGATTTTTGGGAAGGACTGACAATACGCCGGGACATGGTGGAGATTGCAGCGCTGCAACGGGCCCGCGGGACAGGGTACGAGATTCGTTTAATTTTCTGGAATGGAAGCGACACTATTTTCGTCGGGAAAAATATCGGCCGCGGGTGCGTATAAATATCGAATAAACGTAAATACCGTGTTATAACGAGAAACGAAATTTCTTGTGCAACGATAAAATATTCAACGATACTTCTAATAAACCGGGCGACGGAAAAAACAGCTCCACCGCCAATCTCTAATAAAACGGGAAGCGATCGTATGTAAATGTGTCCACCGCTTTCGTAATGCTCGTGTTATTATATAAAATATTTCAAAATCGCTGCCCACCGGCTATAATAGCAACGCGAACACGCGAATCGGGCTGGAAATGACCGGCAATTACCGTGGCAAAATGGTATCGAAAAATTCGTGCGGCCGACAAATAGAACAACGACAGGCCCGGCTAATCACAGATATTAGAAAGCCATTAAAAATTACCGAGCCCGGAATATTTTAATAACAGGAAAATAATGTAATTGCGAGTGTCGTGAAGCTAAACGATCGTTTAGCGTGCGCGTTCGAGGCAGTAAAACGCTTTTGATGGCCGGTGCAACGAACAAATACAAAAGTGGATAATATGTCGACGGTTCCCGTTAACGTTGAAACACGTGGAGAATTACGTAAACCCTCTAATAAAGTAGCGTGGTGCGAACCCTTCGACCGCAATGAAATTGTATAATATCGGTGGCAATTAAAACGGGCGCCGGTAAAAATTTCTGGCCAATAGGAATGGTTGCGCGCGAGCTAAAGTGTACACACATATGTGTATTGGTTAACGATGTTGAGAAGCGATAAACGCGTTTGGAACGGTTATTAAAATTCCACGATTGTCGCGGCGCGTAGGTGGAATTAAATGGAACTCGTGATTCGTTTTGAAAGATCGTATTTTCGATTGGTGCCCCGTTACGTCGAACGGCCGACTAATAAAATTCTATCTACGAATTTATTATCATTATTTTCTTATGGGCTGTTTAGTAACGGAAATAATTATTCGGGGGAAAATTCTTCGAGCCACGGGTACGCATTTGTTTATTTCACAGCAATTATCTCAGCTAGACATCTTTTATTTGGCACCGAAATTGCCACAATATTTTAATTGGCCAGAAATCCTTCGGTGCACCGAGAGGATAAGAATCGCGAATGCGGAGGAGCTCTTGAATAATTCAAATTACACTCTCGCGCATCTGACATGTCGACAAGCGCTCAATTTAAATCCCCATAATTATTTTCGAGACGATTGCGATAATGTGCGTACATATTATCGGTACAACCGTTTCCAATGATTTCCTTCGTTAAACGATCGCTAAATATTTCAGCGACACCCCATAAATCCTGTACGTTTAACTCTCTCTTCCTTTTTCACCGATGGCGGAGTAACGAAGCAGATCCTTTAGAAACAGTTCGACTGGAAAACCCGACTAGGTCGAACATTTCCACAGAATTATCGGGAACATACGGACGCGCTGGTTACCCGTGGCGATACTTGACAAACGATGCCCCATAATGTCCCGTATAACAGGGCACCATTGACTCGTAGCATTGTCGCACGGGACAGAGTCGAGGACCGACCACCAGGAGGTCCATACCCGGCCACTTACTTATTTCTTCCACCCCATTGTTCTCGATCTACGAAACCGCCCCTCTCCCTCCCTGTCGAACAGTTTTCACGCTCGATGTTTATGGGACACCGTGAAACGGTGTCACGTTCCATTCCCTTTCTGCCAGCCTCGACTCTATTAACCGGCCAGGCAACGTCCTTCCTTCGTAATGAGATTATCTGCTCGGTTACGAGAACGTCCCGCAAAATCGGGGTGAAATCGGCGTGACTAACTCGGCGGCGGTTATTTTACTTGAGCGCTTTATTAAAAAAAGGAAGAGGAGAGGAGGGGCGAGTGAAGGAACGCGATGAGCGGTACCTGTATTTTCTGGGCATTAATTAACGAGCGGGCAGAATTAAAGAGGCCACGCCAATGCTCGGAGGCCAATCGGAACGCCATTAGTACCCGGTGGCATTAAACGAACGTGTTCTCGAGGCAGGTAGCTATCTTGTGCAGCGGCTTTCACGAAAATTAACTACTCGCGGTGGTTCGGTTCGAAATTCATTAATTTCCCGGGGATGCGAGTAAACGCGCACACACGCCGCCGCAGACGATCACCCGCGGTGTCCGCTCGCTATTAATGCGCGGCTCGCCTCGTCTCGAAATCGAATTACACGTCGATGGAATTAGCTTCCGTCAACGAGCCGCCTCGTTGCTCTTTGTTAAACCACCGTTGATCGCGCACCTGCCCGCCGTCCAACTGACATCGCGATTCGTAAGCCGCGCAGTTCGTTTCCTTTTTATTTCCTGCCCCGCTGCGGATCGAAAGGGAAATTGAGGATAACGTTTGACGCGGAATTGAACGAATTCGGACAGGAGGAACGAAGAAGATCGTTTATAATTCGATCGAGATAATCCACCGTCCTGCGAGCTTCGACGGTTACGCGAACGAGGTAACGGTTAATGCAAGTATCGTAATCGGCAAACAAATCGATCTTAAAATCCCGCGGATACCTTTCGGTTTCAGGTGCGAGAAAATTCTCTACCCCGAACCGAGGCGATCCACCCCCGACGTGGACACGATAACATTATTCGCAAACCGGTCTATTCGCCGGGCTAATCGAAATCACGGGCGCCATTAAATCGCCGGGGGCCGCGCCCTTTAATCGTCGCCTGACAGCGTTACGGGCCCGATTTGTCATCCACGAAATTGAGTCGCATCTGCCCCCGGTCCCGTTCATGTCCGGCCCCGTTCTGCTTCCGAGCTGACAAAGCGGTATCGGAGGAGTGTGCGTGTCTCTCCTGCTCACATCGACGCACAATAGCACGCGAGCCATCTCCTCGAGGACAATATAATGGGCACCCGGCGAATATATACGGGCCATGGACCATTAATATATGGCCACGGGGGCCATTGTTGCGAATTAGGTAGCATTGAGCGACCTATTGTCGACGACAACCAGGGGCGTCGAGCTGTGCACTCCGTTGACTGCGTTTTGATGAAGTCCCGTGGACGATCCTTGGCCTCCCTTTCGTGGGGTTCGTCTTCTGGAACGCGCCGTCTTCGTCCTTCCTTGAGCGGACGAAACTTCGGGGCTTCCTTCGTTGGTTGCCATTTACATAGAAGCAGATTTTAGAAGAGAGGGGGGTGGGTTGCTTTAAAAAAATTGAACGGTGTAATTGGTTCGTTATGCAGGGTAATCGGGTGATTGTTTTGGTATTCCGTTTCTTCTGTTTTGGGGATAAGGTAATTGTTGTGGTAAAGTTGCCTGAAGCTTTTACAATGAAAACGATACCAAACACGAGTTTATATAGGTCAGTGCGGTCCGACGAAAATTTTGTTTAAACCCTTGGACGAGATAATCGAATTTGTTTAAAGGTATTATGAACGAATGCAATTACTGCCACCACCGAGCAGACTCAAACAATAATTGGAGGCTTAAATTAAAGGCCGAAAACAAAGTTGCAAGCTCCAATAGGTTTTAACAATATTCCACGGGGGGTTGATATGTAATAAATAAATAAATAATTTAAACAATTATTACGGACAGCTGAGCAGAGTTCTAGCAATGGCATAATTTTTTCTGTGTAGCTCATTCAATTCCCTTTCATTTGACACCCAATTGATTAAAAAATAACCACCAGGAGCAGAGATAACAATTTTTAAACATTTTATCGCTAACATAAATGGTACTGGGGCGCTCCACCCCCACAAACAGTCGATAATAAGACATGTGGCGCCATCTCGCGTTTGCGGCCTTTTTCGCAGTTTCGCGCACCGCCAAAACCGAAATCCTGGATTACATCGTTTATTTAAACAATTGCGTTTTTCTCGGCTTCTACTGCGTATTTCTTAACCGGACTTGTCTTAAATTAAAGCTACGATCCATAGCTATCTGCTCCAACAGTTGCAACAATATGGCATTTGTGGTTCAAAAGTTATTAACAATTGAAAAATCGGCAAAAATGCACTCCGGGTCGTCTCGATTATCTCGACTACCAGAGTCGAGATATTGTTGCAACTGTTGGAGCAGATAGCTAAGGCCCGTAGCTTTCATTTAAGACAAGTCCGGTTAAGAAATACGCACTAGAAGCCGAGAAAAACGCAATTGTTTAAATAAACGATGTAATCCAGGATTTCGGTTTTGGCGGTGCGCGAAACTGCGAAAAAGGCCGCAAACGCGAGATGGCGCCACATACACGATTACCGACATATCTTACCGTTAAAATATTAAAAAATTATTATCTCGATTATTATCTTCTACTGGGCCGATTCTAATCAGCAATGTCTCAAAAGAAAATACCCTGTTGCTGTAACTATATGCAGTCGGCCGGAATAACAATTTTAGTTGTTTAATTGTTTATAAGAAATGAACCACAAGTGGATTAATGTTCACACCTGTTGGAGATGTTAGCTAATAACGGTAAGACCGTTCCGGTTGAAAAATATGCACGAAAAGCCGAGAAAAGCGCAATTGCTTAAATTAACGATGTAATCCAGGATTTTGGTTTCGAAGTCGCGGCAAACTGCGAAAAAGGCCGCAAGCGCGAGATGGCGCCACTTGGTCTCTTTTGAGAAGCTGCGGTGTGTTACCGTCAAGAATAGCAGCACCATATAAAAAGCAATGATAATTATAAATTTAATATCTTGGCTCCGGATGAATGGTTTTTAATCCACGAGGTCTCAAATGAAAGGGAAAAAAATATGCTACTCACCTGTAATAGTAGCGTTGCTGTAACTTTATCCACTTAATTCTGCATTTTTTTATAAGAAATGAACCGTTAATGGATTATTCGTAGCACCTTATTACTTGTACATTAGGCAAAGGCTCTAATAGATTCCACAGAAATGCACAGAAATTGGTAAAAAAGAAAGAAGTGCAAGCGAATTAATCAGGCGGGTTTCTCGAAAAATATTTTAATAGAAGTTCATAGACGCTGGTACAAAACAATTACATTTAAAAAAAAGCACACAAGCAAACGAATTCGTAGTTTTAGAAACAGTCTCGATTTAATTGTATAAGTACGGAAAAAAGTTTCTCGTGCCTCATGTACGAATGTTTATATTCGCCTCCAGTTTTCGTCGAACGCATCCTTCGGTGTGAACATTTTCTCTTTTCCTTAATTGCTAACAACGCGTTTATTTAGCAGAATCATTGCGCTTCCTTCACGTTATCATGCATTGAACCATCACGGAACGGATCGTGATTTAATTATGGTGTTTCCCCGAATCAGAGAACCTTGTTCCTCATACGGCCCAGACTCTCTATTTCTGTCTCTAATACATCACCTCGCTAGAAGAAAGCAGAGGCATGAATGAATATAAATTTAAATACAATTTTAATTCGACGGGTAGAGGTGGAATGGTACCTGTAAGTATTCTGGGGGCTTTCGAGCAAATCCTACGCCAGCTGGTGTCCCTGTTAGAATCACATCCCCTGGTAGCAGTGTCATAAATCTGAAATATTTTTTAAAACCGATCAAATTTGTGCGGAACGAAAACCGTCGAGAATAAAATGGAATCCAGGTATATTATGAATAATTAGAAATTCTAAAATAATCCAAATCTATACGTACTGTGAAATATAGGCAACGATTTCGTGTGGTTTAAAGATCAGCTCGCTAGTGTTGCCGTCTTGTTTGATGGTACCATTTACCCAAGTCTTCACCGATAAATTATTGATATCGCATATCGCCTCCTTGGTGACAACTGCTGGTCCCAATGGGCAGAACGTGTCCATAGCTTTGCCGAGAAGGAATTGACCACCATTTCTCTTCGATTTCTGCCAATCTCGCGCCGTAATATCCTGTGCCACTGTATAACCGAAAATACAGTCCTCCCCTTCGTCTTTGTTCAACGCTTTGCACTTTTTGCCGATTACTATCGCGAGCTCGGCTTCCCAGTCAACTTTCTATTAAAATAATTACAAGAGAAGCAGCTAATGAGTACCCGAATGATATCGCCTCTGGTGCTTCAGATAGCGATACAGGGATTCCTGGACAATCGACAATGGCAATCAGATAAGGACTGGTACACGTCGAGAATGATGTATACCAGTTACTTAATTTTTAAATAATATATACATATATAATAATGATGATAATAATTCTCCAGAGCTATTTCTGTTTCTATTTCAAATATTTCATCGAATTAATTAAAGTACCTAGTGATACGAGAGATTTTCAGTCTTCTTCTTCATGCATACATCGTTTTATAATTAGATCGAAAGTTCGTTTAACTTGTTATATAATTCTGTGAGGCTAAATATAGAAACGGTCACGGTTACACAGTGTGGAACAGTCTTTCGTTAATTCACAGTTAACGAATAGTCTTTTTCGGCCATCGCTCTTGAACTTACGTCTGAGATCGGTGGGAGCATAATGTTGTCGCGCGGACCGATTATATTGCTGGGAAACTTGCTGAAAATCACTGGAGATTCTGGCGTTGATATTCCCTGCTCCTCGCAGTGGCCACTGTAGTTCAGACCAACGCAAGCCAGCTTGTCCATACGGGTCACTGGTGGTAGAAATTTCACCTCCGCTTCCGGTATTACGCTTCGACCTTCCGCCACTATTCTGTAAATTATTTATCTATGGTTTAAATGCCATCAGGGGGGGTGAAAGTTAGCCTTACTGCAGTTGCCTTTGCTGGCACAGCTGGGTAGAATATTCATTTCATTTGTGATATTTGCTTTTTTTCATCGCAATTAGACGATACCCAACTCTGCCAACTTTTAAACAACACCTGCAAATTACTACGCGTAATAAAAAAGTTCAAACAACTCGCTAGTCGACGGTAACAATGGGTTAGTTTAAAACTCTGTCATGCTGTTGCAGAATACACGTACATATTGCGTTACTCAACAGTATAGTTTCTCCTGTGACGACTGTTTTCAGTTTTCGCGTGTGCAATGGGGATATTGGAATAGGCGAAATACGAATGCTAGTCGGCGACTGGAATTGAGAACGCTGGCAATCGATAGCTCGTGTTTCTCCATTAGCCGCTTTCGTACGAAAAATGTTTAAAAAATATGATTTTTATCGTTGAACTTCGATAATCGTGGTCTTGTGGCGAATGTAATAACCACGAGCATGGAATTGCATAACTCGAACATAAGCTAGCGACGTGCGTAATCAATCATTACGTGATTACTGTTTATTTTATTTGTTCCGTATCGGCTCAATTCATTTTACTTTGTCATATTTCTGTGTGGTGTAGCGAAATAAGTGAGAAAGAGAAACTGTGAGAAAATGATTGACAATATCGTCGTGCAAGTGGTTTTCATTCAGACGCGGCCGCTGCTTCAGAAATTTGTATGTTGAACCAGAACTTGCAAGCTCGCCAACTGGCACACAAACAAGAGCCAAGTTGGATTAATAGCGGTAATTACATTCGACGATCGTCGATTATTTCACAGTGTTTAAAATCGTCCTCGATCGCGAGGTACTCATAATTATTAATCATTTTTAGAAAATATCATCGTGGATACGACGTGTTCGTGTAACATGTTGTATAGTATTATCGATGATTGAATTTTGTTCGGGAGAAAAGAACGTGCATACGAGAAAATATTTGCATGAGGGAGCATCATATAAGTGGTGCTTATATAATAAATGAGATTTGTTCTAAGGGTTTTGTTTCGAACCGAATCCATTGAGTGGTATTAATCGATGTTGAATATATCGTTTCTTTCGGAGTACGAAACGAAATGTATAATGGTTTTGTGTATAAATAAAGGGGGACTTGTCCAGGCGAACACAAGAAAAATACGAAGGGAGATAGAAATAGAGAGACAAACACAATGGATTAATTATATACTTCAGGGGAACTTGATTGAAAAATCGGAGCAAGGGGTGGGGGGGGGGGGGCCACAGAGAATCGTTTCATACAAAATTTTGTTTAACTGCACGAACCTCTCTATCATAGACAATAGGTCGACTTCGTCTTCCCTGAGAACAAAATAGCAAGCTATAAAATCGCGTGGCAAATAATATGTGCTAAGAATGATTATATCTATAATTAAATTTGTTCTGTTCTTAATGCAAAAAGCTTTTAGCACGTCAGATTTCCCATTCTCGTTCATTTCATCATTTTCTTTCGCTTATTCTACCTTCGCCAATACATTTCAATTAGAATCAATTATCTTTCCCTGCTCATCATTGATCTATCGAAGCTTCGCGAAGTGATCTTGTTTTATCAGTTAATGTTGCCTGATTAACACGCATTTGGTAGTCACCAAATCTCTATTTTCGTGAATGTATTTATATCATTTCGTTCTTCGTTAATCATTGGGCCAGTGATTCGCGATAACTCGCGATAACGAGCCGCCTATCGCTTTGGACCACTACAGTACTTGAATCGAGTAGTCACACCTACCTTTTGGCCTTCTTCAGTAAATCCTCGCCACCCTCGAGAAATTTCTTCAGTGTATTGGGCATTCCAGAATCCACCGCAGACACGGCGATCACGTCACCACCTTGCACTAATTGCACCCCTAAGTGCTGGGGCCCCCCATTTTTCCCGGTGAATTGCACGAACCTGATAAAAATGAGGAACGATCAATGAAGCTCGGTATTTAATCAATAATTTACCTCCTTACATAGTAGGATTATAAGAATAATATTTTTAATAAAATAATGGACGCACAGGGATATTGAATTTATTAAAGTAGTAAATACACAAAACAATGTAGAGTAAATTTATCGGAATAATAAACCTGTGATATTTCAATCCGGTGAATGTTGAATGATCAATAATTTATTACCCTTCCTCCCTTACACTCTTAACAAGTGCTCCAACATTGTTATTCACGTTGCTTGTCGAATCAAGCACGTTTTCAGGAAAGCAACGACAAAATCGCCGTCTGCATGCATTTCAGTCGGTCCAATAAAAAAAAAGAGCATTCAAGGTTCATCATTATTATACGCGACGCGTATACACTGACGGCGAAAAACGGAAAAAAGTATCGTGTATATTGATACTCATGGATGGCCCCATAAGGGTGGGTCTACGGAGGACTTTTATGAATTTAAAGTAACCGAGCTTGAAAGTATTGTTGCATAAAATAAATGATTGAAAAAGAAAAATAATAACATCCGTAGCAATTCACATTTTGCTACTATTATAATATGCTTTTAACAAACTACTTCTGGTTTACACATTGATGACAAATATATACACATTTGCCCGGCTACTCTGATTCAAATAGTTAACCGTGTGCGAATTAGATCCAGTTAATCAGTGTTTAATCGGACAGCATATGCTTTTGACATTATTTCATAAACCAAGAGAAAAAACAATTGCAAGTTTCGAGAGGAAAGTTATTTTACACATCTGATACAAATTATCGAAAAACCTGCTGGCCACCGGTGATGACTCCAGCACTTGGTTTATATAACAAGTGGAAAGGTTCTGCCAGTGTCAGACAAGAACGGTTCTAGTAATTAGTAGATATATATTTGAAATCAGTAAGGCTTGTTCCTCTCGAAATTATAATACTACGTATAATATGATAATATTTAGCTAAGTTTTATTTAACATATACGTGTATAGATTTAGTATTAAACTAGTAGAATTAAGATGAAGACTACACAGAATCGTAGCAGAAAGTTCACGATACCGTATGTGTATCTACATAAATTCGTGGAGTTCATTTCTAATATTTTTTTTTCCAAAATTCTGTAGGAAACTTCAATATGCCTTCACGTTTATCGTATTACTTGTTCTAATCTCATTCATCCTCATTCGTCAACGTAATATCATATTTATGTTAATGAACGCCCCTCGGCCAGGTATATTTGCACGCGGCTACCTTCAGATTGAGCACTATCTCGCTAAGTGTATAAGTTCAGACCAGTTCACCGTCGATGGCATAATTACGCCTCGGCTAGCATGCTGGGTGTTCGAATCGAGTAACCATCGATATGCTACAGCAGTATTTCCAAATTATCCTCTTTCAGAAAGAGGTACGAAAACTTCACAGGTAAACAGCATTCTATGAATTTAGCAATCAATACCAAGGTGCTCATTAAAACGGTGTGAAATTCGATCGCTTTAATATACCAAGGGAAATGTCATGTTTCAGACACTTTATAGAACTCTGAGATATTGTAACATTAAAATTGTAGCGAGGTCGAACTTACCTCATGTCGAGCGGGCTGCTGCTAGAGAAATTCCTGCCGGCTGTGCTCGTAGCGAAATGCGTGTGGCGTTTCTCGGCGCACAGATTTCTGAAGGCATAGTAAGCTCTGTTAATCGACCGTAGTCTACCACGGTAAGGCATTTTTATCGTTTTTGAAAGTTTCCACGGGCGAGATACGAGCGTCGTGTTACAAACAGCTCCTTCGAGTGGGAAAAAATATTGAGGATATCACCGGCAAAGATAAAGTACTTGTCACGAAGGACGAACTACAACTGAACACGTTACGCCACTTTAACGCTGACGGGCCATGATGGGAGAAGCCACGTGACCTGCTAAAAAATGATTCTGCTTCGAAAGCATCTAGCGATCGATTAGATCCAGATTTTTATTAATAATGGACACAATTATTTGTATATTATGACTGTTGTTCGTAAATGATCTTCCTTTGTGGTTTTTTTTTTAAATTAAGACGATTTTTGTTAACTTTTTAACTAACTAAACATTGATTCCGAAGAGAATCGAGACTAATAATTTCTCCAAAGCGATCTGAATGTACAATTTTAATTTTCCAAATATTACAGGATCCGAAACGCACATTTTTCGTTTATATATATAGATATAGATAGATATATAGTTTTTATTCAATATCTTTACAATTAGTTGCGTTATTTAATAGGGTAGTGGCTTTCTCCTTGTGAGGGGAAATTCTTCACGTTTGTGGTATGGATTATAGGGATCGTCCACATAATAACGTGGTCTTTTCCAATAGCTTGTTACCATCTTGTCTAGTAAAGTGCATTGAGTAGCATTACAGAAAACGTGTTGTTTATATCTCCGTTTGCTTTTACCAGATTTCTTCCACAATCTCTTATGACGACCAGCAATTGTTCTAATCCAAATGCCCCTGTAATCAGAAAAGAAATGTATTATGCAATACACAGAATAATGCATAGGACGTTGCATGAAAATATTACCAATTTAATCTATAGAACCTCTTAGGTACAGCCTTCACGGATTTTCTTTTTCCTTTGCCTCTAGAGTATTTCGTAAGTGTTCTTACAGATGTGTTAGTGGGTGCTAATGTTGATGGTACAATGCTATTGATCTCTGTAGGCCTACAAATTTTAGTTACATTACTGACATTAATTTATAGCTCTTTAATGTTACATAATATATCACAGACTATGCTGTAGCTATGTACCCGAATATTTTCTTTTGCGCAATGTCTCCAACATTGTTCGATTTGTTAATGCTCGAAGAAAATGCACCAAAGAGCCTCTGTTGAATACACTGTGCCGCCGGAAATTGTTTAACAACGGCGTTTGTTAAATGTATTACATTTGCTCGCAAAGCAATGCCTGAAACAGAACAAATTGCAATCAATTTCAAATATAAAACGAGATATCGATTGTCGCGTGAAGCGCAAGATTTGATATGCGTTTTGAATAAGCGCGCGCGTAGTTACGTTCCGTCACGTTCCTTTCGTCGGGAAACCAAAATGGTTCTCCAACTTGGACGTGCATAACCTATAAGGACCGAATTTAAAGCAATTATCGTACAACGACTCGTCGAATTCCATTGACTAATAGTTTAAAATGAAGCCACCGAACTCTCGTCGGATATAGAGCATCTACCGATGCTGAATTAACCAGGAAATTCACGTTACATACCTCGTATCGCCGTACTAACAATTCGCAGCATTCTTCTTTTCGTATAGTTCCGGTCGGTAACCAGCTGTTTTGTGCCGTCGTTCCCTTTTTCCTTTGGCTGCCTGACCGGCCACCCGAAAGATGTTCCGAATTGGATTAAAATTTCCGTGCAACGGTCTAAATAGGGTACGTAAAGTAAGTAAATAGTAAAAGATAGTGCTGGTCCAGATCCGGTGGTCTCGCGTTTCGTGGATTTGGAAGTAATATTGTGAAGGAGTCGGTGAGAAACCGTCGATCACTACGTGCTGATAGAGATTATTGTCTCGACGTCTTCAGTAATAATATTTGATGTTTCTTTATTGTTGCTCGATACGCGAGCGGTAAGTCAATCGCGGAATGTGTGAGAAATCGTGCCCGTGTCACGAAGACGATCTTTTTGCCAGTTGTCAGTGAATATTCGTGCGAACAAGACCAAGGTTGCTCCACCTCGTGTGACAAGATGGCTTAAATTTAGGAGCTTACATAATTCCAGAAGATTTCACTGCCACTATAACGCTTTCAGGTCAAGAAGCATGGATCCTCCAGGCTCTATTTGACAACTAGGTGTTACGAGACACGTGCACGGGTTAAATGCGACCCGGAATGGAGGTAAGCATACGATTTTTCATGTTTGTTTTGCCAACACGTTGCTACAATTGTCAAAGATATAGTATCGTTTTTAAGTGTTTCTTAGAGAGGTAGATCTTGCCGGTTATTCTTCTTCATTCGATTTAATGTGCTATGCGTTAGTAGCGAGCTATTTAGCAGATTTACGACGTGCTTGACACCTATTTACGTTGAGGTTAGGATATGGCTGACGTTAAATATTTTATTCGATCCAGTTGCTGATTTTAGAGTCGTTTAACTGTTTCGCATACAATTTTCGGTAGGATTCGTTTCGAAGTCATTGTGTAATTGTTATTTTTATCGTTTCTGCGACATGTATTGGTACCAATAATAATACCAAAAATAAACTTGCGTACACTTCATTGAGTAGCTTGCTACAGAATATTTGGAGTATCGTACTTATCAATGAAGGCAACTATATTTTATACGAACTCGGTTGTATGTTTTAGGGGTTTGAAGGATGCCAAACTTATGTCCAGATATTCTGGACATAGGTATTCCACTGATCCTCCAAGAAGGTATTATCAGTTTTAAACTATGAATGCTGTTGCAATGTGTTATGTAATAATGTTTTTTGCACGCTGTATCCACTGATTCGTCTAATTTTAGCACAACGTTGAATTTAAATATATAAAAGAGTCAACTATGCTTTCAAGCTGCATGAAATTGCGAAATGAATTTTGAATGTAATAATCTAATATGTTTTACGATATTTATTATTATAGCGAGAAGAGTAAAGGATCAAGAACATTACTAACTCTAACTGCTGTGGCAATAGGGGCTTCGGGTATATTATTTTATGCTAAACATGATCCAGTGTTTCGTGCGAACCTTGAAGGCTGGGTCCCGGGCACGGACAAAACGATTCAGATCATCTTTCAGGAGGAATCGTCATACTTTGAATTCATACGTACATTCTTTGAAACCCTGAAGCAATCGTAAGTTCATTGATATTGAATTAATAATTAATAATGTTTCGCTGATCTTGCAATAATTCGTGGCTCTGTATTTGCTTGCAGAATAATAAATGCCGTTTTTGGAGGAGAATCGAACAAAGAATCAGGTCAGACAGGAATTGATTGTATGAATCTTGAAGATTATATACGTGAGCCCCCATTAATTTTTCCTTATCCATTTTCCATCCCTTCCCTTTATTTTTTCATTCGCTTACAAATTAAATATGTAAAACGCTACATTTAGAGTGATACTTCTTCTTTTTTTACTAACACTCGACAATAACATGTGTACTGTAGCACCAAAGCCAGCTTTTGTACCGCTGGTTGACAAGAAGGATCCGCCTATTAACGACCCATATACCGAAATAAGAATAAGCAAAGAAAAGGGAGAAGAAATCGAAGTTGGTAGGTTTTCGTTTTAACACAGTGCGTGATTTTATCTAACAGAAAATTATTCTTTCCCCGCGAAATACTAGACTCACATATCTCAATTTCTTTTTTTTCCAGTGGCCGAAAAACCTCTGCCACCTCCTAAGGATGTACCTATGGAATTAATGCCAGAGAGCCTGGTCGAGCTAGAAACATCGTGTGGTGACACTGCATCGAAAGCCATCGCTGCTTATCAGAAAGCTGCTTGTGCCATACAAGATTATAATCAAGATGTAATAAAAGTCGTAGAGAGTGTCAGCTCAACAGTTGGCAGCCCCGTCTGGAACAGGTAATTTGTTTTTTTTCCTCGTGATTCCATAGCTTTCTTTCCAACTTGAAAATGAAAATTTGTTCGAATTAAACATACTCGTTTGGATACAGACTCAAGGAAGCAACAGAGAAGAGAAAGAAAGCTGTCACAGAGGCGGAGGAGCACGCTAATCAGGCTCTCGATTCGCTAAAGAAGATGTACAATCTAATTGACGATCCAAAATTCGAAGCACCATCTCACATGAAGACTACCGCCCGGAGGAATATTAAAAGAATTCTGGACGACGTGGACGATGCGAAGAAGAAGTACGAAGTACAAATAGAAAGTGGCAATATGGCTGAACGTTACTGGAAACAAGTTAAACAATCGAGGGAGTACCTGAACGAAGAACTGGGAATCCTCTTCCCTGGTATCAATATTCATGAAAAACGATTGGCAATCGACGAGAATGCCTTCGACTTGTTTGTCTTGCACATGTACAACAAAGTGACCAATCTGCAGAAGGAATTGGAAAAGATAAGGGTAAATATACGTTGAATAAGCAACACGCGCTGCACACATTCCACTTAAATACAATATTAAAATAAACTCAGCCTGTCTATTCTTAACATTATAGACGGTGAACGAGACCAAACTGAAAGCAGCGTTGAAGGCGACAGGTGAATTAGCCAACCAGGAGAAATTGGACGCCCTCGTATGCCAGGAGGTGAACAAGGAGCAGCTCCTTCTTCGTGATCAATTCGACAAAAAGGTAGGAGAATTATCTCAACGTTATTCGCACCAATTGGTACAGTGTAAATCCAAAATGAAAATAACATAGTCGCGATATTCACGTGGACTATCGCGCGCGCGTTAATTCATTCGGCATACATCTAAAATCTAAACGATATAACAGCAAAACTTTATTTCACGAAACCGAGGAAGACCCAAAGCCGTGTCGTGGCAATAATTCACGCGTAATGCTCTAAAAGTTTGGATTTATGCACGTACGCGTCGAAAATTCTCCCATGCATCTTGACCGAATATCTACGTGCCCGCGGTTTATAAAGTACTCACATTATCATTATTAACTCTGACGAGATAATGGGTTACGCTTTTATGGAACCGTATGAAACGGGTTCGAAATTAATTCGAGCCGTCCAATCGATAGCTGTCTCATAAAAGCAAACATTGAGCCGGCGATATGATGGTATGTACACGTTTTCATGGTATATGGATAGAATTTGGCCTTGCAGAAGATGCATCCACATACATATATGTATTGTGCTGTATGCACAGTACTATCTATATGTGCGTTCGGCACAGAGAAAGAGAGAAAGGGGGATGATTCTACCACCCTTCGGGCTTTTTATCTATTTCCATTTGGCTCAGCGCCAGTATTTCGCCTAGCAGCAGGCAATATTATCTCTTTAGACTAGCCTTGCGGTATATCTGGCGTGCACGCGTCTGCTAGTCACACCGAGATATCCGCGTTCAGAGGAATCACTATGACTTAGCGTTGTCATAGTTGTCTACAGAGTTCGTTCTTTGCTCTCGATTCCATTGGGTTTGCGGATATACATACATAGTTAGGTCGCCCGCTTGAATGTGGGACGAAATCACACCGATTGGGCTATTCGGAATATGCAGAGTGCATTATTCCATTCTGTTGGCCTGCGGAAGGAACACGAATCTATTGGAATTCGAACCTTTGGGGATTGAGAAATGGTAATACCATTTTTTTCGATTGATTTATGTGACGATTATTAATCGAATTGTCATTATTATTATTGTGAAGAGTAATTGATTACGCTAATGGAACCGCTTAAACAGGCCGGTCTACTTCGAAATGATCTACAAAGTCTCCTCTCTCAAAAGATTTTACGTTCTAGTAATGACTTTCATTGCGAACCAATGCACGAGTCGTGAAAATGCGAGTACTCGTAAAAGCGTAGATAAAAATCGACTGTCTGCGAAAGTGAAGTCTCGTGAGATCTCCCGACACTCGGCTCCATTTATCCAGTTCGTGGAGAACAGTTTTAGGGTTTATTCATCACGAACGATTTGCAATATCTTCGAGTCGTTCTATTTTTTTACCCGATGATATCCACGTGCCTGCGAAATTTGACGCGCAGAGAAGAAAATCCTGTCGCTTTCTCTGTTCTTCGTGTCGTGGGAGAATTTTGGAGATTGTAGAAGGAATATATGAGTTTCTAAATGTAGCTGAAAATGTACTCAAGCATGAATAATTTTTACTATCATAAGCGGGAAAGAGAAGCGAGAAAAAAGAGGCTTTGACAAAAATTGAAAAAGGTTGGACTACTAAATTGTTAATTAAAATTCTCGCATAAGGCATTCCTTTTGCACCTCCTTCGGTGCGCTTCGCATTAATATGGCAGGCTGCACTTTTAAAGACTTATTCGTTGAAAGAAAGAATTGACACGTTTGGTTTCTTTTCGATGATAAATCAATCAGTTAATAGTGTCGGTAATAATTTTCCTACTATGGACTCCCACTCGGCTTATCAGCTACATAAAAAGGTGGAGAATGTATTTCGTAGACTCTCGAAGGATCTCTAACGTCGAGGCACGGTGACGTGGATCGTATATCCAGTTTTACGACGGAAGTATCGGACTTTCCGTAAAAGTATTGCCAGTGCAAGTGTCACGGGAGCATTAGCGTGTTTCTGATCGGGAGTTCGTAAATCGAGGTATTCCCCGGTCGCAAACCGATGTAATCGAACGTCGTTTTCGATCTTTCCCACCTTTTTCAGCGTTCGAACAAAATCGATCGAACAACTCGTATACCTTCTGCTCCCATTACGGACCGTCCGCACTTTATGGCCGACGCGTGGAATAATTTAAAGACAGAGCAAACGGCATCGCCGAGAGAGAAAAAGTCGAAGCTAACGCGATTTCAATTCGTACCGTCTCTGCTTTTTTTCCCCGACTGATTTATGTAGAAAACGATGCTTCGAAATTTCGATCAACGTTGGACAAATTAAGATCGAGAACCGGGACGTCAGTGGAAATAAATTGTTTCATTGCTGATACTTTATTCTATTTACTTCGTCTCTTCCGGTGGAAATTTCTTCGCCGACCCACGCGGCACGGTGTTCCCTAAAAAGAATGGTTTTTCTTATGAAACTTCTTATTTAACAAAATTCTTTAATCAAATCCGAAGGAAAGATCTACGAAAATGGAAACCCTTGGAAACTTCTAATCCTCCAACTTCTAATTAGATTCCCAAATTTCCCCATTCGACCCCGACGGAATTAATAAACTATGAAACTTGCAGATGATTTTTATACAATTTTCCTCAAATTAAATGTCGTCTGTTTAGTGGAGCTTTCTTAAGAGATTTTATATAGGATTGCATCGGTTCTTTCGACTGAGATTTTTCTGTGACGAGGTGGAGAAAGTTCGACGATGTTCACGGGGCGAAATGAATGGCCTGAGAATTTTAATATTTTAAGAAGCGAAAAGTAGAATCGTCGCCTGGCCCAGCGCTGGGACATACTACTTGCGCTCCTCACTGTGTCCGATGGCGAAGCGAGGCGCGTCTGACCATACACGGGCGCGTTCTATTCGAATGATTTCTCTCTCTCTTCATTTCAAGCAAATAATTCTTTTATTTGTTTCGTTTATTTTATCTTCCATTGATCTATCTTTCCCGTGGAACTAATTTTCATTTCCCGCATTTCCTCCCGTACCCTACTCTCTATTGGAAACAAATACATTGCTAAATTTTCTAATTCTGATTTTCTAATTCTAATTCTCCTTTGCCACATTGGCAACGCAATCGAAAGAAAATTCGATAGAATATCGGGGACAGGATATCGAAATGTCGAAAACCTATACTGTCAATCGACCACCGGTTTTTTTCTTTTTATTTCGTTTGTTTGTTTTTTCCCCTCCTCAATTTAGAGGTCCACAGGGTTGAGAAGCAGCGACTGTTGAATATTAAAATATCGACTCGTGCATCGGAATTTGGTGCTTGACTAGCGGCTATCGACACCGGCCGGGCCCGTCAAACAGAAACTATTATGGCTGGATATCTTTTGAAGCGTCGATGGGAAGTGGATGCATCGATCGTTTCCCACGGTCGTTATTAAACTCGTCCCTTCTACACGATTTCGCAAAGGAAATCACACTAGTAGCGCCGATCATCGCCTCGAACAATCGTTTCGTCCAACTTTCGTCTCTGGGTAAATTTCGAGCACAGTCCAGCATCGTTCTTCTATTGTTGCTGCAAATGGATCGTTGGTTTAAAGGCATGTCCCGTTTCAACGGTACACTGCTTCGACTACAGTTATCTAGCCGCAATTTAATTAAAATATAGAGTCAACAATCAAATACTCGATGCGCAAAAATTCTTTACTGAACTAGAAATTATCACAAAACACCAAATCTAATATTCGGGCTGCAAGATAAATCGGAAGCAGCCCGTATTCCATCTGTCGCGATTAAACCGCACGACTTTTCTATCGCCGCTTCCGATCGTCGCGTCGAAATTGAAACGAATCCCGCGAAATCCAGCACCACCGAAAATTCAACACTTCCTAAATCGAGGAACTCGAACTGGCCGCGACTCTCGATTCCATTCCAGGCGCGGTTATCACGGTAGATGGTCAGGGACCGACAATTTTTTGATTTTTTCAAAACGGATCAGAGAATGCGCCGGATTAACATCGTTCCGCCGTCGGATCGTTCCGAGCGCCGCGATGAAAACGGCTTTGTTCATCGTCGACGTATTTTTTTTTTTGTTGGTTTTTTAATACCTTTCTCCTTCTGGGGTCAGTCGTCCGATTAATTTAATTTTCGCTGCGTGGGAAACACTGGACGTGGTGTCACAAATCATATTTCTCACTTTCCTCTATTTTTTTTGTTCAACCGGGCTACTATCGCCTGCACCGTCGTTTCCACACTTCGTTCTCGACTGGAAAACGCGTTCGACGGATCGTTGTATTCGCGAGAGAGTCATCCCTCGTCCGCTTTGTTTCGCGTGTTTCTTTCGCGATTTTATTGTTCTAGTTCCCGGTGTAGTAATGCGATTTGAGTATTCGTCCAATTCTCTCTTCTACAAAGTTCCACAAAGAAATAATCTTTATCGTGCTTATCATAAACCGCATTGAATATATTTCTGAATTACCCTGGGATGATTAAATCATTGATTGATCCCACTGGTCCATGTACCTGTCCAAAGGCTAATGGAAAATCCATGACGCCCCTTATCGATCGTGAACGTAAACGTGAACGTAAACCTGAACGTAAAGGCGAACAGTGATCCCTGGATCTATCTGGTGCAGCCAATCGCAGGATTTGCCATGCTAAGTATCACGCCGAACGCTTTCGTACATCCTGGTGTTCGCGAACGTGTCGTCCATCTCTCTTCCTCTTATCAGCCCGCCTTGTCAAGCCAGCCGTCCGTTAATTATTGACACGGCGGTTCAGTCCACGGAGACGAGATCTCAGGATCTACGTGGACCTGAAAAGCACGTCAGGTGTAAAGCGAAAACGGAGAACGGCGAAGGCTACGGATTAAAGCAAACGAGGCTTGGCTCTGTTGCCAATAAGGGCGACCATGCCTTAAATGCGGATAATTAGTCAAAGTCTTTATTGCTGGCTACTTAAGCTAGCTTTCTGGTTAATTGATGGGCGAATAGGAAGGGTGGCTATTAGTACATGCAAAATCGTTCGATTTTTCTGCCAGAGCGCATGCTGGGTTAAAAGTTTGTTAGACTTTGGATTCAGATGGTTGAAAGGGTAATTGCAACTCCTGCGAACGTTTTCATCATTTTTATTTTACATTTTATTTTCTTAACTTCACTGTACGAATTAGAATTTAGAATTGAATTAGACCTTCAAGTTTGATCAATTTTACTTCGGACAGTTTCTTCTTTTTTTCTTTTCTTTGCGAAGTTTTTGAAAAGCCTGGTCCGGAGTCGAGATATCCGCCGGCGAGAAAAGCGTTTCATATTCCACCACCGAGCTTAATAATTCTGATTCCGTTGAAAGCCAGCTCTCGCCATTCCTATGTCTTATGTCTTCCAAACTCGACTCGAGAAAATAAGGCTACACTCAACGGCCCAATCTTCAGCGTGGAATAAACTGAAACAAAGGGAGCAGAGCACGCGGTAACCGAAAGAAAACAAAAGTATATATATTTCTTTTATTTTTTTTTTTCTTTTACTGGAGGAGGAACCCGAAGCACCAGGTTGTTTTATGCTTGTTTACGCCCTCGTTGCCGAAAAGCGTGTCTTGAAATATAAGGGGCGGTTTCGTTGACTGCCGCGTTTTGTCCTACATCGAGCCACCATCTCGAATTTCTTGTCTTTTAGCAGCCTTCTTCAATCGAAATATTCCAAAGATGTGCCATTCATTTTAGTCTACTCCTAAGATCGTACGATTGAGTGAGCGATAAAATTTCTTTACCTCGTTGGGTCAAGATGTGCATAACCGTGGGTAGCGTGATACACGTAACATAATAACAGCAATAACGATATTATTAATAATAATATTCGTCTGTCATTACGATTACTTTGTAGCAGTAATAATTTAAAGTGATATCTGCGATTTGTAACAATGCCATTGCACTTATATCAGTGACTACAAAAAAAAAAAAACAGAAAAAAATGTAGACTCTCGAAAGTAGATGAGAAGAAGTGGTAAACTTTTTTCTTCCATTTTCGCCGTAGCTGCTGGAGGAGCAGAAGAAGTTCGAGGCGGAATTAAGGCGACAGCTCACGCTACAAGAACAGGTGCACAGCGATCATATTCAAGAGGCGCTCGCGGTAAAGCAACAGGAAGCGGACAGGATATTGAAACGAGCGCTGAGTGAGCAATCCGAGACTGATACACTCAAATATAAGTCACACCTCGCGGCAATCGTCGGCAGGTTACGCGGGCTGGAAGCTGCGCTGAAGGGTAAGTGTTTCCTATTTTTCTATTTGTTTCTTTTTTATCTTTCGGTACGACTACGTGCTAGGATCCTACGTTCGTGTTATAATTTGAAAGGCACGATAAAATTTCTGGTCATGCCGCTTTTCCTAGTTAGCACAATCTGTGACAGTGACACTTGAGCATCGTGATACAACAATTTATTGTACCAATGACACGATGGATATAAATCAGAATTTCAGTTGGGCAAAAATTTAAAGAAAACTATATTGTTCCGTGGGTCGTGGATATTTTCATTTCTAAGTGTAGCAGGGCGAAAGGGTTAATTGAAGATGCAATTTTCCCATCTGTCAGCCCATCTTGCCCACGTCATTCGACGTGGGTAAATGTCCAAATAGCTCTCCTTTGCCCCTTAGGACGAAGACCAACGAAGCACGGGGGGGTTGGTGGTCGCTTTTGTCGCTTTTGTCGCTTTTGTCGCGTTCCCCATTATTTCACCGGTTAATTACACGGGCAAAAAGGAATGCCCTTAAGTATCGCGAGGCTTTCGGCCCGCAGAGACGTATTCGTGATGTCTGATCTCTCGCTGGCATTTTCTCCTTCGCTTTGTGCCGTCGTTCATGATGCGCGGACGTTAGTTCGGATTAAACTTAGTTTACTTAGTTGGCCTGCAATAGGGGAATAGATCTCCAGAGACAGGAATTTCGTTAAACCTCGGTCGTAATATATCAGCTTTCCAATTTTCATTTAACAGCAAAAATTACGGCGCACCTCCGCAAATATGAGCCAAAGAATTAACTATTAAGGTGAAATACGCGCCCTTCGTGAGAATAGAATTTTTTTTCTAAAACCATTTAATTTTCAATCTTCCCCGGGGTGCGGTCTTTCCTCCCCCACTTCGGCAAACGGATATACTGTGTGCTCTGTTTAAGCGTGCACACACATTCCATTCTTAGGCCACCGAGGAGTACAAAGGGGATTGTTTAATTTGGCACAGGGCACATAATAGGGGTATTGAATTTTTCATCGGGTCCGCCGTGAAACGAGAATGATTCCCGTGGGAGTAAAGTGGCATAAACAGATATTGGTATTTTGCTGGGAATGCATATAAAGTGATACCGTAACCGTGTATAAAATTGCCACGAAAAAACGTGGTCCAAGATTCCTCTTTTTTCCTCTTTTTTTTTACGGACAGTAGCTTGAAAGGATAACTGGCCCCTTGGTGGAAAGAATCTTTACGACCCTGCACACTTTTCTTGCTAAAAGGGTTGCCCCTTTACGAGAAACTACTTTTGTAACCGGATATGCGGTTCTATCAGAAAAATCTTCCCGCAAAAGTACGTCTTTTCCTTAATAAAGCATGAAGGGTGTCGCAAGAAGGTTCGGGAAAGAATGTCTGTCAATGAACATTTTATTCGTAGTGGCGTCGCAATTGCTTTTAGCTAATTAATAATTACTTATACACATTGTTTCGGTTGAAAGCTAAAATTAGATCACTGGATTGTGGCCTAGCTGCAAGTGTATAAGCTGGAAACAATAATTTCCCCTGCATTACCTCGACCAAAACAAAATCGTCCGACGAAAAAGGCTCACAAAATGTCCAGATAACCCCGGCAAATAAAGCCATCCAGTGGCAAACAAAAAGGGAGAAACAAAATGCATTCCGACCCTCCAAGAATAAACCTTCTCTTCAGCAAGACGAACAAAACGAATAATTTTCCACACGATTCCACGTTGAAATCAGCTGCTCGCTCAGAGTTGCTGCATTATCAGCTCTCTCTGTGGACGGTAAAAAAAAGACAAAAAAATATTCGGCTGATCCACCCCAACCCCTCAACCCCCTTGGAACCAGCGAACGAAGTTTCCAAATGAGTCGCTGTACTGCGTGCACGGTACGACAAAAACAACGGCAATAAATCCGCTGTGCCAGTGTAATGGCGGTGTTCTGGGCTAGTTTCGCCGCGGAGTGAACGCTTGATAGTTCCCTGGACATTTTCGAGAGTGATATAGGGACGGAGACAGGTGGGAAAGCGAAGAACAGAAACGACGGTCGAGGTTTTACAAGCTCGCCGACCAAGCTAACGTATGCAGCATATGCTGCAATTATAACTTCCAACGTTCTGCTATGTACCAAGGGGGATGTTATTAGGGGTTTGCTACACGCTGACGACGTTTAAGAGCCGGCCGAGATCGTTCGAGATTTCATACGATGTTTGCCTTACATTGTCGCGGCAGTTCTGACGAACTTATTGGATTAGTTCGAAGTTCTTTGGTTAATTGGGTGGAACTTTATTCCCCGGGGTGTATGAATTTCAGCGAAGCCAATGGTTCCGCCTTAAGATCAATGGGATGAATGGGGGGCGATTTCCTTGTTTCTGCTCGTGGATATTTGTGTTCTAATCGGGTATCTGTATGGTGTTATTGTATTATTATATTTGTATTGCTAACCCTCGCGTTATAAATTGATTATATTATGCGTTTTATCATTATTACGATTTTCTAAATTACTATCTGTTGTCATTCATACAGGATAAATTCGATATTTCATAATGTTCCAACAGTTTCGCGAATATAAATAGCACTCCGTTTGTTTCAATATTAAACTATTATACTCCAATTTGTACCACGTTCGAATCGAAATTTTTAATCCGTGATAAAACAGCGTTATTAATTGATGAACTGAAATATATCCCACTTGAACTCTGTATCCAATGCTCTTCCGCTTCATAAAAAGCGAGAGAGAATTATCTTCCGTAAGGAAGCAAATTCAAGGGGGCGTGTTTCCTTTCTCGATTCTCGAAAGTGGCCTCGATCAATTTTTTTCGAGTGGCAAAACGGTGACGTCAATCGGTGAAACGCGCGAAACAAGAAGAGATTCTATCGTCGCGGAGGATCCTGCTCTATCTGCATTCGCCTTCCTTGCAATTTCTCCAACGACCATGCCGCATCTGACTTTACAGTCCGAGCGTAAAAAACTTGAAAATGCACGGCTGGTACACGCTTAACGGCTTTCCACGCCGTATTTCCGTGGGATTTACGATTCTGCCCAACGGCGGAATCCTCCTCCGCCCTTATCTTTTTTTCCCCATCCTCTTTCTTCGCGGGAACACGACGCTGGACGCTTGGATCGAGCTTAAAGAGGATCGACGAAGCCGTGACACGAAAATAACGCGGCGTATCTGGGGGTGAAACGAGGTTTCGGGGACATTTTTGCCGGATCGCTCTCGACCGACCCCTTTCGAGGAACATTTTTCTATCCTCCTGACGATTATTCCATCTCGTAAGAAATGTTCGAGCGCACTGTTTTATTTTTGTACTTTCCAATGCGTCCGCGTTGGCGACTGGGATTAATAATCCGTGACAGAAACCTGTCACTGCCATCGGATCGTGGCGATGATACTTGAAAAACCTCGAGGTTAGAAGAATAATCCAGTGCGTGTTTACGAACCGCGATTCCTTAACCAAAGCAGCCTTTGCGCCCTGTATTTTTATTGTCCCGGAGAATGCAAATGGGGGCGCGGGCAGGCCAATGAGGGTCCTTCTGAATTTTGCATACCCATACGCTCCCCACAAACCTGCTGCATGCAGGTGCAGCATGCAGATGTGCAATGCAGAGGGTATACTGTATATTTCCGCGGATGTGAGCCACGATCTCACAGTTCTCCTTTGGAATTTAACTTACCCCCGCAGTTTGGGACGCATTACACGCCATCCTTCTATAAATATTTCATCAATTCTGTCACTCGCGCAGATTTTCCACTTGAAACCGTTACACTCGGGTTTCAAAGGTGTGCCTGCGCTCCCGCGTTACCATTCTTCCCAATTTTTACAACCATGGGGTATTCCTGAATATTGCAATAACACCAAAGTCAAGGGAACGAGTAATTAATATTTATTTGTCTATTCATTCATCAGTCAAATCGTTTCAATTTTCACGTAATCTTTGAATCGTGCTACGACAGTCCCTTATCGACGGTGACAGTTTTCCACTAAATACGGGAGAATCATTTTCGAAAGGCAATCGACAATATTGCAGGCTAATTGATTAAGTCGATCAATTCAGAAATTAAATGGAGCTCGAACCGTTAGACCATATTTCACGAAGTGATCAGCAGTCTTTTATCAAAGTCCACCAACGAAACGATATCGTCCGGAGTTTCACTTTTTGCCCTTTTTTTTTTTATCCCCCTCGTTGCTTCCCTTCGAAGCCTTCATTTTCATCGACTGTCCGTCACGGTGGCCGTAGGAAGATCGTGAAAATCGCGCTGTGGAATTTTTTTTTACGGTCGCTTGGATAAATCCACGCCGACGAGGATAATGGCCCGTCCGGTTGGGAACGATGGAAAATCAGAAAGCACGAGGCACGCGGTGAAATTGATTGGCCCGTATCGACGAGGAGATTGTCCTTCTAGCTTTTTGACGTGCCCACCTGGGAGTCGGAGTGACGTTTATTGCTTGCAAAAATGTTTTCGTCGCGCGTGCCTTCCCTCCGTTCTGTCACCTCTCGTACCGTCGAAGATTGACGATCGACGCGTCGATCGCCACGTAACTTCTTTTTGGAAAGCGTGGGACGGGAAATCGCAAATTTTTATTTAAGTCAACGAGAATTTAAACAATTCCTTTCGTTCGAGTGATTACTTAATATTTGATTTTTCTCTCTCATGTTAGAGACGGCTGCTTAAACGTTCCGGGCCGGAAAAGAATTTTAATTGGCGCCGTGCAATTAATTCTGTAAGGCTGTAACCTTTCATTTCTGTGACGGCAGTCTAGCGAGACAGGTGCTACGCGCACGCAGTGTTCGCGTCACTAGAAGCATCGTGCAGTCAAACACAGATTATACATACTAATGTATAGTAATTAATTACATTCGCTATACCTATTAGCACTGATTTCGCCTACACATACTTCAAACGATGTAATTGAACGCGAAAGCAAATCTAACAAACACACACATACCGACGAAATTTCCGTGCCTCGAATATCTCGCAGTGCGAGGAAACTTAGCGATACGCGTACATTTTTGTTGGCAATTAATTATTCGATACTCCACTTTGAACTTTCACACCAATGAGAGTATACTATTATCCTTATTTTCCATATTTTCTTGCGAGGTTTCGTTTCGCCGGATAGGATTAAATATATAATATGTACTTGCGTTGTTCGATTGAAATGGCACTTGAATTTCCACCGTGGTAGATTCGTGACGATGATTCCTCGCCGTTCTTTTCCCCGCTTGTCACGCCGATTAATTACCCGGGTAATTAAGCGCGCCGTGTTCAGAAATTGCCGATATTATTCGGTTTGTCAATTAGCACCGGTCCGCGAGACACCGCCCGATGACACCTGCGAAAACCGCAGCTCAGTTTTTTCGAATTGTAGACTCCGTGAAAATAGGGCTGCGGTTTCGATGCGGTATTCTGCTGAATCAGAATTATACCAAGCAGCCAGTACCTTTCATTTCGCGCAGCGGATCGCTCAATTATTCTTGCTGAATCGGACTTCGAGTTCAAAGAAAATATCTTACTGTTAATGTATATTAGAAATCGACGATGTTCTCCTTGCCTCCCGAATTTTCGGCGAAGAACAAAACGCGACGAGGCGGCGCAAAGATTTATCACGATCCACCGTTTTACGCGATACGAACGCTCCACCCTCTCCACCCACTCTGTGTCATTCTCGTTACGATTAATTAACGCCAACGACGATAAAGCGCCACGATGAATCGTATTCCGCTCGATAATTAATTATGCGGCTGATGGGTGCACCAACTTCACCAGCCTGGTTCGTTTCGATAATTACCGTTTTACGCGGCTCATTTCTGAATCCGATGATAATACCTGGTGTCGTGGTTAAATAGATTCTTTGCGTAGATTCGATGCATCGCGGGCTTCTAACCCCTGCGATTGCAAGCCGTTGAAAATTGTTAGCGAGGGTTACAGATCGAACGAGACTGTTCGAACAGATGTATGCGTAATGTTTGTTCGTCGAGTATCGTTAGATTTAAAGGGAGTTTAAGTTGTTGGTTTAGCGCGGAGGCGAAGAAGAATGTTAATTGGCCAGTTGTTTTAACCCTGAAAATTTGTGGCAAAAAAAAAAGCGAACAGAGAAACTCGTGGAAGTTGCCGTGGAATTTTGCCTCCCCACCATTTCGTTTTAACCGAACAATTTCGCACTCTTTGCATCGTTTTCACGCTACATGCGTCATGCAAAACGGCCGTCTCACTCTCGAATGAAACAGATAGTCTGAATATCAGCAGGAGCCGTTGCGACGGAAGCGTTTAAATTTCGATAAATATCCCCATTCAGTGGGCAAACGGTTGTCGCGCCGGCGGGCACGATCGAAAACGCGTGGAGCGTCCTCGAAAATTCGTCGGTGCAGTGTTTTTTAATCGGCAATAGGACGTGTCCGAAACGCTTGAAAGTCTCGCGCCGCTAAAAGAGAACGCGTCGCGTCCCTATCGCGAATTTCGATTATTTCGCAGCGGCACGTTTCGACCGACGAAACAATTATATCTGGCCGTCGGTCGTTCGGAACGGTGTTTTCGGTTCGGTTTGCTGCGGATTTTCCGTTTCGTCGAGTCGAAAAAGAGGCGCGCGTGCAGATCGAGGGTGAATCGATTCGTCTCACTCGCGGCTCGTCGTTTTGCAGCTCGTTCGTTGTTTCACGCGAATATTCGTTGGGCAGGGTGGCGCGCGTTTACTGTGCGGGACGAGAAGGACGGGGTTAGTGCGAGACTGGAGATAACTTAAACGACGACTTGGACGGACGATTAGTACAAGTATTAATTGGTATTTAATTATCAGACAGCAGAGTCGCGGATACTGTGCAACAGGTTCGAATTCCAATTGAGACATATTAATAGCGCGGGTGGTTAATTCGGAAATTTATCAAATAGAATTATTGACGAAATAGTTGATTAATTGCTTCAGTACTTGCGCGGATATATTTTCATTCCGGGGTTATTTACGTTTCTACTTTCTTAAATAAAAATTCTCCTCTTTATCGCTATCTTTCTGCCCTCCTCGGTTGATACTCTCTGTGTGCGGTAGAAAATCCTAGAAAAGGGTTCGAACGTCAGCATGAATCGTTTCGCGCTGATTTCCGTCAGACAGTAATCCGTGGAAACGCAACGTGCAACTCCCCTTACCCCCAGTTCCTCAAACCCTTCGTCCGCTCCTCGTGGCGCTTTCATCGGATAAGCAAACTGCGGCTTATGAGAACGCTGTATCTGGGAATTACTGAAGAACCCTCGTGGACGTCGCGTTTATTCTTATTTACGTGTCCCGTTCCATGATAGCGAACGGTCAGAAGAGCTGGAAAAATGAGGGCACCCGTGGAAAAGGGTTGAAGTTCCCCGTTCAATGTTGCCGAATAAAAGGAAAGAGCGGTTCGTCCAGTTGCTGTTAAAAAATATGAAGGAACGAACTTTCGAAACATCGAACGAATCAAGTTTGCCACATTCGGAGAACTTCTTTCTCGATTCTGCTTAATAATCGCGATTCTATAGGCGCAATTAGGGTCGCGAAGCGTAACCAAAGCCCCGGCAGAGTCTAATCGAATTCGAAACGGTGTCGAATCGAGCTGCACCCGCATAATTACGTAATCACGTTCAGGCCTGAAACTATCCGTGCTTCTCGTCCGTCTGTTTCCGCCTGGCTCACTCGTGCCAGTTCGTTCGGGAGAACCACCCCCGCATCGCTGAAAGGTTCGAAGAAAACAGATTCGGAAGTCGTCTCGGGGCCCCTCGAATCCGTGGCCCCCTTGTTTCGAATGCAGCCTGCTTTTTGTGTAATCGAATTTGCGAGCGACTGCCGCCGATCGATTTCGTTCGCGCCGTCCTCCGGTTTGTTTGCCCGATCGACTAACTTCTCGTCGGACACTAACTCAGTTCTGTGCAATCGCGGCGCGAATCACTACGTTTGAGATACGATTAATTTTATTCGACGAAGCGGAATAAATTGGGAAATATCTTGTTCTTTTTTCGTATCGCGAAAAATTGTTACGCTTTTCGCGTACCGTTTCGAATCTTAAATCACGATCGAAAACTCGACGACGTGGCACCGACACGCTCGACGGAAATGAAGGTTCACTTAACTGCCCCGTAAACGACGAAACTGGCGCCAATAAAACCGACGTCCACGCAGTAAAAAGACCCTAAACGGGCCACGGAATTTCTTTCTGGCCCCATAGATTTGCTTCCCTGTTTCCTGGACGGAGACACGCCTAATTCTGACGTTGGTAATACAGGCGCGTAAAAGGTGTAGCTATCGACGGGGGCGGAGGGCGAAGGGGTGACAATAGCGAAACTGTAACCGATAGGGTGCGTTGGTTGGGCGACGGTAATAGAAACAACGAGCACTAACAGACGACGAGAAATTGGAAATTGGATTTCGTCATCGAGGGGTTTACGAGATTGTGTCGTCACGCACTAAAAACGACGTGTTTTCTCCGCCTGTTTTCGATTAGGGAAATGTGTGGTCCATATCCTTGGGATAGAAGAACGCTTCTGTGTAATGGAGGGTTGGAGGGAATGGATTATTTTATTCGCGCGACGATTTCGGGGTGATTTCGGATTTATATTTGTGGTTTCTCGCGAGGAGCGAATCACTTGTGCTACGTCGTTTCGATTTTTATTACCACTGTCATCATCGCGAATTAACAAGCAGTCGAATAAAATTCAAAGATCTTCCCCAATTGGCGGCAAGAAATATATTGTATCGTTTCCTCGTCGTTTATTCTACGAGCCAAACGAAACATGGAATCAAAATAGTTGCACACTTCCCCCCTCGAAATTTCATTCAGTAGTCCGGCTAGTGAAACGTCAAACGGGCATCGTCCATCGAATAAACGGTGGGAAAAAAAAAACACCGGACACTGGACAAGGGCATCACCGAGGGAGATTTCACCCGTGTCATTTTCGAAAACAATTTGAACGGATTCCGTGGAGGGTGGTGGCGCGGGGTGAATGGATGGTTCAGCGACGCGTAGCGATCTGTGAAATTCGCCCGTCTAATTTAATTTACCACCTGCAGTTTTTTCGATCATCCGTGAACCCTCGGGGAGGATGGTCCTGTCACCCCGTGAAACAATCACGCGAAATTCTTCGAACGCTCGACGTTGATATTCCCGCGGACATAATAAAAAGCGTCGTATTATTCCTCCTGCTCTCCTGAAACGTCCAGCAATGGAATCTATCGGAATTCCAAATAGCAAACGATTTGAGGGGCTGACAAAATTCTGACGACTATAAAAATATTTCAACTGTATGATAATTGATTGAGCACGTATCCACCGCGGTCCACTGCAGAACAAATAATATCATAAATACCGGACAACGCACCCTTCTATACCGTCCACCAGTTCTTCGAGCTACGTCACAAGAGTATCATCGATCCCCCACTTACGGTTACCCCGTAGAATCATGGCTGGCCGGGGTCGTTGGTAATCGAAGTTTAATCAGAGACTCGACAAACACTCTCGGCCGTCCCCTCCGTTGCAATTTGTAATTGATGAACTGCAAATCGACTAACTCGGCAAGGTGTTCCGTCGGTCAAGCCTGTCGCTAATGTCGGCCGCAAGAAAAACGGGATCCATCTGGATCAACTGCCTCTCGCTCCTGGTGATTTATTATACGCGTCAATCCGGATAACTTCGACCAACGTAACCCCGTTTCCTGCTAAAGTGCCTCGAAACCCCTACCCCTTTCTAGCTCTCTACCCCTCGTCGACCTCTCCAGGCTTTTCCACCAGGCGTTCAGATCGATCCGAATTTTTCGATACACGATCGCGGCCCTCCCCAAGGAAAATCATTGATTTTAATTCCCAACGGTTTTGGACATTTTTTAGACATCGTTTTTTTTAGGTATAAATTTTATTGGAAGGCGCACCGCGATAGTTTTAGCGAGTCAAGAATAATTCAAGGGCGAAGGGGGATTAAAAAGTAGCGAACGGAAGGAGAGAGACGTTTCTTTCGAAGGTTTGGTATTGTATCGAGGGTGAATAGGCCCAAAGTTGGCGAACTTGTTACCCGTTATTTACTTCGCTTCGACTCCTGCTTACCGTTTAGCTGATTTATGTGCCAGTCCTCTCGCTTATTTCATTTCTCCACCCCGTTCCACGATGTCGCGAGCACCAGCAAACCGAAAGAGGGATGCGTCGAGTCGTTTCCTTCTCTCGCGTCACTTTACTGCAAAAATGGGGTTTCGAGTTGATCTCGGGTTGCGCGGTGTTGGTAGAAAAAATCGGGATTTTCTATCAAGCGTGTTATAGTCTTCAGCAATCGTTACTATATTTTTCAAAGAATAATACAGGACAGGATCTTGTTGCTAGCAGCAGACAGAGTTACATGATATCGCGAGCAATAAAAGCCTCCGGCTGTGTCCCCAAAAATCTCGTTCCCTTCCTACTCAACATCGCAACTTCGCAAGACATTACACTTCACAGGATATTATACGTTTGAAAGGCTGTCGGCTAAAAAGCTCCCGTCCGCTAAAAGGCGCATCGAATCAGTCGCTTTCCAGCTGAAATTTCCGTTCTCCGGCCACTTCGAACGATACATCCAGCGGGGCACGTCTGTTCTCTTTCAACCGCGGCGAGTCCATAAACCCTTTCGATGTTTCCTCCATATTTCTCAAACGGTGTCTTCGTTCCGCGAAAGGCGCGCGCGTGTCCCCTACGAGCCTCCATCGTTTAACGATAAAACCCGACCGGCTCCTCTGTACTTTTTCGCCGAGGCACGGGATAAGGAACGAATAACGCCATACGCTGCCACTCGAGCGCTTTTAGCGGCGAACTCCTATTTCGCGGACCGTGCTGGTGAGTTTCCCCGTTTCTGGAAAGGAGAGAGAACGGGAGAAAAATTGCAGCGAGTTTCGAAGGGGTTGTTACGCGGCTTTATTTTATGCTGCTAAGCTGTCGCGTGGAATGAAGGGATAAGGGTGGCAAAACGTATTCCATTTATCCCTTTCGCAATTATTGTCACTCCTCTGCGTTAGAGCGCGATTAAGTTGCACGGGGATATATGTTGCGCTGCTCTACGATCTCTTTGCCGCGTCCCGTTTTATTAATTGCTTTCTGTTTGTTTGCTTCCGTTTCAGCACGCATGGAGGATGAAAGGGGAGCGTCCAACGCTCAGATACTTTGGTCCGCCTGCCAGGCTCTGGCTAGAGCTGTTAAATCTGCGCCACCAGGTGCGCCAATAGAGGAAACGATCCGACCCTTGGAACCAGAAATCAAGGCCGTCACCAAGGCAGCTCGTGAGTACCTTAACTTCTCGAACAGATGAGACGAGTGAAACCGTTCGCTCCAGGTTACGCTTCGATAAGCCTTGCCACACAAACTTCGTTGCCATCATTCTTTCTCGCCGTGGCGAAGCGGCGATAAAAGCTTCGCAAGAAACGCAGGTACGCGAACAAGTCGTCCGGATTAATAGTCCCGGTATGACGATTATATTTTTCTATGTTTTATAGCCGGCCGACGCAGAATCGTTTTAATTTCGAGACGGAAATTGCGCTGGGCGGGTATCGCGAAAGATATACGGCTTAATCGACGGTGAACGCGCACATGAACGCTTTGCTTCGCGTGTTCGTGCGTCGACGGCATTAATTATGCAATCCCGTGGCCAGTTAATCGCGAGAATCGTTCGAATACCCGTTTATCGCGTGCATTCGCTTCGTTTCTGTCGGATTTATGTTTTCTCCTTTTCGTTCGAAGCATATATAAAAACATGGACGAAAGAATTTAGTATTAATCGTGTAACGCTGCATTACCGAAAATGTGTCAAACAACGTTTGTCGTTCCGTCCCTTATTTTTCGTCAGGATATTTCGCATAACGAATGGCGAGGGGTGACAGAAGTTCACCGCAGCGCCGATATTACGAGACACGTATCGCGTTCAACGAATAAATTTTAGGCACGGTCCACGGGAAACGAGCACCGAAGTTTTCCCGATCGTTTATCACCGCTTTCGAGCCGAGCATTTGGCAAAATTGCAAAGTAATGTATTCCACCGAAGTAACAGCATCTGGTGTAATGCAATTCGTTAAAGAGATGTGCCAGAGGTGTGGGTGAATGCCGATGGTGCTGAATGTTAATCAATTTTCACTGGAAAATTTCGATTGGCAAAGTGACGACAACAATTTTATATTCATTCCGACATATTCTCGGCACCTGTTAATTGGGGACTTACTAATTATTCGACATACGATTAATTAATGTTTCAAAGTTCTAAAAATTGTTGAAGTAATCTTAAAGTGCATAGCGATTTCAAGGTTTATGGTGATGCTGCACGTCGGGTACGGGAATGCCTGAGGAAATTAGTTAACATGTATCCTCCGTTTCCTTTTTCAGCAAAAGAGGATCCTCTGGTTAAGGCAGCCATTCTAGGCATTCCCGACGAGGCTACGAAGAGAGGGGTGTTCCCTGAAGACGTCCTTCGTGCGAGGTTCCTCAAGGTAATTTCACGCAGACAGCTCACCCCTCTATTCTCTGAAATTTGCACCTCTGAAAACATTCGCCGCTTCAATTTAACGTTGGAACATTTTACACATTTTAAATTGACTGACAACTGCTGCACCTAGAAATTATAATTAATCAATTGCAACGAATTATCGGTACAATTGAAATATAATGTTTCCTTCGACGCCGAAATAAATAATTGAAATCTGAGTATCCCGAAAGGGTCAAACCTTACGAGAAAGAAAATTCGTGGAATCCCTTGCCGTCGGTCTTTCTATTAACTTCCAGCCCCTTTTGTTTCCACTATCGAATTCGCGTAGACTTTCCTCCCGTCATCAACAGGAGAATTGAATTCGAACGGAATTTTCCTTTTCACTTGGAGCAATTTTTGCCGGCCCGGTGCCTGGTTGGTCGAGCGATAGTAAAGTTTAGATAGGGTGTTTTTTCCGGAGGGTGCGAGGGATTTACGAGCCGGAAACTGTTTTCAGGTGGAAGAGGTGGCCAGACGATTGGCCATGGTGCCCGAGCAAGGCGCCGCGTTACCTGTCTATTTCCTTAGTTATCTGCAGAGCTGTTTGATGATCAAGAATCCCTGTCCCATACCCCAGAGCGAGATCGAGGACAAACCCATTGACGCCAACTCCCTTAACACCTACGATATACTTCATCGGGCTAGGTGAGTCACTCTTCCTAATATTTTACTCGATTTTATTGTTCGCTGCAACTTTTATTTTGCGGCGATTCTGTTCTTTTTCTTGCGTTAAATATCCAGAAATGTTTAAAACATAACGCAAGTAACGCGTCCAAATATAATTACAATTGTGGAAATAAAACGAAAGTGAATGCTTCGTTAGTCAACGTATATAGAAAATGAAAGGGGAAAAGAAATTTCGAAAAGCAAAATCGCGACGTGCTTCGTTCCCTAAGAAGGGGTTGGAAATATTTCAAAAATGCAAATACATCTGGACGACCTTTACGCGGCGATTTGCCAGGTTGGCGAATTTACGGGGCGCGTATTGCGCCGAAAAAATACGGCATGCATAAAGAAGTGGACAGATAAAACGTGGCCGCAAAATATGCATATCATAGATACGCGGCCCGTTTTAGCGAACAGGGAAAAAGGAACTGCGTGAATTCGTGTTGGACCGACTCCACTGCTTGCCACGGGCGCACAGGGTGGGCAGAGTGGTTAGGGTGGAGGGGCAATGAAAAATATGACCATGCGAGTACGCGAGTTCTGCGCACATTGGCCGTTCGAAAATACGAATTTGTGAAATTTTCATTGCTGAAAACAGACTAAATGGCCCACAGTGCGTATGTGCTATTGTGACAGTAATTGGAGGGTTGATAGACAGGGGGATCTAATAAAATGGGGGCTTATTGTTCATTGGATTATCGCGATTCTGAATAATTATTATTTATATGCCAAACGAAAGAGCATATTCCTTGCATTATTTCATTGCACTCTATTTGCAGTGCAGTTTTCAATAGTGCAATAATATATATAACACTGTGGATTGTTTAATAGGGAAGACTTAACATTCGGGATTTAAGAGATTAATAGTGACGTAAATATTCGCGTGAATTGTACGATCATTTTCCCTAGAAATACACGAAGGTGATAATACCGATTTCTCGTCTGGACTCTAGCAAACAATGGGATCATAAATCACAGCCGCGTCGTTGGCAATGTCTCATACTTAGGTTCATAATGGGACCGTCGATGAACCCAATTAAGAAGAATCGCGGACCCGTTTAACGAGCTTTTCTGCTCGACGTAACATCTTCTCGGTACCCATTTACCATTTAACCCTCGTTCAACCCGCTGAAAATCGGCGAACAGTACCAATACTAGCATGTATTCATTCTACAATAATTCACAATACAATAGTATCTTCCGAAATGAACAGCGCTTCAATTTCTCCGTAGTAAAAATATTAAAAGCTGTTAGGCAAGTAAATTGAAAGTAATTAGTTTTTACGGAAATAAAATAATCTAAACTAAACTAAATTTATTAGCACAGACCCAAGCGCAGTGAAAATTCTGTACAAAAATTCTCCCACGTCCAATTGAATTCTACTTTAATCGTTCTCATAAACGGAAACATCGCCTCTCAAACTGCCCGCCCCATTGACCCCATAAATTATCCACCCTTTCGCCAAAGAAGCAGAAATAACTGGGCAATATCTTGGTATAAGACGAAAACACCTGTCGTAATATCCGTCAGGAGCAGCCTGACGACGACCAGAGTCGTTCTATCGAACCCACCCCAACGACGACCATTCCTCGCAGCTTGTTCGCTCGTTTCCGGTGCAAAAGAATCGTCACGTCACGGGAGTTATGGATGGAAAGGCTTGGATTTCCAGAAAAACAGACTATTTCGTTGAAGATCTAACCTTTTTTCTGGTGGATCAACACGAAATTGGCTGATTCGTTATACGACACGTCAATTGGGGTGGTGTCAGTAGAGTCGAATAGATTTTGTGGCGATTTTCGCTTTCATGGGGCTGAATTTATTTTCATGTCGTATGGTAATGAAAGGTACTTTCTAAATTCATTTCTCTTTGGGGTAGTCTGTTCAGGGGAGTTTTATGTCTACCGTAAGGGGTTGATAAAGGGCTCATTGATGTAATTAAATTTGGGAAAATGCTTGCAATAGAATGGGGCAATTGGTTACTTTAATTAGTGTAACTGTGTATTTGGTCTGTCATAAGGTCGTGCATCACTGGCATATACTACTTAAACACTTCTTTTCGCGTAGACACCGTACGATATTTTTAATTCTTCTGTTACATTCCAGTTGTTTATTTTTAATAATCAGCAATTTTATTAATCGGTAATAAAGACGAACGATATTCCGTTAACGAGAATTACAAAATATAAATTTGATTATCCCCGTTCCATACGAAATCGATGTTTTACATTAAGGAATGGAATACAGTTTTGAGAAAAGAGTTTTAATAGTACATTCAGTACGATCACGAATGCTTTTCCTTGCGCAAAGAACAGCAGTAATAAAACGGGTATTACAGAACTCACCGCGAAAGCACTTTAACTTTTTCATGAAAAACATTCGTACTTCGATGCGCTTCCTGCGGACTTGTCCTGACTTCCGTTTCTCGCTGACGGAAGTTGCAATGTTCAGACCTCGAAACGACGTAGTAGCCCCGGGAAAACGAAAACGGCTCGCGAATTTCATTTACATGCCTTTATTTCTATCAACGAAATCAAGTTGTCTACTCATTTATGAGAATTATGAACTTCTCGCAGGAGAAGCTGAACAATTTTTCTTTCGTGTAACAAAATAGTGCGCAAGGAATTTTTCTTTTATGTAATACGGACCCTTGTACAATTTTCTTCACGAATTCTCAGTAATGGAAAGTTTGGCATTTTTTCGGCGAAAATTTAGTGACGGTTTAAGGTTTTAGAGGAGCGTGTTATTAGCTGTCAGTTGTCGATATTAATGCGCGGAATAAGAAAGGCAACTACTATAAAAGCGGGCAAACTCTAAAGATATCTCGTAAAATAAGGTCTGTCAATAACACCGATATCCTCCTATAAACCCCCGTCTACTAAGAAAAACTGCTATAAAAGCTGATAAACTATAAAAATTCTCACAAAATGAGATCTATCAATAGTACTGTCATCCCTCTATAAAGCTTCCAAAGTAAGGTAGATAGAGGGAAGAGAAAAAAAATAGAATCATCTTTAAAAGCGGCCCATCGAGTCACACCACATGAAAGCCATCCTGTCGTGCCTCCTCTGAAAAACGGGTAGCATTTCAACGCGAGCCGGCCTCGATAAAAAGGGGGGTGGCCGTCGAATATTAAACCTTAATATCGAAGTAAAGCATCCGATCCTCTCGTAGCCCTCTTCTTCAGGCAGTAACGGAGGCCACGCTGCGCTTCCGGTTAAAAAATTCACGATTCTTCTATTCACGAATTGTGAGTTTTGAATTGCGAAATATAAATTGTGGAAGGATTTGTTCCTATATAAGCAATGCATGGTGTATCGTGTAATGCAGAGTGCGTGTTTATTGCTTTCATCCTGCTTGTTTATCTAGGTGGAGAGCGCAGCGGGCTTTCGTTTCATTTTAGAGCACTGACGATTTTGCGTTAGGTTCGTCCATAAACCGCAGAATTCTAATTAAAACTTGGACGATTCAGTGTTTCACTCTGTCTTTGCAATTGACGTATCGTAAAGCCGCGAAAGTATCAAACTTACGGTGAAGAGGACCGGGCTGTAAAGATGTTTCATTTCCACTCTAGAAAGCCCCGCTTCGTTATTTCTCTCAGCGTAAAAAATTGATTCTTTGTTTATTCAATTTATTTACCACTTTTCATTCAATATTTGCCTTTGACGCTCGATCTTACATTAAGACCGAATACTTGTTTGCAATATTGTCTATCTTCTCGGGCATTTCTTCGCGTTCTACTTAGAACGAATCCCTTTGTGCAGACTTAATTAAGCCGTTAACTTGCGGAATCTAATTACGAGACCGCGGGGTTTCATCGAGTGAAATTTGGCTCTCGAAGGGAACATCGGCGAATAGCTCGATCAAATTTTTCGTGACGATTGCAATTGCTTCACGCCATCGCGTTCCTCGGCCGCCATGCATGTTTATGCCCCATTTGTCGATGGGTGGACGGGTAATTTGGATGATCGCCTCGCTTAAACGCCACCAATCTAGATCATTGAATATCGAACTCGGATTTCTCGTTGAAATGAAATTTCACCCGAACCATGAAAAACCACCGTCGCCATATTTCATGTTCCCAGGTACTGGCTCGACCGTGGCGATTTCAAAATGACCCTCCGCTACATGAATCTTCTCCAGGGAGCTTCAAGGTCCATCGCAAGAGATTGGATGAACGAGACGAGGATCCTTCTTGAGACTCAACAGGCGGTGGACACTCTGTTGGCATACGCTGGTGCTATAGGTTTAGTGTTCCTCGGCGCTGGAGACACGAAGAAGGTCAGTCGAACGAATTAGAAGAGAATTTTCGTTATGATCGCGGCGTTCAAATCGCGCAAGAAAAGAAGAACAAACGAATGATGGAATTTTGTGGGTGGAATTTTGTATAGTTTTGCTTTGTTTCGAATTCCGTCGAATCGTTTATTCGAGTACGATCACGCGTTCAACAGGGAATACCCATGAGCAGCTCGTTTCCGTTTTTTTTTTTTTTTAGCAATGAAACGGTAGTCGAGCATGTATTTTTGATTATTTATAAAACGAGAATGTGGGAGAAATTGTGAAATATATTGGATTATTTATGGAGCTGCTGAGTTTCCTTCTTTGCCGTTTTCGGTGGAATCTTCTGTTCCGTTTCTCCGTTGATATCTCTCCCTTTTTATATATTATCAATGGGTGCATGCGGAAATTTATCTGGTAGAATATCGGTATGGAATAATTGGGTTTCGTCCATTTTGTGCGAGGAATGATAATGGAATTTCTGTAAATAGAAAATAGCTGCAACTTGTTGTCGAACGTTGGTTATTCTCATAATACAATTATATTTATACAGTCGTACAATAAACGGAATTTGGTAGTAAAAATATTTCGTTTTTACAATTTGTGATTAGAAATCTCTTGGGAAATATATATATATATATTTCGAAATGAAATATCCTGAACAATTTTGGTAGCTAGGGAATAATCAAATTAAAATAATAAATTATATTTATCTTTTGCTGTGGTGTTCACGAAAATTTATTGAATAATAAATTCATATTACTATTTCCATTTGTCTCACAGCTTCTGATTAGTAGTCTAATTGAAAAACATTGTAACGCAATATATTTTCTTTGTTCATAACTGGCAGTAACTGTAACAGAAATTCGGTTGATAAAATTTGCTGAATGCAAGAATTAAATATCACTTCAATACATTTACAAAGTCAGTAAATCAATTCAGTTTAACAGCAACAATTGTTCAATGATTGCAAGTGGATCAAACGTTTGCGCGACTATGCTGAATAGAACAAAAGGAAACGTGACAATAATGTTATTTGCCACAATAAATTCAATATAGCGGGGACATTATTAGAAGCCAGATTATGCTTCTCGAGCGAGATTGTCTGGAAATCTCGTTCACCATTAATCAATACCGTTCTTCTAGTGCTAACAGCTCGATCCACGATTTTCTGCTTGCAGTAAAAAAAAACTAAATGGTTAAACCGACACGAAACGAACCGACTTTCGCCGGCCAGAAAGCTCGTCCCTTCGTGAATTTCTCGCGTCGACAAAACGAAACCGACAGAAACCGAACAGAGAAACATAAAGTACCACAGAAACGAATCTCGACAGTCCATTGAAAAAAAATATACAAATAAGTAACAAAAACCAGACAGAGAGAAAAATGAAGAAACACAGACACCGGGGAACGTTCCTTTCGTTGTTGTTCGAAGTGTTCCAGCAAGGCTCGCCTCGAACAGGCCGTGGATCGACGAACTTGACAAAGAAGGAGAAAACTCGCACGGAAACGTCGTGCAATGGAATGAAGAACACGCAGCTCAAGGAAACATGACGGGAACTGGAGGTACAGCGACATCCGGAACACTATCAAACGTATTTTCTGGTGGGAAACACGGGATGAAGAGGAAAAAATAGTTGGGGATGAAAGGCGAGTGAAGTTAGAAGTTTCTGTACAGTCAGCTCTCGGTTCGAACGGAGATGGAAACGAAATGATAGTTCTGGTTTGTGGATACACGCCTGGTGACACGTTTTAAAGTGTACGAAAATTTATATTCGTGGGGATATCACAAATACGATGGTAATTATTGGTAATTATTTTCGATTCTCATTGGCTAACGTTGTGCACAACTTTTCGCATCGGAGGCGGTGTGTTATTATTGACGGAGAAATTTATAGGGATTGCTTTATCAGTTGTATCGAATTTCTTTCTTTTAATACTTCTTATTTGGTCAAATCGATGCAACCGAATTTTTGGGAATTTTTTTTTTATCGATAAATGGATTTTTGTGTACATTGATACACATTTGAATGATGCGCATTCTGGTATTTTATGGGACGTTGTACAGTAATTGAAGGCACATTCATCTTTGTTGTAATATTTTATTCGATATATTGAAATACGAATACGTTGAAGAATGCAACGGAAATTTAGAACATTTTGAACGGATAACTGGAAACGAGGAAAGGAGCAATCGTTGCTGTTTCCTGTGTTATACTAGAAAAAAAATGGCAAGTGTAGTGAAATAGAAAAGCATAACAAAAATGAGAGAAGTCTGCGACTAATCGTTTTATTCTACGTTTCCAACGGTTAATCCAAGATTTGTAGTCGATGGCAACACCACCTGAGCCTTGTCTCGTATGAGAATCCGGAAGCTTGCGAGAAAGTCCGGGAGCTTAAAAAAAATTAATCCTCGTCGTAATTGCAGAATAGTAATATATTAATAAGAATATTACTTTCAATTACCGCGCGTGGATTATTTTGTCAAGGATTAAACTGAAACTATAATGAAATAAACTGAAATATAATTGAATATACTAAGCATAGGGTAATAAAAATTTCCGAGAAATTCAACCGTTTGACGTGTTAATTGTTTCGCAGGAAGTAGCAACGAGACATTTGATCAAACAATCCATTCATATTTTCTACAACATCGTCGGAATTACCTTAAATATTTTACAATTAATCTACGCGATCCAGTATCTTCCTTCCAAGCTTTCGACTCTCACCACTTAATTCAGCTAAAAAAAATATCCAAATCTTTGGCTCCTCTAGATTCTAGATCGTTCACGACAAACAAGTTGGACACGCGAAAATCGCGATCCACTGTCCAACCAGCAATCGCTAGAACAATTAACAAATAAACGTTTCGTCGACGCCGTTCTGCACGAACAGCTATTGTTATTTCTAAGGATCGTAAATCGAACGGATCGTGAATCGAAACGGAGAGCGAGACACAATGGCCGTGAATTACGCGCTGTAAATAGTGTGTTCACATTTGTAGCTACGTTGCTTCGCTGTGAAGCAACGATCGAACTGAGGATATTTCTTGGTACGAGTAATAAATGATATACATCGTTGCTTAAGGTGCGTTGGTTTATTTTAGATCATTTCGAAATCACGAATACTCCTTAATTGCCATCCTTCATTCTCCCTCCATGGGTTTATATATTTTGCGATGGTGGAGTGTGAGAGAATTTTTACGTGGTAATGAAGGGTATTACAGTAATTATAATAATAATAAGAATGATTATACAGACATGGTTTGTCCCAAGATTCATCACTCCTTTGTCATCCTTCGTCGTGGCATGACTATTCAAAACCAACTCCACTCGTCTCCCAGTCCAAAAAAAGAAATCGATCAACCATTCATGACAAATCGTTGTATGTCACTGGCGACCACATTTCCAAGCTTTCCCAAATGAATTTCCACTTCTTTTTTACCTCCCCGTTAAACGTTTCTGGCAGCGACAAATCGTGTTCGATGGTTTTATGAATCGATCGGAAGCGCGATTAACCCCTCGTTAAGAATATTAATGGCATCCGAGCAAAGATTACGAGGGTTGATTGAAAAACGGTCGTTGCTTGTTCCCATTATTAGTCCAATGGTAAAGGGCTGACGAATATTATCTGATTTTTTTTCTGATAAATCCGCGAGGAATCGTGAAACGGGGGTGCAACTGGGGAGATAAAGGGAGTTAATCAAGCGTGGCGGGCACGACAAAGGGAACCAGGTCGCGAAGATTCTAGGCGAAGATAAGGTTCCACTGCAAATCCCACCAGGACAGAGCAATTTCTCATGGCTGCTTGAGAAAAAGGCTACGTTCTGCTCCGTTTTATGCAACGATAAAACAAACGTCCATCGACGATGGATGTCGCCCGAGTCACCGGGTAGATAACGTTGAACAGGATATCGCTGGCTGCATAACGTTCACGGTCCCGAATCTGTTGAAATATTTCCAGATATTTTTTGTCGATGATGGATTCGAAATTCAGAACCGTGAGAATTGTTCAGTACACGAGCCAATCATTCGTTAACAATTTCTATCGCTCTATTTTCTTTCCCTTTTCGTTTGTTCGATTGGCCTTCAAAAATGCATCCAACAGCCCAGGCCATTTTAACTTCAATCTAACAAGAAAAAAAAAAAACAAATGCTCAAATATCTATTCCACAATTCGACTAACGAGTACAATAAATCATTCTCGTCCTCGTCCATTCAGGCCGAAACCATTCCGAAAAGAACAAAAAATAAATCAAGCTATTCAGCCATCCGATTTCCATCGACCGAAACGCCCGTGAACAACGTGACATTTCCAATACTAAAAACGAAACGTCGAACGGGCCAATCCTCTGTGTCGCATTCGATGAACGTCGAGGGGGGGGGGCCGAGCTACGGGAGGTGTGGGCCGGGGTGATTTAAAATCAATTTGCCGGCCACGTGTTTACGATAATGGGCGTGCTTGTAACGAGCGGGCATCGATGCGGATTTTATCGCGGCATCGTTACCAATCGTTACGATCTCACGTGCGAAAAGCCACTTGAAGCCGTACGAACGATTCCGTCGACATTCATAACCTACGATAATCGGGGCTGGATTAAGGTCGGTTTACACGAATCGATATTAACGGCGTATTTCTGTTGATCCGCGTGAAACGGGGCAAGTGAATCGAAATGCATAAGTGCTTAATTAGTTGGTTTTCTACTGCGACGGTTTTTCTGTACTTCGTGAACGCGCACCTTAATTTCGGGCGACAAATTTGATTACGAACAGCTGATTAGTTTTAAACATTTTGTTTTTCATGCTAATCGTAGATCGTTCTTCTTCGATGCGATATTATTAATTATTAAAAATGCTGAGGGTTGAAAAAATACAATTGGTCGCCAGGTATCTGTATTTCAAATGAATTATTTACGTTGCCTAGCGGTGATGCAGACCGTTCAAGTAGAATAGCCCAGCAATTGTCAGACGCGCGGTCGAGAAGAACAGCCGTGTATCTGATAGCGTCGGAGAATAAATGTTTTCCAGGAAACATTTTTATTTCTACATCATCGACATTTTCGCCAAGAATAATTTAACACAAATTTGTTCTCACAAGAAAAATAAATACGCATAGTTGCAAATAAAAATGTATTCCTTCGCATTCGTATCTCATCGGCAAACAAATTTGCTGGACGCATAAAAACGGGAACGACCAACCGCTCTGGCACGCAATTCAGAATCACGGCGATCCCGAAACGAAATAAAATTTCCCAACAACGAATAGAGAACGCGGTAGTCGTCGACCAAATTCATCCCATTTATGTTACCCTCCACCCCAACAACAATTTCCCTTCCGTTCGTCGGGACGCGTGCATTTTAAGAAGAATGTGAAACCACGGATGGCACGATAACCGAGAGAAACGATATTCGGACACGACAAAGGCGGCGCATCAGACGCGAGCAAATCAAAACGATGGTCTTGGTAATCTTGGATCGTGGCGAATTACAGTCGACGGATACATTGTCCGCGGATAATTATCGGGAACGGAATGGACGTCCACGAATTTGTGTCTTCTCGGGACAAAGGGTTTGTGCTTTTTTCTGTTTTTTTTTTGTTGTGTTTTATTTGTGGCAATTTTTGTACGAGCGGCAGGGAAACGTGCGTCATTTCGGCGAGCCATTAGCATATTTATTGCACGTCAGTTCGCTAGTGAATCCACGGTGAAATCGTCGGTGACCCGTAATACAGGGGGGATGAATAGAAAGAGACAATGATGTAATTATTGGACAAACGCGATCGAAGGGATACTCTTTTCCGTCCTAATTTCGAGAAAAATTTAATGAAATTATCGCCGGAGCGTTCGAAGCCATCTCGATTTAACGGCATGCGGGTAGAAATGTTGCACTGTTGATCTTGGTTTGCTTGTGGCCACAGAATCTTGTGGTTTGAGGCTCGGTTTCTCTGAAGAGTGTACTGCTTAAATTACGTAACAAAAGCAGGAAAATAAAAATGACAGCACCGTTACTTTTTATTATTTTATTTTTATATCTTCGCGATAAATAAATTATAAATATTCTTTCCAAAGTTTTATTATTCTCGCTTATTTATCGACACGTCTTCATGGTGGAAATCCAGGATCCCAGGTGATTAAAAGGGGTTGCTCATCGTTGACGACACTTATTAAAGAATCGGTACGCTCTGTGAGATCGTTTGTGACAACAGAGCGTACAAATTCTAAAATAAATAACGTAACATAACTGAACTTCTTCTATGCACTCCCGGCATCGGGTCAGGTGTTTTTTATTCCCAAAATAGCTTAACAGAACCTTGCGTAAGCTTCCATTCTCAACTCCATTTTACGCGTCCCTCCATAAGCAGCAAATAATTCTTAACCCACTCCAAGTCCAATCAAACATGTCCCGACGAAAAATCAACATTAAGAAGACTCCATACAGAAAACCATTCGTTCCACATTCGATCAGTTTCACGTGATAGAAAAAGAAAATATTGCCACTCGAACCTCGCAGACATTGTAAAAAATTGTCCAATAAAAAATTGTTTGATCTCCCAAGCACGAAATTCTTCGAACAAGAACACACCGCACCTCCATTCAAGCTTCCATTCGTTTGAAGGTTGAAATTTTTGTTCAACGTTCGACCCAAATACCAGACACCACCCCTCCATGTTGATTCCTCGATGACTGTTCGTGTTCCACGCGGAGTTACATGTTTCTCAATTCGCGGTTGGACGTCCCTGCAAATTTAATCGATCCACTGTGCGGTTTGGTAACCAGTCGAAATTTCGACCACGAGAACGTGGTGCACAGGAAGCTCTAGAAGGTGTATGATCGGTTGATCTTCTGCCTCGTTTCTTGCGTCGTGGCTTGGGAAACTGCAGCTGCAGTTGACCAAAGAGAATTTCGATAACGATAGGGTGAGTTGTTAATAGAGTGGGCAACGAAAATGTGTTCGCCGAAGGGTAGTTGTTTTGCTGTATGTTTCGGTTAATTAATTGAGAATTTTTAATTCGGATTCGGATGTTCGTTTTATTGAAAATAAATTAGTCCATCAATTTGTGATCGAATGGTTTCGATAATTTTTAATTCAATGCTAACGCGCTGTTAATTGATATTCAAATTGTTTTCAAATTTCTAATCGAATATCTTCTTTTTCTTCGGAGAGAACAGATAATAAATAAGGCCAAGATGAGACGATGGAAATAAAGGGAAATGTGCGACGCACATTCGTGCCGCGCGAATAAATACGGAATACGTAAAAAAAAAATGTTAACGCGTCCGGAAGACCTGTCAGAATTTCAAACACGTCCGCCTCGTTTTGACGTTCGAAATGTCACATGGGCTCTTTTAATTTCACCCTTCACGGACTAAAAATTAAATTAGTGAGAAACAGAGAGAAAAAATACCAATCCTTCTATCACACTTTGCCGTCCCCGCCGTTAAATTTCATTACTTTCTCCCCAAAATGGATCAATTTAAAATATTTTAATTTTTTCCTTATCTTCTTATCATTTCTCGTTTTCCTACTATCCTACTGTATTATATTCCTCGTCACGGTATCGACATTTCGTATTTTACGTTCTTTATTATTGCGTTCTGTGTGTGTTCTAATATAAATGTACAACTCGTCATACATATGATTCTGCTTACGTGACTAAATAATATAATATAATATAGTATAATATAATTTCATATAATGTAGTATGATATATATATTTTTTTTTAATTTCGTCGCTCGGTCCTCTCGGTTTAATAAACGACGATTAAATTATTACCTCTAAAACTTATTCAATTTTCGATTCTTGTTTGTCTCAATTTCATTAATCCATTTTTTCTGCCTCTCGTTTACCTTTCTCTTATTTTTCTTCCTCCTGTCTTTCTTTTTACTGCGATTCTGGCGTAGTACGATGCAATTTATATATAATGTTATACGTCTATATTATTTATATTTTTATATATATATACATATATATATTTTTTTAATATATATATATGTATATTTATGTTTCTCGTTCTTCTTATTATTTCAACTGCTTATTCCTCTTCTACCTCTCTTTCTCGCACGCATGCACTCTGTTTCGTCCTCCCTATTTCACCGTTTAAGCCAACAAAACCCTTCGCCACCGTCGATTACGCGCCGAATTCGACCGGAACCGTGCCTCCGTGCCATTTTAAAGCCAAATTCGTGATTCGCGCGCACCCGCGGTTCACTTCCGCCCTTCTGGTCATCGCAATTAAATCGTCTCGCATCCTGCCACGCGAAAAAAAGATGCTGTACCACGTTGAAAAACTTGTTTCTTTAATGTATCATTCTTATTTCCATATTCCATATTCCATATTCAATTTCCCAATACTTCAGATGGATTAATTCTCAATTTGGAAAAATTCAGCTGCGGCATTTCGACGCTTTTTCATTTATTGATTTAGTTAAAATGCGGTCGAAGCAAAAAAACGATTCCGTCGTTTTGTATCGAAAGTGAAAAGCCGGAAGGCTTAAAAGCGACGAGCGTTGAATTGTCGGGAATCAAGTCTCGAATGGAACCTCGAAAAGACCTCGAAAAGAACTCGAAAAGGGCACACTCGACGTCAACTCGACGCGACGACTCGTTGGCGTCAAAGTTCCATCATCGTTCCACCTATACACACCTGTCTGTTCGTTTCCTGTTTTCCGTTCTTTCTATAACGAGAATTCATTCGAACCCGTTTTATCCGATTTTTCTTTCTGTTGACAGTCATTCGTGCATACACTCGTGCATTCGCATTCGGAATAACATTTGTCAGGCATTCGTTCTTCCTTGACGGGTGACAACGTTAACGAGCTTATTCTAGAGCATGAAAGAACTAATTCTAAAAAACATGCTTGCGGTTCAATCCTTTCACCGTAGTTAAAAAAGAAGAAAAATAGAAAGGAAATACAAAGTAGTCTAAAGATTGGTTGAATTAAAATATTATTTAATTTATTTTGAATTGGCTCTGTTTAGTATATTTTTGGTAAATACTGTTATTATCAAATTAGAGGAATGGAATTTCGATTATTCTGGTTCTATTGATGCTTGAGGGAAAATTAATTTTCGTTCAATCGACATCTGCATTAGTTGATGCGCTGAAAATTTCATTTGTGATATCTTGATAAACCTTCACATTTAAACCTTTAAATTTTATATATATTTAAAGGCGCATCGCTTCCAGAATTGTTGAAATGAAAATTCAATTAAATTCGCCTGAATGTGTGTACTCGTATGTTCAAATCTTTCCTTTTCAATTACAATAAAAGGTTTGAGCGACGACAGATTTCTCGGTGATAAAGTCACGAATCGTTGAAAGCGAAGCTGCAGGCACATGCACAAGAAGCGTTCGTCTATCCAAATTAAAAAGGAAAAGAAATCAATTTTCACAAAAACTTTCCCTTGCATCTCGCATTCCTTTTAAGAGTCCCTTTATGCAATAGGGGATGATGAGGTCATAGTGCAGGAAGGAAAAAAGGCAATTGTCCCGTTTAGACATACTTTTTCATTTTTGTTTGTTTTCCTTTTATCTTTCCTCTCGCGAACCTCTTTTAATAATGTACCTATCGAAACAGTGCTCGAAGCGAATGTAAAATGTTTACGCTGCACGCGGAAACGTCGACTACACTTTTCCTAAACGATTTTTATCTCGCATCGAAAACTCACGTCCTTTCATCGACAGTATTACACTTTATTTTATTTTATTTGGTTTTTTATTTTCTATTTCCAATAGACAATCGACACGAGCCTCTTCGATATTCAACACGGAAGCTTTTCTCTATGTTTCCTCGATTCCTTTATCTCTCTGTCAGTTTATTAGGAGCTTGGAACGTTGCACGAGTTTATTATCGTGCGTTCCTCGTTGAACATAGTAAAATCTTACACCCTAAGAAAGTCGCCTAGTATTATCGTGGTATCGTAACTCGCTATGATATCGTCCGAATAAAATCTTCCTTTTCTTTTTCTTGATCGATTTACCACAATGGTTCTCTGATTCTCGTTCTTAAATAGTTTCGTTTATTATATTCAAATGTCGACATGGAATTATTCGAGGTAGAATTTTGTTAAGGTTCGATTAATCATATAAATTATATGTACATATAAATATATTTTTTTGTTTATTTTTGTCACGCAACGAATTGGAACATCGAGATGAAAATGTAAATTCAGAAACGATTCGAATCACGATAATTGCGGAACTACGTGTACACGTGTGTCGCAATTGTCACTTTGCGTTATAAAAATACATGGTTAAAGTGTTAGCGAAGTTTTAACTGCTGATCCACCGTTATTGTGATTCGTCGCATGCATATTGAAATATTTCGGAAGGTATTTAGTATAAATAAATAAAGTTTCACAGTTCGTTGTGCACGTCCATCCTTCTATAGTAGGCTGTATGATATATCGTTGGAGAATACTTTTAAAATGACAATCATTTTTCGTTTGACAATTGGAAAATTCGACTTTACGTATTGGAATCTACCTCGAAATATTCGTTCAACAGTAACAACGATGTTAATCAATCGATAGACGTCAGAGATGGGTGAAAGGTTAATTGTTAATTACCATTTACGCTAGACTCGAACTAAGTTTCTTTTAGATAAATCATCTCGTTCGCCTAATCTCAGAAGAACAGGTATATAGTTGCTAATAATTTTCTGTCGCTCTACCTTCGTGTCTTTATTTTTATTCCTTTTCTTATTTTTGCATTTCCATTTTTTCGTTTTATTCTCACTCGTGATAACAGATAGATTATCATATCTCCTACTGTTTGTGACTCGCTTGGCTTACCGGCTAGGATGAATTGATTTACTATTTAGGAATTTCAGACGCTGGTTAGCCTGAGAAGAGAACGGATGCGCTCGTTTCGATCCTCCCGATCGATCTGACTTCTCGAATCGATCGAATTTAGAATATCATCTCAATGGCAAGAGTTGAACATATTAATTCGCACAAGTGGATATAACGACGCTTTTCTTCCCTACTTATTAATTCCATTCTGTTCCCTTTTTAAAAAATTTTTTATTCAATTCGTAAAAAGCACTTGGTACCTGAACAAACGAAACGGGGAAAAGGGGGTGAGATAAATCTTTGAAAGTTATGTTCCGAGAAATTGCCTTTCCGCTTGGAACAATTTAAACGGCAACTACTTGTGCGACGATCGACCCGCGAAAATTTCTGTTCGCGATAATTGACTCGTACGAATGACGATAATTGACTCGTGCCATCTACGCGAAAGAAGGGAATCGTTTCACCCAGGGAAAACAGAAAATTGTCGTCTCACTTTTAGAAACCAGCTGGGCAGATCTTTTCTAAGTTTCTATGAGAATTCGAACAATTCGTAGGGGTAACTGGAAAAGGGGATTGAATTGGAAGGAAGTATTATTCGATGGAAACGGGGCAGTGCGCAGTCCCCTCATGCCAACCGATAAGATATACGCATTTAAATATCTCACGCGTGCTTTCGGTAATTACAATTATTAAGGCTACTTCAAGCGGTTACAATACGGTAGTAATAATAGTAATAATAATAATCGACAAACTCTTCACTCGATTTCGCCACCTATCGCTTTTTATCGCTACTATGCATGTATATATATATACATACATATACATATTTTTTATATACGCTGTAAACTATTTTATATATATATATATATGTATATATGTATTGTTAAGTTTATGTATAATCGGTGTGATGCTTCCAGTTAGTGTCGTTAATTTTTTTTTCTTTTTTAGTAATGGTAATAGTAGTATTTAGTAGCAATATTGTAGTAATCATAATAATAATAATAATAATAATGATCAGTAATCAATGATAATAATAGTAATAATAATCATAGTAATAACGTTATCATTATTATCCTCACTGTTCCTCATTAAACTGTTGTCTGTATGTAGGTTACATAATATAACATCCAGGCGGTTTCAATTTGTCTTCTTTTACCTTTTTTTTTCTTTTCTTTGTATCTTTCTCACCCTCGCTCTTTCGTCTCGTTCTCTGTCCATTTTTTTTTTTTTTTTTGCTTGTTCCGGTTTCTCCGCTTCATTCTATCTCCTCTATGAACGAATCTTACGATCTAGAAGAACGTTGCATGGATCACGAACGATCGAAGCTTTGGGAATCCGCTTTCTCGTTTACCCTACGATTTACTCGTCTTTCGTTTCTTTTTCTGTTCGTCATCGAGATTAGGTTTTTTGTTTGTGGTCCGATTTTTTATCGCGATAACCATTCTTGCCAGACTGGTGTCGACGAAGACCGATAGTGATCGCGAATTTCTTTTTCATTTTTCGAGCAATTGACATTACTGTTATTTTTAATGTCGATTCGAACGAAAATTTATTTATCATAAAGGGTAAGCAGAGGAAAGTCAGATTACTCTATCAAATTAATTAGAAAGGAGGAAGACTGAACAGGGAACGAGAAAGATAAGAAAAGAGCGTGAAATAAAAATCCACTCTTTTCGCGTAAGAAGTAACTAGAGATATAAAATGAAAATGGGAAAGCCATGGAATAAGGCAAACCGAACGAACCACTAGACGAGAACAAAACTGCACCGCGGCAAGGGGAAACGAGAGTGCTCTAGAAAATAGAAACACGAATAAATCACTCGAATAATATTTTCTATTCGTCGAAGAATTCCATTCGTCTCGTCTGACGCGTGCCTGAAGGACGTGTCATCGAGAATCCCCTTTTCCAGCCCTTGTTCCACCGAACACTCACGACGGTGCCGCGTGAAACGAAGAAAGGGGGACGAAGAAACGGCAAACGGGGGATGAAAAGGGGCGAAAGTTCTCGAATAAATCGAATTCGAGGGCTGTTGAAGAGGCGGGTGTCATCGCCCAATAAAAGAAAGCTGACCGGCGGAAATTCAGGCGTGAAAAGAACTCGATCTGCTTTAATATGAAGAAGTGAAAGGAGGGGGCCGTTGAAGAATTATTTTCTCGAGTGACGCAGGTATTCAGTGAAAACTGGACACCTTTTTCCTTAAAATGCTGACACCGGAGAATATTGTTTAATTTCCACGGTAAAAAGCTCTCTCGCGCAACAACGAAACTTATCCGTCAGTTGTTCTTTCAAAGAAAATTCAGTCGAATGGAATTCTTCGCGAAGGAAGAAATCAACGTCGCAAGAACCGAACACAGTAAAAATATAAAAGTAACCACGAATTTTAATTCCACATTCTACTAAAGAACTCGCTTAAGCCCGACCATTCGAATAAGAAGGGAGGAAAGACGAATAACGATTAAGTATGAATTTTCCAAATTTTTCGTCCGATTTGCCGCAACGAAAACTATCGATTGGTCAGCGTTCAGTCAGCAAAAAGTCTGGGACAATCATCGATGGTTAGCGCGCTCGTTTTCTCGTTAAAGGGATCCCGTTGCTTCCGTTCGCGGTCCCCTGGTCGCCGGATGCGACGTATTAGCCACGAAACACCAGAAGGATCGTGATCGTGATCGCTAGGATCGCGATACTGTTGCTGGACGCCAATGTAGGTGCAGAATTGCATCCATCCTGCTGGCAACAGTACGTCCTCGTGCTCCAGGCCTCTGAAACAGACGTTTCGCGACGATTATTAACGGTTCTTATTAAAGAAATTCCCATGAATATTGATTGTGTAACAAATTTCGTACTGAATATTTGAGAAGAAGTTTGAATGACTCATGTTTTATGTTCGCGACAGATCATCCATGGTTTCATTGTTGAAATTATATCGCAATATTTATTACATTCAATACTACAAGATAGTTCCATTAGCTCTCCAATTTCATTTTATCCGCGACAACAACGTTATAGAAAATTATGTTTCTATTATTCTCGAACTGTCGTCGTCTCGGCGAAAACTTCAGTTCGAACCGAATGGATATCTGTCCGTCAAACGAAGTTTCAGTTTTCTACGAGTAATTCCCGTACTAAACTCACATCTTTCCGTGGAAGTAGACTCGCTATAACTTTTTCTCGTTATCGCGAATGAACTTGAAACTCAAACGCTACTCAACTCTAACGAGCACACGCGAGATTTGATTAAACATAAATCTGTAGAAGCTTCTCCGTTTTACTCCGCCGATCGAACAACTCGCTTCCCTTGGACGAAATTAAAATGCACCGGCTAGGGGCAGGTTTAACTGAAAGGGGAAATGAAATAAAGGAGTAGGAATAAGAGGATTCGTGAATGAAAAGGACCACGCATTCCCAGAAAATAAGCCAACTTCTTTTAATAATAAAAGCACGATCCGCCGTTTCCCCTCATCAGTCAGTCGGGGGTAAGGAAAAATAAGGAACTTGTTTAAAGTAGGCCAGGGGGACGAGATCTTATTGAAACAAAAGCGAGGTGAAAGATCTCGTTAACGGGGAACGGTTCATTGACAAAGAGTGTTCGTTTAATCGGATGCTAGAGAAATACTCGTGGAATATCAATTTCATTATAACAAGCAGAAGGAAGAAGAAATTAATTAACTAGAAAGAATAATAAATATAAAACAGAGTGTATATATTAATAGTTTGATGGTTCCGGTAGTTTTATACGTCACATATGTATATCTATTTGTGGAAGTCTTTGTTTCGCGATCGATTTTTCTATAGAAATTTTAAAGAACCACAGAATATTTCTTTTCACAACGTGCATGCGTAGTTTTGAAGTCGTTAAAAATTTTCGGTCGTCGTTCTGGGTTCCTCTGAAGTTGTTTATTATTTGTTCCTTACACCCTTTCCAATATTTTCCTCATTTTCAAACGACACATCTCTATTCATTCCCTGTTTTTCTTTTTCATTTTCTGCACCATATACCTTGGTTCCAGTTTATCCTTTCGTTCCGCATGCTTTCACATTTTCATTTATAGAACGGTATTTGAAATTTCTCTTGTTCTCCGCGAAGTCTAGATCCGATCCGTCGTATCTACGTTTTATACTTCCTTATATCGCTGAACCCTTTTCGAATTTCTGCTCACGTTCTCCAGCCGAAGAAAAATATCCAGCCGCCGTAGTGTTCCTTTCGTTAATCCTTTTTACCTCCCCCGATCCCTTTGTAACACTCCGAATTCCGGAGGCTGAAATTTGCGAGGGCGACTGCGAAACTTTGGGATTCGTAAAATTTCTGAACTACTCTCGGAAGAAACTTTGAGCTGCACAATTCTAGGTTCTTTCGTTTCTACCGCGAAATGTTTAGTAGAACCTCGGGGAATGTCAATGAAAAGTACTTCAAAGCAACTGCTTGACCACAGCTGATGGCATCCACGGCGTCTTAAAAATTCGTGCCGCTCTAAGAAAGAGAAGAACGGTGGACCGAGGAAATGTGCAAATAAACTAATGAAAAATCTAAGTGAATAATACAGGGTCACGAGTAGACTAAAACTCGAGGATACAATTGCTCTCGAGCAACCATCTGCAAGATACTTATTGCAACGGAACCGATTTTCCTGCACGATGAACAGAGATGGGAACATCGGCGATGCAATAACCACCGCTGGAAGGATCGATCTCTGACTCGTTAAGAATGAAAAATACAGCCTCGTTTATATACCGTCGAAACGAGCACAGGAAATTCGGTGCAACGAGATAGAGAAACAGGCTAAAGGAGCGCGGAAAATGAACCCTGGCAGAAACAGGTAGAAGGAGAAACGACGAAATCGTAGTTTCGTAGGACGTCGAGAAGAATTCCAGTTTGTTAGTCAGTCGAGAGTCGAACGCGTATATAACGATTATTTCTACGAATGCATTTCTAAGAAAAATTTCAATGGGCGTGAAAATTTAGAAAGATCGCCACGTTAACGTCCACATAAATTCGTTCATTAAGAGCAAACAGTTTTCAACTGACGATAGAATGATGCGTGGAACGAAGTTCGTTTGCAATAAAACAAAGGGGCCCGCGCGGAAAAACAAAGTTACAGGAATAGAAACAGCGGAATCCAGGGAAACAGGATTTCCGGAAGAGTCGGATGAATCGACACGTACGCGCTATTACGCGTCGAGAGGATTACAAAAGTTTCTGGCCGGATTTTCTGCTGGAAATCTGCTCGTCTCCTCTAATCGTGTTACGCACGTCTCTTGCTCTGGCGATTTTTTTTCGGAACGCTTCGCGATAAAGAGAAACGTCGAAGTCTCTTTAATTTCTTTCTGCCTGAATTGGCGTGTGACACTCGGGGAAATTTAATGGGGAAATTCAAGGAGTGAAAGACCCTTACGATTTTTTTTCTTGCACGGGCATTTCTTGTCCCTTTTCCTGATACTTTAAACTCAAAGCCTTTGACAATCGAGAAATTATTGGGGCGTAGGTAAAGCTCGCTCGAAAGAGGCACCAGTGGAAACAGCATGTGTCTCGTTTTATCGCTTAATCGCGATTCCACGGTATGATAATAATAATAAAAGGGATTGGAGTTGTTCCATGGCGTTCGTAAGCCCCAGGGAGTTATTTTCGTTGGCGAAAAGTCGTTTCAAGGTACAACTTTTAACGGGAGATTAATTGCTTTAGAGAGAAATCTCCCTTGTCCTCTCTCTCTCCGTTAAGAATTCATTTGCTCGCTTACATTAACGAGATTTTCGTTGTAAGCTGATACACTTGTCCGAACGAATGCTCCAATTGGGAACTGTTTTTCCTGCACATTTGTTAATCCCAGACAGAATGAATTAATTTCAAAGTGGACTCGAGTTTCTTCTGGCGTCTTCTGTTTAATCTCTTTCTCTCTTGTTTTTTCTGTTCCTCTTTATCTTTTTCTTACTTCTTTGGCTGTACTGACGTATTGTTTCGTACTGAAAAGGGGTAAATAAGGGGCGTGGAACACTCACCCTTCTCCACGCACGTCGGTACACAATCTCGAACTGTCGAGCCCTCGCTGACGTATTTCTGAAACAGTAGAGAGAGACAGACGTGGTTGATTATTTGGAAGACAATTTTTTAGTGGTCGCGATAGAAAAGTTTTAATGAGGTGATGGGAGAAATAGTTTGGTTATTTTAGACTATTGGAAAATTGTCTGGCTGATTCATGTTTATTTAATACACGTTACAGACATTTCTAGAAATAATTTCATTTCATTTCATTCAGGAATGTCAATTTCAATATACTTTGGATTCTTTCTTTTAATTAAATTACCACAACAGCGGCAAGCTTCTGCAATATCGGAATGAATTTAAACGTGGATACGTAATCGCGTTGCAATAATAAATTTAAAATGCAATTCTGTTTCGCAATTAATTTTTCTCCATCGAGGAACACGAAGTGAATATCGAGTGCGGGAATATTTCATCCTATTTGTATGTTAACTTTTTCATTGGCAAGAAGAAATTATACGTAAATGTGAGGCAAACGAGATGGGACGAAGTTAAAACTTGATACAATCGAATTCCAAATGAAACTTCCAAATACGGGAACTTCGTTTTCCTTCTCTAGAAAGAAACAAATAAAAATTGGTTTGAACTAAACTGGAAGTAATTGGCGCGAGTTTTGTTAACGCGTGACCGGCCTCCAGAACACACGTTCTTAATTTTTATACAGCGCATAAACAGTCGACTAACGATTAACCTAAATTCGCGAATTTTTTATCCGCACAACGTTGCCGCAAGTGTTTTTTTCCCCTTTTGCCTTCTTTTTATTTGTGGAACGCGATACGAGCCAGCATTAAAAAGTAAAAACGATAGAAACACCGTAGGAAAAAGAGAAAGGGATTGAATTGAACGTGAAAGTGGCACGCGGATTTTGTTGGAAAAGTGATGAAACATCTAAATGACTGATCGTCACGAGAGATGCGTATTAGAGCAATCATGAATGCTGATAAGAAAGTTTGCATGCGAAATAAGGATCTGGCTTTTGTGTGGAAAGTGGTAATGAGTAATTGCATCGATTATTCGCTATCGTGATCGGGGGGAGATTGCCTCGTATTACATATTTCGCTTTTCTGTTACTATTTTCTAACACAACATGTTAAAATATTATTTTAAGAAGATTCTCAATTACGTCTGTGCAGTATCCGAAAGGTAAAAGCTTGACGAAATATCAATGGTGCGTTATGGGCGAAATGTTTTCCCGGGCGATCCGCCTTCGTTCGTGGGAAACAGAAAATTGTACCGAACGTTTTGCCATTGTTCACGCGGTGTGATTATTTTAACGAGCGCGCGACGCGCTCGCGCGACCGACGAAAAACAATATTTGCCGTCAAACATTGTTTAACGTCGCGACGGGGCGCGTCGGGGAAATCAATCGAGTTTGCGCAAACATTGCACGCTTATGCGATTCGCGAGAACGCTGTCGGCTTGGAATAATGCGAAGCAAACACGTAGTTAAGACCGCCGATCTCCATTCCCTTCGTCTCTGGAATCTTACTCCACGTTGGTGGTATCGCCATTGTCGCGATCGCCTTTTAGTGGACATCGTAGACGGAATTCGTTTGCGGATAGCCTCGCGAATCCTTGAAATCGGATTATACAGTCGCGATTAAAACTTGCAACAGTGTTTCAGACATCCGCCGAATTTGGAAAAGGATATTGCGTTATATTTAGTTAATTAAATTATATCGCAGCACTATATTAGCAAACTGTAAGGAGGATCGATTCGCCGATCCACCGATTCGCCGATTTCGATAGCGCCAAGGGGGGAAAGATATAGCAGGTCCTCTGCAAAGCGCAAGAACCCGAATTCCATCCTCGTTAGCGACTGAAAAGAGGTTGCTCTCATTTTTTTGAACTCTTTTTTTCCTATTTCCTTGCCCAACGAACTTCGACGTTTCTGCCGATAATCGCGAATCGACCCCACTACTAATACCCCCCCCCCCCTTGCACGTTAGAAAGCACATTTTTTTCGCCACAAGTCAAAGGGTGATTAGGAAGGACGAGGTCATCATTCGGTAGTCCTGTATTCTCTGATTGGACGAATTCGAAGTCCCTCGTAGCAGACATTGCGTCATAGAAGGCCAGATGATCGATATCCAACGATTATAACGCCCCGGGGACGTCGTACATATTAAACCCTCCGACTCCGCCGCTGTTCCCGTACATATTAAACTCTTCCTGTACCCCTTTCCCCGTTAGCCTATCAGCGCGCCTATCCTGTGTAGATTCGTCAAGGATTCACGTCTGTTTTTCCTGGCAAACCGCCGTTCCACGTGGATGTCCGATGAATTTTTACCATTCTGCACGCGCGCGCGTCTAATTACTGTTTGGACGATAGGGAACGTAATGACGGAATGGAATGTCTGTGAATCCGGTGGTGGATGTTGAACAAATTTCCCGAAATTAACGAAATGAATCCTTGCGTAATGTATTTAGCGTTACCACAGATATTCTGAAATTATTTTTTGATCGTTTCATTCTCGGATTAACGGCGACCAATTGTATTAGAGGAATGTTCCAAATTCGGCAAATTAGTCGTGTGCGTGAGAAGCGGCGGTGCGACGCGGTAATGAGAGAATAATGAAGACAAATGAACGCAGATATTCGAAAGGTTTCCTCTCTACTCCAAAGGAATTAAGCTTGCACGTCTTCGGAGTCGATTTCGATGTAAATTCGACTCTGCTCTATTGTTTCCCCGGTGGAAATCCGGCTTGCGGTAATTGGGGCGTCGTTTAAGAAATTCGTCGGCGATTTATGATTTCGGCCGGCGGAATCACGATGCTCGATTCGGATAAATGGCTGTGAAAGATTATACGCGAACCTGTTCTTAAGCTGGCGCGAGGGATTTAATATTGATTGAATTCTTGTAGGATGATAAAAATAATTCATTCGTGACGTTATAATATTTAATTCGAATATGATCGATTTGTTCCATTCGAATTCATTTTTAGTTCGACGTGCGTGCGTGCCACAGGGAATCTAGGTGGAAAATTGTAGACATCCTTTGTATTTCGGGCTGTTATATTTTTTCGACGAGTGCCACCGACATGAATATGCATTTAATTTATACATAAACACAGGGCGAGAATATCACGGAATTAAGTAATGCTAGACGAGAATCATGAACCATCCTGGGTCCAATATAAATTCAAATTTCACCTCTTCCATTGTGCTCCTTTCAACGCAGGCGACCGATTACGGATTTACCCAGTTTCAATCTCCGTACTCGAAAATTCGATCCCGATCCCACTTTTCGAAAAAAAATATCACGGTGTCTACGTTCATTTCCCAGCCCTGTGAATGGTATAAAAAAAAATGTTAGTCAAAAATGAGCTTAGGACTGTTAAAATAGATACTGCGCCCTTCAAAATGAGCCTGGATAGACTGCAGCACGATTTTTTTTCACATGGTCGCAGCAGTTCGAAAATCGACAATTTTTCGGTCATGGTTTATTAATTATATTTTATCCAAATAATCGCAACAACTTATTCAATTTATTTCTCTCCCAATTGTCTCTCTCGTCTACTTTCTCCACCGTTTCTCCCCTTTTTTTGCTCTTTTTTCATTTTCTTTTCCACTCCCATTGTTGGCTTTCATTCTCGTTGCGCCAAACTCGAGAGTTAAGCAGATTAAGTCCCGAGCAGTTGGATGCAACAAAAGCATCCCGTCTGTTTGTTTCGTGGAACATAATCGTTCGTTTTCGCGAGTTAAGAAAATCCCCTTATCCCCTTCCCAATGTGGCCAGCTTAGTATCAATCGATCAAATCCGAGTTCTACGGTCACTTGACTCGTGAACTTTATTCTATGGCATTTAAGATCGATGCAAATTGATCGTTCCTTTCCTTCTATCTCGAAACTGAATTACCATTTGCGTAACCGGCGAGATTGAATATTCAGATTAAGGGGTCGAGGGTTGCAGATGGATAGGAGGTTCACTCGGTTCAGCAAAGTTGTCTGACGAAGAAGCGCAGAGAAAAACGAATCCTGACGGATAAATCGATTCAATTATATACAAAATTATGAACTATTATTGATAATAATAATGATCGCATTATACTTAACGCAATTCTTGTCATTATTCTGAATTATTTATATTTTTATCTCGTCCATAACGAAAACGAATTATCTCAATAATCTTACCCGGCAGAAATCAAAAGTCTTCCGCAACAATCGACGGAAAATATGTCCAGAAATAAATATCTATTCCATTCACCTATCAATCCTTTTTCAATTTTCCGCCGATATCAACGGATTCGTAATTTCAACGGGCATCCTATATAACAGAAATTAATCGTCGACAAATTTTCGTTCGTTCCACGGAAACCATATCGTATAGTTTACGCTCATCTCCATTTGTCGACCGATCGATCGACCGTCGCCGCTATTCGAGCAGTTATTTCTAATTCGAACGAGATTACTCCAATTTCCCGTAATAAAGCGTGGAAAATACAGCGGCCAGGTGCAAGGGGTAGAGGTGGCAAGTGAAAAAGGAGGGTCGATTCGGGTCGGACCGGAATTCCAGATACGAGTATCGATAGCCGTGGGAGAAGCAAACCCTCATCGTCGCCTCTGGCGTTGCTCGGTCTGTCTTAAATGCTCCCTTAGAGTTCGTGAGTCGATCCGTTCTTCTTGAAACCGGAAATTGGCCACCCCGTTATCGTCAGAGCACGGTTCGAGAAGGTACAACTCGAAACAAAATAGAGTAGAAACGTTGCCAAGTGTTTCGAAATTAGAGATTTTTTTGCGGCTTCAACGGTGGACGAAGATATCATTCGAATGGGAATAGACAATCTTCGGTTAATAAAAATCATTGAAATTCGATAACTGTTAGGTTATAGAATTTTTCTCTTAATTACAAATTACTCCGATCAGATGTTCAACCGCGTCTAACGTAATATCCGATTACACGAGGGGCAGGTGTATGGAAGCATAGTCAAGAACAAGGTAATGAAGTTCGTCATATTTTCTGGCCGTCGCGACGCGTCGTCTGGGCCTCGTTTAAACGCGTGACACACTCGGAGTACAAGCAGAACTCGCGACTGAACAATTAACGAAATGGCAACACCTGCTCTGGGAAATTGATTTTCGCGACGGAGAACAACTGCAGCTCTTGGCACGCGTTGCGTTCAATTCGTATATAAACAGATAAATAATGAAAGGAACGATCTACCGTCGATATAACGTAAATGTTTCAACGCAAAAGGAAGAAAATTTCACAAAAGTCAGCACTCGTGTCAACCGTTTCAAGAAGACCGGTTAACTTGATTTTCATTCTCGTCGACTCGAGGCGATTTTCATTTTCTTACACCCTGTATTATAACTGGTTGGAGTACGTTTCCTCTCGGGTTCGAATGGCACAAAGACAAGAATCGGATGGGCGTGAAGCGGAAACGCGATTGCAAAAGACGTCGATCACGCAGCGAACGAGCGCATACCGATCAAAGGGGTAACGTAGGTATGGTATGGTAAAATGGGGGTAGGGATGGGTCACAGTTTTATCTGGCACGCAAAAGAGACGTCTGCAGGGGCGGATTTTATCGATAGCTTTAGTCGCCGGTGGATTCGAAACGGAATAACTCGAACGATACGTAGCTTGAGATTGAAATGCCCACGACGTCATGGAGAATCGATTTTCTGCACAGAGGATCGTCTCCAGCTCTACGATATATAAAGGATTCAGCGAATTTTAAGAAGCACGCTTCGTAGCGGAGCCCTTGAGAAATTTACGTTCCAAAGAATTGTTTAATCAATTTTCTTGCACGATCTGTAACTTCTGGAACTTCTCGAAATCAACGATAAATAATTACAGTGCCTGAAATCTTCCATCGACTAATATCAAATTTATTCTAATCAACGTCGTGGAAATCTTGCGTTCAGATTTTACTCGAAGAATGTACGATAAATGAAGCAAAACGGTATCGCACATTTGCCAAAACTATACCGTGCTAATTGCAAGGACAGTTCTAAACCAGCGCTGCTCGCTTGGCCCCGCATCTGCACACGCGTACTTATCATCTCCGGTTAAACTCCGGGACTGTTTAACTTCCGGCAGATCGAAACGTAATCCAGCAGTAACGGGCAGAACGGGCACGAGTATCTCGTCGCGTGGCTTGTATCGACTCTTGTTTGCGTCCGAGATAACACACAGCCCCGTTTAAATGCCCCCGGCGTTAAATGGGGACACGATTCATCATCGTTCCGCCATTTTCCACGACGTCCACCGGACGCACGATACAACACCCCCTCTAGCTTTCATCGCGAAATTGCACGCGTACACTTGGCCTCCGAAAGCGTACGACAATCAGGCATTTCGAGATGAAAATTTGACAACGTACTCGATACAGAATATAACGTCGAATGGAGAAGAATGGACGACGACGGTGACGAGAATTCAAACTCAATTTGTTCCCGTGGCACGCAGCCACGACGCGACGTACGTCTTTGTGTCGCCTTTTAAGTACATCAGCCGCATGGATGCACTTTCTGGGCGGGCAATATGCTTTTAATATGCTAACAGTGCTGTTTATGGTCGCGCGATGGAATTTAAGGGATGGTTATTTAATTTGGCGAAGAGAGATACGCGATAATTGCTGGGGGAAGCCTGATTAATTTGCAGAGGGGCCAAATTATGTAAATCGTGGAACCGGAGTATTAAGGAGTCACTATAGTTTGCAATTCTTTGATGATCACGCAAACATTGATAATACTACTAATAGTAATTGCTCCCGATCAAGGAGAGATCGAGATATAGAGGGAATCGATCGACTTGTAAATAGGCTAACACTGATTGACAGTGGTTAAAGTAGCTCGATAGTCCGACACCCCGCCAGTAGTTGGTGACTGACAGTGTCAGACGGGAAGGACGGGCCGTCAATAGCCCTGGCATCGAAATCAGATTGGATATGTCTCATCTTTCAAGCAAGATCGACAAATTTGATCCAGATTTGTATACCGGAAGGTACCCGGAGGTGAGAAATAATCGGAAATAAGAAACACCTGCAAGATGTCCGTCCGTGCACGAAACCCTCGACGTAAGAAAGGAATTAATGCGAAGCCAGAGGCATACTTGTTTCGACCAAGTATTATCGAACTCCAACTTTTGGAACGTCGTACGTCAGCGAAGGTGCTTATACCCCCAACCCCTACTACAGAATGCAACGCGCACGTTGAAGTGGCTGCATTGTGAAACGACGAGGATTCCCGTTTCCTAGTTAAAGCGCGCCCTGCATCGAGAGGAAATCCTGCCCTCGCCGCGACACGCATTCGAACAACGTTTCCTGGAAACACACAATTGGGGATGAGGGTGGAGGATGAGGGCGGCGAAAGGCAAATACGCATGTCGAGGATCGAATTGGGAAATGTGGCTGACTGTGCGAATGGAAACGGCAAAATTCAGTAAGAATCGGGTGAAACATAATTCCCATTTATTTTCCACTTTTGTAATTGTTTACTTAATTAACAGTTTTGCCGGAGCAAATTCGGTACGAGGGGCAGGAGAAAAATATGTTTGCACCGCGAGCTACGAGTTCTGCGTATCCGCTGTTTGCCCTCAAGTTTAACAATAATGCGGTGCAAAATGCAGACGTTCTCGAACAGTTTTCCAAGTTAAACAGCACTTTTCTGCGGCGAGTCAACAGCGAACGGGGAAAGCAGGGGCGGCGAATTGAAATTTGTCGCGGTATTAAAGTCGGGTTTCGGGCGTAAAACGTGTAAACTCCCGGAGGAAATCGAGTAGGAGATGTCTTGGCCATTCCCGACGCTATTTCCTGTTCGACTCTAGCATGGACATCGGGCGGATAAAACCGGAAAAGTATTAAAATTCAACGCGGTCCCGGAAAAGTAGTTTCTACGGAACACTCTGTGGGTTACAGATTTAAAAATGGAATCGAAGGCACAGATTGATCGCGAACGAAATTCAATTTTTATACGAAGATACGTATCATTTTTTAAGAGCCAACAAATTTGCACTCTTCGCTCTCAGATCGATCGCCTTTTAGTTAGAAGGACATTATACGAACTTGGAAGTAGCCAAGCCCGATAAATCGACTTACATCGAGGCTACCAGGGCCATTTTCGATGAAGCAGCTGTACATCTTTCTAGTACAGGAACCTTCGCTTAGGTGTTCGGATAGTCGATCATCGGATAGTCGACGAGTATCGAAAATAAGTCAGACGGTTCGGTACTGAGCCGATCGAACGTCTTTCGTTTTTAAATTTCGCGAAAAAGCTTAAATTCTGTTTAGTAACATTATATAACACGAGTGAGAAAATCTTCGAGCAAAAATTATTACGAAATCCCCAAATAACAGGAAAGCATTTCGGCCGTTCTAGAAGCACTTTTTCTGCCCCAAGAAAACAATTGACACGGATACGCGTGAAACCCAACCGCCTGAACATTCAGTGCAAAGAAAGGGGGTGGCTCTCGGGCAAAAAAGCAACCAGTCGAGAGTCGTATATGCTCGGAACAGCCATTAACCCATTCGTGGTCGCGCTAATTCCCCGTTGTATTCGTCTTCCACCTCGGTAACCGCGTAATGTGATACTGAAAGGCTTCTGTCGATATCTCGAAGAAATTCGAGCGGAAAAAGGGGTCTGTCGTTAAACAGGCATCTCCGCTGCTTCAATGCTCGTGCTCCTTTCATGCGAAATAGCCGCGACGCCGCTATTCTCTCTATTTGTACCAAAAGGAATCGAGAAAGCCTTCGATACCAACAAATTAATACGACCAAGCATCGACGAAAATCAAATCCAGTCTTTCGGGGAAATATTGCTGTTGAATTGTTAAATCGTTATCATCGAGTAAGAGTTGGAAACGGCGTTTAGAAAAGAAGGGAAAGCAAAGAGTTTCCCCCTTTCGATCTTGGATGTATGACAGTGACAAAGGGAAGGTGGTTTGCCGCAATAGAAAAGGAAAAGTTGCAAAAACGGTGTATCAAAGCGGTGCGCGATTTTCCGGTCGCGGGTCTTTCCACGTTCCATTTCCCGCGTTTTAATGCATAAAACATTTGGACCGGAGCGCGATACGCGTCGCCTCGACGCGATCCGTTTGGAAATAGCGTGGAAACAAAGAGGGGAAACAGCGTTTCCGTGGCACAGGGAGACAGGGAGAAAAGTAACAGGGAATATTTCCAACGCTTCCTCGAGCCTTATCGCTCCGCGGGTGACTATTCTCGCGTCTGTGCCTGGTTTCCCCTAGCTTTTCCCCCTGTTTCGGTGCGCGGTTTACCGAGGATTTCGAAAACGCTGAAGCGCGACGTAGAAATTCGAGGGAGGATCGGAGTGGTCAATTTGGCTATGGATGCCTTCGTAGCTGGACCGGGGGAAAGTGATTTCAATGGGAAAATGAGAAATCGTATTTCTATTACGAGAATAATGTTTATTTCAATTCTCCTATTGGCAATTTAACCACCCGCTCTTGAATTACAATTTGTTCAACGGCGACCCAGTTATCGAATAAGTTTAACCGTTATCTTGAAAGGCCACGAAGTTACCTTTGCCCGTGCACTCACGCGAGTTGCTTCGCAGCGTCTCTTTGATTAACGAGATTACGAAGTATCTATCGGCAGACGTTTCAAGTCACGTGGGTGCAATTCTCTCCACGTTTCTCTGTAAAAGAACGCCGCGTGATCCGCAGAGGCGCGATGGAATGAAAGTGCGGCCAGTGAATTGTGGGCGGGTGCATCGACGAATCCCACGAAGTCGCATGAAACGTATCGTAACGCGGCGACGATAAAGGAGCATTGTGAACAGCGGGGCTTTCAGCATCCGAACGTCCAAGGGGGCGCGGGCCAATGTAATATCCAACGCCTGTATAAAATATTGGGCACGGTACCAATGCTATCTTTATTCTTTTCCATTTTCGAAGATGCTTCTTCGGACGCCGCGTTGGAGAAACGTGCGTGCGATTTCTTGCTTCGTTTCCTATTCTCGGTGTTTCTGCATACTTTCTCTCTCCGAGGAACAGCTATGGACGTTTGGGATTACGCGAGCTCGTATCTTTTATACTCGCGGGACTTATTTATCCTCGTAACGCGTATTGTTTCTTCTTTTTTTTTATATTTTTTTGGGAAACTTCCACCGACTTGTATTTGAAGGTATTTGTTCATGATGGTTAATGACTTCAATGGGCATGCGAAAAAATTGCTCGAGCGAAATACGAGGCACGAGAACGCAGCTGGCGCAGAAAACTGCACAAAGAATATTGCTAATGCGTAACGGGTATTGGATCGGAATCGGTCTCCCCGTAGGGGATGAAAAAGGAACTCGTGGAAACGCGGCGAAAGTCACGGGGAATGCAATTCCGGCGAACGTTAAATATTTCAACGCGTTTCGCCGGGTGTTTTACAGCCGGCGATGGTAAATATTGAAAGCGGTTTCGTCGCGTGATTGCCCTGGCGAAATTTTCGACCCTCGCAATAAAGCTTGCGGGGGAACCGTGTCAAGAATCGTAATTGTGAAACGGATATGCGTTAACCGATGCGTCCGGGTTATTCCACAACTTTCTTGCCGGCGAAAAATGAACTGACGAAACGGTGGGAAAAACAGGGGACGAATAATGAATCATTGGAGTGAACCCTGCTGACCTTCGCGTATCTCGGGGATGGCAAGCTTTTTCAAATGTTTACTTGGGGAAGTGCGGGGTTGTAAAAGTTTCACCTTTTGCACGCGCGAAAAGTTAAACGATGAATGGTACGTGCCGTTCATAAATAAGTTATCACTAGCACATTTTCGCGTAAACTAATTGCTCGGATTGAAAGTTACGAACACCTTTGGCATTTCCCTCAGTCAATCATAATTAATTCTTTAGTAGAACTGCTTACAAAAATATGTTTATAGAATATGAAATAATACTGCAACTCTCGTCTAAAAGAACTCAATATAACAGATAGCCTATTTGCATCAGTTGAAAAAAGCTACCCGCCCCTGTGTAACAGTTCACCATTTCTCCCAAATAATTTTTCCAAATATCCGAAAAATAACGAAATTTCTTTACGGCTCTCCCTTTGCTATTTGTTTGGCCGCTCCACTTCCGGCACACGTCCAACGCTACTTTTTATCCTCAGCGTCACCAGCATCCCCCAGTGCCTCGCGCGAAAGCTACGGCGATGTTTTCTTTTCGATTTCGACCGTGCCATAAGTCATCCGCAATTTCTGTCCCGGTAACCCCGCCATCCCCCACCCTTTCGCCAACCCCCGTCGATGGCCACGCTGCAAATATAACGATGAAACGAGCTAGTTTGATTTAGGGCTCGGATAGAGCAGAGATTGCCCTGCCACCGCAGAGCAGCTGCATCGCACAAGAAAGCAATCGAACACGTTGATTAAACGCGGTCCGTGCCGCCTGACGTATATAAATAGTAATATTCGCCGGCGTTTCTCTATTTTTCGTGTTCCGCTGGAGCTTCGTGGAATACAGAGAAGCAATCGAGCGGCGGCCGCTCTTGATTCAAAGTTGAATAGCAGTGACCCATTGGAAACGATGACGGGCATTAATCGATTTTTAATCGCGGCAGTGGCGAGCATTGTAATTATCGCGCCGTTTGGGACACGAACGATTAATGCAAGCTCGTTAAGCTCGCTTTTATTTATCGCGTTGCGCGCACAGTGTGTGCGATTCATTCTACATTTTCTTTTTTGTTTTTTGTTTTTTGTAATCTCTTTAGAACTATGCCTTCGCTTTGCTGCTGTTATTAGTGGGGCTTGTTCTTTTTATTATTATTTTTCTGTCGTTCAATTTCTGTCAGGATTTTCGAAACAAATGCGATCATTTCGAATCCTAGCGGACCGATTTTAACCATCGACCGCTTAAATTAGGGCTCTCGATTCAGGGAACAATCTCTATCTGCCTTAAAACTGTCCACGTGTATAGTTCGTGTGCCATTCTCAAATGAATACATAAATTGTTTATAGAGAAATGAACAACGCAAGTGGCATTCATGAATTGTTTATAGACACGCAAAGTTGGTTCTGAGGGGGTAGAAAGCTGCTGGAAAAGCCGCAAACGCTAGATGCCGCCACGTATATTTCTGCCCCCTGTTCGCAGGGCTCCGATACCGTTTCCGTATCACTCACAACGTTACCAACACTTTTGCACGAAGCGTTGTATAAGGCTCATTATATACTTCATATAATTTGTAGCTACTACTTGGTTAAACAGATTGAACAAATGTTCAATAGAAGTGGTAGCGTAAAAATGAAACTATTTTTCAACGTTAACAGTCGCTACGATCCTGCGGTGTCTAGTTCCCATGAAAAATGCAAGAAAACTTATAATTAACTTGCTTGAAAATTTCGTTCAAAATTATTATAATCGAGTTGCATTAAACCTTGCACACGTTATTTGGGATTATATTGTTTAGCTTGTCAGTGTGTTAGCTGGTTGCACTTTATCATAATACCATTTTTTGTCCCACCTTTTTCCGCTGTTCACGACGTACTAGATAAGCGGCGACTGACGTGTGACGCTTTTCATCGTTACCGTCGAGAACGTCACTATCGATCCTCGGTTACGCGATATATCGTGCTTTTCCGCGTTGTTCGGCGGGATAAAAGCCGTCCAGTATCTGCGACACGCGAACCCAGACTACGTAGACCCGTAGGATCACGGTGAAGCAAACAGGATCACGTTGAACGACCATCAAAGTGTCTCGTTTAGTATTTGCCATGAACAATAGCTGAATTTAACAAGAAATCCATAGCGATCCGTGTGGGAAAATTACGGACGCATTAGGAATTCTGAAACGTTTAAAGAGAGTTGAAAATGGGGTCGCGCGAACAATAATAATTGCGTTATTATTACATCCGTAATAGTTTCATAGTAGAGTATTTAAATATGGCAGTACTGCAGTGCCGTAGAAATTTCTTTAGCGGGATTATAATTCGGTGCGGAGATATATTTTTTTCTAATTTCATTTGAAGCTTCAAATTATTCGTTGCATCCACGCGTGTTTATTATTCAGAAATGCCCACGGTGGAATGAAATATTTCGAACGGTCGCCTCAAAGTTTGTGCGAACAAAATGAATACGAAGAGCATTATACGTGGAGTAACGTTTATTATCCTGTTCCAAGGGACGATAGCATCAAGTACAGACTCGGCGATCCTCCAGCGCGTTTGTAACGTCCTCCCACCCCATAAATATAAAGCGACTGCACCCTCTTAGAAACAGATGGCTCGAGTTATGAAGGTCTACGTGTCTGCATCGCGAATGCAACGGTAAGTTCTTTGCGCTTGCACGCTGAAAAGCGTCGCCGCAAAACCGAATTAGTATTTAGAAGCAAAGCACGTCGTATAGCATTTTGAACGAGCTCAAGAAATTCATAATATTACATTCACTATTAGTAAAACAAATTGCTCGACCTTTCCGTGATTTAAAATTTTCGTTTCATCAATCACGATATTCAATTACTAACGGAACGATTGAAAATAGTACTCTGAATACGGGCAGAAGCAAATCAAATCGAGAAACAAAAGCAAGACAACGATTAACCTCGAATAAAGAAGATCAAATTCCCTCTACCCAACGCGGTACAGTTTCAAGTCCCTCGGGGCTACGTGCCACCGATGGATCGGCGAATCGGCGTAGAATCCAGTCGGAAGTCGAGGGGGAACCGATATTTCTATCACGTTATTGCCATTATCGCGGTCGTACGGAATCCGTTTCCATAGAGGAGCCGCTCATTTTAGCGCCGGATGAATCCGATTTAACGAACCGTGGCAGTGGCTGCCGCCGAAAGGGGTAATTATTTGAACGGGTAAAGCATCGACGAGCTTGAAGAACAGAAGTTAAGGCGGAGGAGGGGGTTGCTTTAACGGGCGTATTAAAATACATTCAGAAGCATGAAGGCACGAATTTTTTTTCCGAGTGCCCCTTGTTTACGAGGATCCGTCGATTAAGGCCCGATTCAAGCAACCCACCCTCCCCCATCCAACCCTCTGCGTTTATCAGTCCATTGTGGTTCCATAGACGACCAAAAATTGCTGGGCTCGTTAACGACGGCCGATCTAAATTCCCAGCATCTGTCTTCGTCCTCGCTTGAATACTTCCATTCTATTTGGTTGACCAGGAGTGTCGAGAAAGATGGTGGATAGAATTCCCCGGTTAACAATGGGATTCTTTAGCGGGGCTACGGGGGTTGAATCGGGCGGCCAACGGATTCGATAGTGGATGATGGATCGGGGTCGACGAGATGCTGTGGATTTTATTGATGTTTAACGTTTAAAGACTACGGCCGCGATGACGTGACGTATTTTTAAACGGTTCCACGCCTCTCAATAGCAATAGCAATAACAACAATGATATTAATATTAATATTTATGTGGGTATCCGCTACTGAATTTAGTTGTTCCACTCGAAGGGGGATATGAATACTTGCAATCATTTTCGTAGATTCTGGAACACGTTTTTGAATGCGAGGGAGACGTAAGGATTTTGCGATAGGGAGTTATTTGGACTGCACGGGTGAGTGCAATTACATTTCGAGGGTGGAATTGACGAACGGAAGTTGGCCATCAAGCATTCATGACGCGTCTCGCGATCGTTCGACGATTTATTATTCTGACCCTCGTTACCATCCGTCCCTTGGATCGAGCGTAATCTCAAGACGATTTCCGGCCGAAGTAGCTCCCATTCGAACACTCAGAATTCCGGCATCCAAACCACTTCCGGTCTTTGAAAGGGAACCGAACGGGGATGCTGTTGGGAAGCGTTTTAAAAATTGGATACTTTATTTCACAATTAAACTTCACGATTAAGCATTAACTTTCCCTTTGCGAAGGATCCAAGACAAATTACGAAAACTATCGAAAGATCTCTATGAATAATTTTCCACGAGGCTTCCGGTTTGTCCCCCGTCCCACAGTCCCCTTTGTTTCCTTTGCGGAAATAATTCCGTTGAATGTGGAGCAGAGCTCGCGGAAGAGAACAGAGAAACGCTTCTTGAAATATTTCAACCGCGCCAGATTCCAGTTCCACTGATCCGACCGTGATTCAATTGAGTCTGACCATCTGGAATATTTATGGGGCACCGTTCGCTACGGGAGAGCAGATCTCAATGCGAAAATTGAGATCGATTTGAAGCGCATTGTCGGCACGGGAATGGCTTCATTCCGGAAACGATTTCCGTTCCGATCGTACGATAGACTAATGAAATTTTGAAGCTCCGCCGTTTTGGTTCTGATCCAGGAAATGATTACTATCGATGGTAAACTTGTTCCTTCGCGTGTTTTTATCGATGAAAATTTATTCGATCCGGGGATTCATTCTTTGAAATTGCCACGGACCGAGTGAAACATTTTTCGGGACGACATAAAGAAAAGGCCGGTGAATATTTTAAATTTAGAACGAGTTGAAGAAAGATGATTCTTTTTTAGGTGCCTAAGGAGTATGATTTTCGGTTAAAAATAATCAGATAATCAGAAAATGGGCGGAACTATTGGTGGAAATAATTGTATTAAAGTTCCTAGAGACACAGGCGAAATTTACAATCGAGAATTACGAATTTGTAAACGGGAAACATTTCGAAACTGGAGCGTGCCCCATTCATAAAGTTTTCCGAATCGAACGTTCCCGTGCTTGGAACGTTTCCAAGTTACACGTTTCCAAATTCGACGACCTGCCGAGTTCAACTGTTCCAAATTCAAAGAATTCCTGGACCGATCACTTTCCAATTCGAAAGATCCACAGCCGGGACGATTCCCGACGAAAAAGTAACCCAAAACTTTTGTAATCACAGCCCTCCTGATTCCCAATTAAAACAAATAGAACCGCGCTACCGAAATCCCTCCCCATACCAACAATTCCAATACACCGTTTAAAAAAAAACAACCCAGCCAACCCGCCCAAATTCCGACCCCTTCCATCCGCCTTACCACAAATACACCCTCCGAAACCGTCTTCTCTAACCAAAGCAACCAAAACCCAGCCATCAAGGGAAGCATCAAAGCAACTCACCCCGTCCCAACCATCCCCTGTCAACTACCAATTCTACAGCAATTCCAGTCGAGCAACGACACCGTCACTCACACCCCCAGGAGAGATCACCTAAATTCGAGCAGACGCGTGACGGCTCGTCCATTCCCGGTACAAAATGTTAATTAATACCCGGCGAACGCACTGCAACGTGGCAGTAATTTGAAGGCCAAGTCGGAATGGCCGACGGTGGTGCATTAGTAGGCAGCCGGTGTAAGCTGGAACGGCTATAATAATGTAGTCAGGTGAACGCCGGCCTCGCCGGAAGCCAGCAGTGGAAGTCGACCGGGGAATTGGCCGCGGAGTCGAAGAGACACGCGCCAACAGCGGATACGAGCTGGATGACCCGTTAATTGATGACGATCATCCCTCCTTCGTGGCACCGAAGGAAGGATAACGCCGCGAGACGCGTGCAGGAACACGATAAACAGATTACGCGATTCGATTATGTATCGATTTGGCATGCTGCGCGTCTGGGATAGTGGGCAGGAATTTCCGATGGATGGGTATTGTTCTTTGATGGAATGGATGGGTGGAATGCTTGGGGCTGAATGGGATAAATTGGGGATTTATTGGGGACTCGTGGAATGGAAGGGTTGGGATCGTTTGCGAGGGAACAATTTTTTTTGCGATCCGTAGGGTAGTGGCGAATGGATGCGATTTGGGGGCTGAGAAAATTTGCGCTAAACATTTGTATTCGCATTTGTGAATTTGGAAGTATTCATAGCTGAGGGTTTCTCGAATTGAAATACTATAATTTGTCGATCCTCTTATTGGGAGACGTTATTCGTACAAAGAACGGTATCGTTCTCGAAAATTTCATCCGAAAGTTTTCACAAAGTTTTTCAAACTTATAATTTATCATTGCCAGACATCCCAATTCTGTGTAACATCGAACTGTTATCGGCGATTAATGGCAAGACGATAGTGCGACGGTAAATTATCATCGACCCAGGCATTCAGTTAACCATGGAGCCATGGTTTCTCAATTTTCAACGAGTTTCCAGTCGGTTCTCGAATTCAAACAGCAGACGATAGCGTGAGAAACGGGTGATCTCGATATCCTGCCCATTTCTCGCTCCTGCGAGCTTTCTATTATTCCATTTCGGTTTGCTCAACGAGCTTTCGCCCCTGCCATCACGTGGAGGACATCCACGAAGTGAGAAAATGGAGTAAAGCAAAGGGTGATGGAGGGTGGTTCGCAGGAACCAGCCGGGCAACTTGGTTAACCTGACAAAAGGATAGGATAGCCATTTCGGATAGGTTTCGATAGCCATTTCGATTAGATATATCTGTGGGTGGTGAGCTATTATATCATTAAGATCACTCGTTGTAAAGTGTTTTTATTGATAATTGAACAAAGCGTTACGAATTTTTGATCCCAACAACTTCTACAATATCCGACCGAAATAATCTTTTCAACGTCTTTTCAATTCGCCCCTCTCGCCCCGAAGATCTTTTATTTCGCACGGGTCCTCGATTCACCGTTTGGAACGAGGGAATTCAGATTCTAAGGAAACCTAGCATCGAACATTCGTTGGGATTTCTTTGATCGGAAGCCAAGAAGAATCAATTACCATCCGAGGTACCATTCTGGCAAACCAAGAACCAGCGTTATCGGTGTCGACCTGCTGGCCAACGTTTCTGCATTTCGAATCTGTGCGTCGGAATCGCGGATAACGTCGTTCTTTCCGCGGTAGAGATCAAAGGATTTAATAACGTGGAGTACGCGGCGCTCGAAACGGTTGGAACAGGAATCACTGTCGCGTACTTGGTTCCGCCTTTCGCATTTCCGGTCGCAATTTCCGCGTGATTTACATTTTAGACCACACGGCTTACAGCGTGAGAACTAATTGAATCTTACCTGCCTATGAATTTGCGCGACGCACTTTGTAAAAGGGGTGAATTTCGGGATAATGGAGTTCCGAAATTGAACGTGCCGAAGTTTGAACAATATTTCAAGGTATTAACCATTGTACCTCGAACGATTTTCGATACAATTAGGTTCACGCAAACGTTTTAATATTTGCCCACTATGGAATCAGGTTGCGTCTTCCTTACGGCTCTTCTACGTTCGAATGAAATTCTCAGACGCGAATTGTGCGAACACACTTCCGTAAACGATACGTCTCTGCGACCAACGTGGCATCAAATGTGCCGGCCCCGCACGCGAATACAATAAAGAGCGAGGCTTCTGGGGATCGAAAATGAAACGTTCGAGTCGGAAGCTCGATGAACTGGAAACGGCGGATTTGGTATTCCAAAGGGGAGTGAAAAAAGAATGAAAATAGAAGATGGACGGTCGCCGTCGCGGCGCCGTTGGATCATTTGACGACCGTCCAAAATCGGCGTTATTTACCCCTTTCGCTGGATTTAGCAAACAGATTGGCAGTGACACATTCAGCAAGCTTGCACGTTATGCAGGCAAACGGTGAAATCGTTTCCGTGGCACGGTGCTCGTTAAAAAAAACAAAAAACGATGCAAATATTACGTCGATTAGAAAGGGTCGAGTGTATCATTTATTTGGCACGAGATCGATTGGTTAAATAAAATGCTGCATGGCACGTGTTTATGCCGTGCAAAATAGAGAACAGAAAGAATGAACTTACGATGCACCATTCGGCCGAGGGTGGACACTCCTTCAGGTGCATGTGAGCGGTGTAATTGATGCATGGCGTGATGCTGCCAACTCCCTCGTTGTACTGCCCGCATTTGTAGCATCTGATACCGTATGCAAGTCCTGGAACAATGTAACATACAATTACGAATGAATTAAATTCGACAGCGAAATTAATAATAGAACAGGAATCGCGGTAAATCTCTGAAGATATTGTATCAACGATTTTCGCAATATCCCAGGAGATTCTACGGTAAATATAATAATTGAATAAAGTGTAACCGAGATTCGATGCGTTAAAGAAAGCAGCTGGAAACGTAGTGCGGCCCGATAAATTGAGTGTATCGCACCTCTCGCAGAAGCCGGCTAACGCTCCACGGAAAATTGCTTGCGAAAGTAGAAATTAGAGACTCGTTCCGCTTTGAAGTCGAAGAACCGCAAACTTTTCCAAGCTGTTTTCTGACAAGCTTTGAACTTTGAGTCGCCGTCCGTCGGCGAGTCTTTGCTATGGAATTTCGTTCCGTCGCCAAGGGACGGAACTCGAAAGAGCTTTCGACGAGAAGTTCGTCGCGATTCCCTCCGCACGAATTTTCGAAGCGGAAACAATATTTTAATGAACCGGAGCAAGTTATCGAAGTCCATTGTTCACGTTTAATCGCCATTGAGATTTATTGTCCACTGTTTGGAATGTTTCCTACTTATTGTTTGAGAAATTGGCAACGAGGTTTGAGAGAATTCCAAGGAAAACCGCAGCCTATAAAAAATAACGTTAATCGCAATTGAATTAAGCCGAATCTCCTGTATCATATCGCGGCGAATAATAAAATATTCAATCGCTTCGTCGAATGTAACAATACCGGCAACAGTTTCGCCGCTTGCCCAGACGGATCTTGGGAGGAAATCACGGGACAGCGACGACAATTTATCCCCGAGCGACCCGAAGTCGGTTTAACCGAAGGTACATTCCATTGGAGGATTTCCAGCGACGCGTGTACATCGAATTCCGAGTAGCCGACGATTCGCGGGAAATTGGAAAAGTTAGCTCTTATCGAATCGGATAGAGGTGAACACCGCTGGACCGGCAAAAATATTTTATTGGAAGTTGTAAAACATTGCGGCTGATGTTCCGATTTTGCAAGCCTTAAATACGAGGCGTTTCGTTATAAACATCTCGAGAACGATCTATCCCTCGACGTTTCGAGAACACATTAAATTAATAAAAAAAAAACAACTTGCCCAACCGTGGCAATCGTGGCAAAAAGATTACTTCGAATTCGCAGAATTTAAAAGTAGGAATGGGTGTTTGCGTGCTTACAAATATGTATTTAGCTTGGGAGAAATTTAAGGCAGCAATTGTTTAGTAGGGAGAGTTGCGCTGGAAAATCTGCGGCTGCAATTGCGGCGTGTATCGCGCGAGTCTGACTAGCGATTGTCTGAAACTACTTCCACGGTATTCGAACAAAGTATTGATTACTGGGTCTGGAGTTATGCTACTGACTAGTTGAATACTTTGATGGAGTTATGCCGCGATTAGGCGCGCTCTAATATCCCTTATTGATCACTGGGAGCACGGATGTCCGATCAGAGGCGGACATGTACTACTTGATCGCTGTGCGATGCAGCCATCGAGTTCGTTATTTCTAAGTTTGTTTTAATGAATCATGGTGGTTATTTATGAAATGTCAGACTATATAATGCATTAGAGTTGAATTGTTGCAAATATATTGTTGTAGACCGAAACAATTATAAAGGGGGAAAATGGCATAAAAAAATTATTAAGTTTAGATATAATTTGGTAATGGAACTATTTTGGTCAATTACAAATTGAATTTTGTGCAATCAAATATATCGTAGAGCTCAACACCGTGATCATTAATTTAAATACCAGCCTTGGAGCGTTCAAAGATAACGTCGGAGCGGTGTAAACCGCATGTGAAATAGGTGACATTTACGTCAGCCATAAATTAGTTAGACCGTAGCAAACACGTAACATCCGTGTAACATTAGAGAAGCTAATTGCTGCTAACTCTTCTCACTAAACCGAATCAAAAATTCCCAAGCGATTAAATTCACCTAAACTGTACGGTATCCATTTACAAACACACCACCCAACAGATATTCGCTCAAATATTATTTTAGTTACTATAGTAATTTTATTTAATACGCATTTTATTTCATTATCGGATTAAACAATTTTCATACTGATGTGTAAATATTCGGTGAATGAAACGGTTCTCGGTAATATCGTATCGAGTCGTTAATGATGTAGAAAAGATCCGCTCATGGCAACCATACAGAGTTCATTTGCGAACTTTGTTCAGGTTTGGAATACTTCGAAAGTAATTTGAGGTTGCCAAGTTGAACGAAGTTAGGCGAGGCACTTGCGTTAGACAAATACTTGAGAGGAGAGAAATCTGACAGCCACCCCCGTGACGAAAATTGATAGAAATCTTCTCTGGAACAAAATTATCCACCGATTCCAAGTGGCTGTTAACAATCGAACGAGGAGGAAGTGAAAATTCCACGACGTCGAAACTCCGTGGACGGATGCCATCAAATATATCGTTTGCGTCGGCTCTTCTGCGTTTCCCCGACGAATCGCCCCGCCGCGGTGAAATTCCAGAGAAGAGCAACTTGGATTCCGTGGCCGGAATTCGTGGCTGACGAAATTCTTCGGACTTTCCATCTGGGAATATCACCCGCGACGCGACACGACAAACGCCGTTCTAATGAAGAAGCATCGTCGGTCTGGCTTCATTAGAATCGGTCCAAAGCTAACTCCTTCGAGTACCGTGCGATGTTTCATCCCCCTTTGGGAACTGGCTTTCGTGTTCTATACTCCCAAATGTGATATTCGATGAGAAATTTTAGTTGGCAACTTCGTAAAGGATATTTGGGTCGATTAAGAGTAGTTCGTAGGTTCACTTATTATTTCATTAGTTGCATTTATCACTCCGTGGGATTAATAGAAAATTTTCGTTCCGAACAAACGGAAAAATTCACCTTTTAACACCCTCCGTTGAAAGCAGTTCAGTCAAGAGACGATTTGCAGATTGCGGCTAAAAATTCTTTGAGACTAAGCTTTGCTACCAATTGAACAACTTCAGGGCAATTATAATCGCGGCATCAGAAATGTTGCCAACAAATACAATATCCTCTCCAACGTCATACTTTATACTTTATTCATCCAACAGCCACCTCGGGCTGCAACAAATTTCAATGTTTCCCCCGAGTTTCCTCGCGCCGCCGCGCCGGGACGACAAATTCCTCCGCGATTTCGCCACGCGAAAGACGCAAGCTTCGTTCGCAAAAATTCACCAAGTTCTCCGCGTCGAGAGTCCACGAAGTTTCGAATAAGTCACGAAGAATAACGCCGGCGAATCGAATCGAGTCGCTGAATAAGTCCGACCCGGCCTGACTGGCGCGAGCGAAGTAAGAAAGGAACGGAGCAGAGAGCGGGAGAAGGAAGGGAAGAAAAAAAAGAAGAAAAATGGCGAAACTCGTGCGAACGTCCCGCGAACTTGTAGATGTAAGAAGCCCATTACTCCTCGTGCAGTCGGATACACCGGCGCGGCCGCTTTTTCCTAACTGAATCGGGTTGCAAATTCGACTTGGCCGTGCGTTACATCCCCTTAAGCGAGACCTGTGAAATATTCCTAGATCTCGCGAAAGGTGAAGGGATTATACGGGGATTAGTATCCGGAAAGATCAGCTTTATCGTTATAGCTGGCCATAAAACGTCCCAAGAAGATCGACGAAGATTAAGTGACAAAGCATAGGTGTGTCCTTTCGCTGTGCATTCTATTTCTTTTTTTCTTTCGGTTTATGTATTTCATTATCGTAAAACGTTTCCACGGCGCCCATTAAACTTTTATAGAAGTCGCATCAGCAACTTCCTCTTCGTAGCAGAATTTCATTACCCAGGCAGGAGCTATGAATTTTTAAGAAGGATTATTAAATATTCCCGTTAATGCATTACTTTATTCTAGAAGAAATTAAAACTCTGAAACTATTTAACTATTCTACCGCTCGCGTCACACGGGGAAAACAATTACTGACAGTCCAGCTTTCTGTATTATCGGAGAAAATACTGTTCTGTCATCCCCTAACGATTACTCGAAGGAAATAAAACACGACGAGGTTTTCATTAGAGTGTTCTTCAAGTGAATACAAAGGTGTCTTTAATTCGCGCACTATCGCGTTGCAGTTTCTGCAATCCGTTCGCTTGTTCCAAAGTCAATCGATCGAGGGACGATTACAATTAAAACTTTCGACTTCGGAACGCAGACCGAGCGTTCAAGTACTCCACAACGATCGCTACCTTTCTTGAATGATAAACTGGCCCATCAGAAAGTTGCTCGATTAAACGCTTCGGTACACGAGCCACCCCGTGGAAGCAATTCTTTATTAACCTTGAGGCAATTTTCGAACGGCTCGATAAATATGCCGTCCACGTGGAGCCAAACACGCTTGCCTAAAAGTAATTCCGGCCGTAATTTCTCAATTCGCATACGTATCTCAATAAAAATGACAAACCTCGGGGGCGTCGCGCCTTTCGTTTCAAATTCACACCGTCCCACGCTTGCACCGCCGCCCAGCGGTAGTATTAATAGCCCCGTGCCATTCGAACATCAATAATCATTTACGCGAGGCACGAACATTAAAAGTAGCAAAGGACCACTTTTTGTCGTAACCCTTCGAAGACAGGATATTCAAGTGGCGTTCACGCGGCCCCAGATTCAGATTAGTCACGGTGCTGCCGTGGGCAGACTTGTTTCAACCTTCCGCGCCACCCCTTTCGCCCAGTCGCGGGCCATCCCGTGCTTCTTCACCCACGAGCTGCATTCTGCTTCGAGGATGCTTCAAAGACGAGTGTCCTAGTGCTTAGCCAGCTAATTACCTATCTGGGTTTATTACGCCGTGAGCAACCGGCTGGAGCTCCGGGTGTGTCACGTTGGAACATCTTTTTCGGTGAAAGAAAAGTCGTCGAACGAGACGGGAGAGAAATGGAAGATCGACGTGGACGACTCTTGACACCGTTTTGGTCCCCGTGTGTGTGTACGTGTGTTGAGAGAATCGAAAGCTTGACTTTCTGACGATCTACGTTAGCGATGTGACGTCTGACTCTGGTCGTTTTGTTGCCCCGGGGGCAATCCGTGGGATCTTCAAGGTCGTCGGGAAGATCGTTAATGCTTTCAGAGGGTGTGCAAGAAGTGTGAGGGCAGAGAACGGGTTTGCGTGTGATGTTAATTGGTGTGGGAGAATTGTCAGAGGTTGAGAAAGTCGAAGGGTTGACAGGATTTAGATTTGTGTATTAATTGGTATTTGTTGGAACGTAGGAGAATTTTAATGTAATTGATGCTCCGGGGTAAACGAGTGCCTTTTGTCTGCTGCGTGTTATTATTTTTGAGGTTTATTTTACTAAGGAAATTATTTTGTACATTCTTATGGTGGAATGAAAATAATTTGCTAGCCTTCAAAAATGTAATTAAATTGTTCAAATTTAAATTACATTTTTTAATGAGAATAATTTAATCAAGCAACTGCGTTAAATAACTTTATTTATTTGAAAGCCAAAAGGTGTTAGACAAATGTATTTTAGTGCCCGACCGCATTTTCGTCTTTCCCTCTGCCGTTGAAATATTTCATGTTATTAACGAAAATAGACGTCCATCCCTTATCGCGAACCTAAGCATACAATCGCATTTCGCGCCGTATCCAAAATCTCGTGCAGCTCCACTCGACAATGACCTAATAGCAGATAGCTGTAGCCACGAAAATCGCCGTCTGACCGTGCAGGGGTCGTATCTACTGTCATGCTTGGACCGCATCCCATCTGCTAGTCCTGTTCTTCGTTGGTTACTGTCTAACCACATCCATTCCTTACCTACTGCCACGACAAGCTGCCCGTAACGCGTGACCTCCTCCCAAACTGCGATATTTATAACAATGGCCAACGAGCATCTACCGGCTGGCGAAGATTTGAATGCACTTCAAGTTTCAGTGAGAAACAGTGCATGTAAAAATTAAAAACAATTCCTTAAATATCATTAATTCGACAAACTGTACAAATAATGTCCAAGTCATCTGCTATTAAATATCCCCTTTTTCTAATAGTCCTAATCGCATCAAGCGCAGCTAACTAACACTCGTCCACCTTTAAATAACGTCGTCCGTAATTTCTCGAATCCCAGTTCGCGGAATTCCCTGTCCAGCCTAAGGATTCCATTCTTAGATTCCGTCGTTCTCCGTCGAGCACCGTGAACTCGTGCACGTGCATTCGATATCGCATAGCATCGCGCCACCGCAATGACCGCTATGCAGGGGTGCTATGTGGCCCCAGGAAGGCCTGGGTGCGCCAGTGCGCCCATGCAATGCCCTATCCCAGCAGGCATCCGGTTCCTGGTCCGACGTCATGGTGTAGCAGAGACGTGCAATATTATTTCCAAACGGGATATTCTTTTTCATGTTGAAAATTATTGTGAAAGACGGCGTAGTTCGACTGTGTTCGCGGGGCACCGAAGCGTAAAATAGTGGGACGAAGTGAGAGTAGAATAACGATGAATAAATGTAATAAGGAGAATGTAGCATGAGAAGAAACGAATGGAACGAGGTGAACAGGAAGCGATGAAAAAGTAGAATCACCCCGATGGAATTGGATGGCGATAAAAGGAAATAATAAAATGAGGTGGAAGTGGAATGGGCATGAAACAATAGGGAGACCTGATAGCTTGTCTGCCGCTAGGTTTGATACCTTATGGAGTGCACGGTAACGCGATGATAGAAAGACGATAAAAAGTTAATTCTCCAATTGCTGCACCGTTAAATAACACGCCCGACTACCCTTACAAAAAATTAATATTAATTGCAAAAATTGAGCGATACCCTGGGCCAACTGTACGCCCAACGCTGGACATCGGAGCTCCCCTTTCTCGTTATTAAAAGCGTCGCCTCCGTTTCAAGAAAATTTTCACCAGAATTTCGTGGAAATGTACACCGCGCGAAGGGGGTGTTAATAATCTCGCTATCTCAGTGGGAGCAACCATTGAAATCCATCGAGTCGAAATAATCGAGCCTCTTCCCTTAGCCAGCTTAACAAAATAACAATTCGTTTCGATGGGATAAGCCGTCACGGCGTGTTCCAGCGCGAGTAATTTGAATAAACGAGAATGGAGCACACCCCTCACGCACACACTCATCCAGTCCACGACACGCTAACTGAAATTAGTTCCCCTAGATAAACTTCCAACTTCCCTCTGAAAGTAAAGGAAGTTTCGCGTTGGGCTGCAGCTTCGAAAAATCGCGATACAACCCCTCTGAAGTGACGGCAAAAAGGACTTTGTTTAGAAATACAATTATATCTAAACGAAGTTGCTAACGTTTCTCGCGAAACGTTTTTACCTATTGCATCAACGATTGAAATCTAATATCGTTTTGAACATGAGGATAATTAAGTGGAGAATGTAGCATTATATCGAATGAAAAAAGTTCGATAATACTATCGAAGGAAGAAAGTTCTCTGGGCGAATAAATAATATTTTCAATTCCTCCGTCCAGTTAGGATACAAGTGTTTCCGAGTCACTTCTTGTTTCTCAACTTTATAGCGCACCATTCTCCGCAATTCAATTCAGATCATCGAATTTTAAACAGCCCGGGGTATTCTTGTCTCTTGGGGGCAAAGACGCGTGCAACTTTCTGAATTGTGCATTTAATCCTCCAGATGATGAGAAAGTTTTGCAACGGTCGTTGCGATTTTCTGAGAGAGAAAAAAAATATTATCTCTATGTAAATTACATTTGCCTTTGTAGTTGACAGTTCGATCCAAGCCAGTGGAATTGAACGGACCCGGGTCAAGTAGAATTAAGAACGATCTACGCGAGTCAATTACAGGTGGTCGAGTACTGGTACACCTTCGCGCAGAGAATTCCTCACTCGGTTGCTCACGAGGGAGACGATTCTTTTTCGCGGCGATCGTAAAGCGTTGTCTCTGATCGCGAACAGGGGATCCGAACGAAGCCACTGGGGAAATCTCTGCGCGTAAAACACGAGCATCAAGAGCTTTCACACCTCTGGGCGCAGCCCTTTCATTCGACGAGCTGCTGGAAATTCTGGGGAACGTCGTTAAGATACGGCTGAACATTGTCGTTAATGCGAGCTTATCGTTTATGGGCGAGACATCGTTGAACAGATTAGTTTAACGCGTGTATTCAACGGGTGACAGATTCTCGGAGTAATAGGGGCGAAGGTAGAATTTTAGGGGAGTGCCCTATTTTCCCTAAAACTGTCTCTCGTATGTGGATACCGGAATAATGTTAACGTATTTTTGTAGGAATTTAAATCATCGACGAGAGAGAATGAAGTTTGGAGGTACCGATAATAAAATCGTTCTGACATCGCGAAGATATTTGAACAAAGAAATCTACGCCCCGCGAGCCTTCTACATTCACGCCAAAAAAGTTCAACGGAAGGGTGTAACCAGTGCCAACAATGCTCCGCAATATCTGTGCCCCCTTCCCTTAAAGAATATATTCCCCGCTAATCCACCCCTCCAGCACAGGTGAAATATCAACTCCATTCCAGGAAACGACAAATAAGCGACCATCCTCCGCATTTACCTTCTCATCCACCAAGCTAATTTCCACCACCCTCCGATAACCCTCTCGCGAACATCCACGTAATCTCCACCCTCCCCAGACTCTGACTCCTCCACACTCCGTCCAAGCGGTTGTAAATACGACTGTGCCATCCCCGCGCTGATTCATATTTCGAAATCGCATTGTCCAGCCAACGACGGGGGTGGAAGTGGACCGTGGAAGCGTAGTAGGGTCTCAGGGGGTTGGAACGGGAGCGGAGAGATATTTTCTGCAAAGCGGAGGCTGCTGGCACGCAGAGGGTGCATTCACTATTCACCTATCTGGGTCAGTTTGCCCAACCCAGTCGAGGCCTCGAGCCTCCGCTTCGAAATCCCGCCGTTCGACTCGGCCAAAGCCTCCACCCCCTTTCGAGTCGCCGCCCCCCAGCGGCCTAACGATGTTTTTGTTCGGGAGCAAGTGTTGTTCATTCCGGACGAACGCGTTTCCAACGGAATTTCCATCGGTCTAATCGGGGATGAGGGTGTACAAAGGGTGGCGACCGAAGTTGTTGGAATTTTTGTCGGGTTGGAAAGTTTAGCTGGGTGAAAACTAGGTTGGGGGGGTTGGTAAGGTGGAGGAAAGGTAATTTAGCAGATTTGGGAGAAAACGTAGAATTCGGATGGACCGTAAATATAGAAACCTTTTTTTCACGACCGAATTTAAAACTTGTATCAGAAGGGCGGAATGATTAATAAGAGCACGGGGAAAAATCGCCCCTGAATTCGCGAATGAAACGAAATTGTTGCCCTTCTAAGAACCTCTGTCAGACGTTCTTAAAAGCTGCAGAATCAATATTTCAAATATCCAATTAAATAATAGAAGCAATCGGGGACGAACGAAATCTTCCAAAAAGTGAATTTCTTCCTTCTACTTGAAAAAATTTGTTCAACCATCTGTCACATTTTTCCTATGATCCAAATATACCCTCAAAGGGAACGAACGATTCCTCCGTGCGATCCAGACCACGCCATCCGGAATCGAGCCTCCGCGTGGCACGTGAGTCGAAACTCGAAGGTTCGCGTAATCAAATCTCATAGTTGCCTCGTGAGCCACGGAGAGTAAATTCGCCGGAACGTCAGGGTGAAATGTCAGAGGGGGGGATGACGAGGGATGCAACGAAATTCTTGATCCTCTCTCTTCGCTCTATAAAGCTCAGTGTGCCTCTTAAAAGTGGAGACCTGCGTGGGTTTCTGGATGCAATGATTCGACGATATCTCGGGGGGTTGAGGAATTTCTCGAGGAACCGCCCCCTCTTACGTGAGTAATTCTTAGAATGCAAATGATGCATTCTGCTGTCTCTGAGAATACATTCGGTGTGATTTGTTTTCGCCGCGGGTTGCTTTCTTGAGATTTCGTCGAATGGAGCTGACGTAAGGGCTGCTTTGTTGAAAGGGGAGCCAGTGAAACGTTGAATTTACTTCGCGGGCGCCGGCGAATGAAACGATGTCTTCGAATGGAAGTCGTGGCATTTAGGGGTTGCAATTTCTACGCGAGTTTTTAATTATTACAATTTTCTGGAACTTGGTGTTCAATTTTGTTCAGTTGAACTTTCTTTTTAATCGGAATAGTAATATTCGCCAACAGTTGCATCGCGGTGGAAATAAACTCGGTCGCAATGTAACATTCGAATAGCTACTGCAAAGTGGAAATAATGAAATTCCTGACGTTTGCCCCCAGACAGATGGGGGTGGAATTCTTATCTTTCCCCCGAGCTCGCGGAGCCACACTGTTGACATTTCACCTTCGTGGCCAAAGGAAACGTTGATAACGCGAACGAATGGAATAAGGGAAGATAAATATAATCGAGGCACACGCGTAGAACGCTGTAGAAGTCGTCTGGGAAAGTTAATTAATTAACGAAGGAGACGAAGGAGCTGAAATATTCGTTCTAGACGTCGTCCAACGTCTTCCCTTCTCGTTCGGAGATATTTCATCGCTTAAAGTGTGGCTCTTTGGGACGTTGAAATTTCATTCGAGAACGTAACCAGTCCTGAGAAAGACTTCGTCAAGAAAAAAAGAAGCACGGAAGGAAATTTTGTAAGCTATTATTTCCGTGAAAGTTCTCGATGCATACTGTCTGGTATTCTTAAAACCAAGACAATTATCAAAATTCATTTACATTTATCCTGGAACTTGGCAGTATCTCAAGCCCAAACAACTTTCAAACCTATCAGCCATCAATGAAAATCGACCGAAGCGCATCCAGCCTCAACAAAAATGAACACCCTTCGGTGGACGTCAAACCTAAGGCAATGAAACCTGAACCACGAAAGAAGAAAAGAAAAACAGTGAAATCTGTCGACAGTTAGGCACACGAATCCAGCAGAGATTTCTATCCTCTGTACTTTTTATCTCCAACGATCTCCATTCCAGTCTATCTTGTAACGCCTGGTTTTGTGCGTGCGAACAGGCACAGCAGGGTGGTCCGGCGTTTCTATTTCCACGGTGGAAACGGTGGACGAAGGAAGGGATAGCGAAAGGCCCGTGGTGGATACTGGCGAAAGAGTAGAAAAGGTTGAAGCAGGGTGGCATACGAGGGTGGTGGTGAACGGGGACGAGCCGCAGGGGGCAACGGAAGAGAAAAGGGCAGAGAGACGGACAGATTAGCTCTTTACTGTGGTACGATTTAATCTCTGCTCGCCGCAGGCCTCTCGAAACCGCCCTCTGCAACCCCTTGCCGCGCGGCCACCATCTTCTCCGAGGCACGCCGGCCGTCGAATCGACACGCAAAAGCCCCGCTTCAAAGTTTGACTCCCGTTAAGCCGCGTTGGTAGGCCCGCCAGACCGACGCGACGCGATTAATCTTTTGAGAAATGTGTCGGTCGACGTGGCGATCGATGGAACGATGGAAATGCGTGAATTTCCGGTCGAATGGCTATTCCATTTTTTGGGTAGCGGCAGCTGGTACGGTCGAAGAAGTGTAAGCGATGGTTGGCGGACGAGACACGACCGTGTTTACGATGCTCGTCCTTGTCTGAGTACGACCGCCACGGGAACAGAAGTTGCGAAACGGCAGTCTGTGCCCGACCACTGAAGGGCGATGAACACACGCGGAGCAGAGACGTTTAATATTTCCATTCCATTTCTACCTTTTGCCATTTTACCTAATCTCTTGCAACAGATTCTGCGCCGAGATAAGTGACGAATATAACGCTATCAACAGTAATTGGATATTAGAAGAGAACGGATCAATCATGTTGATAAAGCCCGCTACTTCGTCTGATTAGACGATCAATTAGGCAGCGTGATAAATGAGTCAGGGGAGGAAGATGAGCTCCGAGATAGAATATCGTCGAGCACTTGTGTCCGAGCCTCGGACGATCTTAATTTCGCTTCGCGCAAGACCGACGGATCTTTCGACGGAAAGAAGAACGTTTCGCAGCAGGCAATTAATACAACTTCAGTCCCCTCAAACGTTTTCCATCTGTCACTCGGAACGTTGTGCGAAAAATCGAAACACCGCCCCCGTGTCGTCAATCTTTCCAACCTCGATTAAAAATCATCCGCGTCGTCAACAGTCCACCAATTTAATCGTCACCGTGACGAATGCCTCCCGGTGTCCAAAACTACGAACAAAGCCCGGCGAGGAAATGAAAAACGAGAAAAAAAAAGAACAGAACCAAATCGTCAGCCGCGTTCGGAAGGAAGATTTACAGCGGTCGCCTCGTGCGCGGCGTTATTGCGAGCGACGTAATTAATTGGACAGGTCAGCTCCGGTTATTTACCACCGGTGCTCGTACCTCTGTTAAAACCATCGTTCTCTGACTACCTCCGCCGTGGCAACGTCTCAAGGAAACCGGTCACGTCTTCCGCTAGTATAACGCCGCCGAGAATGCGGCTGTGCCTGATGGATCGTGGGAGAAAAATGCATCGGGCCACGTTCCCACCTCGCTGCTTGAAGGTTCCTTGGAAAATCGTCGCAATTAGTCGACATTCGGGGCATCGTTCAACGGGTATTTAACGGGGACATCCGGCGGACCACGATATCGCCTCGTATAAAAAATCCCAGCGAACATAAATCTATCCTCGAAGACTTCTACCACCCAACGATAATCTGCGTTCACGCCATCAGACGGCCGTTTCCCGGAGTCAACAGCAGTCCCAATGCCAAACCCGCTGTCATCAACAAGCATAACATCAAACAGCCGGCTACACTGTTATCATAAAGGAACAAGGAGATCGGTCAGCGGAACAAGAACACGCGTAATCGCTCGTTTACACGCTGCTTCCTCGAGCTGCGCCCGTTCGCCCACCAACGACGCGACGCGACGCGACGCGACGCGACGCTTCAGCGTCGTCGTTAACCACGGACACACGCGAAACGACTACGGGCGTCGGTGGTGACAGGCATTCAGTATTGTTTCTCGTGCTGCGTCGACAATGAAAACGCGGGGGACGCCGTTGCCCCGTCTACACCCTCTTGCCGGTCTATTCTGCTTGCTAAGTAACTTGTACCGAGACAGCCAGGTACACTGCCACTTGTTCGCCGTGGAACAATGAGGCCAAGAATGTCAATGGCTTCTTCCATTGTAACGCGCGCGGCAATATTGTCGTGCAGGCTGTTGGAACGGGTGTGTCGGGATGCTTCCTGGACAAGCAACCCTCTTGTCAACGTTTCGTGCGTGTGTTTCTTTGAATTTTTCTTCCCCACGGTCTTTGAAGAGGGGGTGCTCCTACGGTATTTCGCCTCGGAAGGTTTGCGGTGGTTACCCGTTGGGATGCTTGCTGTTTTAATTATTTTTGCAATCTTTGTAGAGCACGGAGGGAATATTATTCGAATCGAGCTTTGAGAGGCAAATAGAAGGAAGCAGTCGATGAATTAACGCTATCGTTAGACATAAATGAGGCAGAAACTCTGCGGTGCATCGAGGTGATACAAAGCAAGTTTGATATATTTGCCGGTGAAGCAATGGCCGGAATTCTGAGATTAGCGGGTCTGGGCGGATGGTACGTCGAAGTGTCAGAATCATCTTAAATCGATTATTATCGAATAGGCGAAGAGAAAGGGGGATATAGAGAGATTGTGGTCAGTTTGCCAATTCCTTTACTCGAATCGACGTGTTGCAATTGGCGTGGTAGCTTCCTGTCACGGACATCTTTCGGGAGATGTCAAGAGCCTACGTGGCTTCTGAAACTTCGACGAAAACTACAGCGTGAATTAGATATCCATAGCCGACGAGACTGAGAGAAACTGATCGTTGCAATTATTTTTCAAAAATTATTTTATTGCTCACGAAATATGGTGCGAATTTTAGTTTACGATAATTCGCAATATTTCCGCACGAATATTCACTGAAAATAATTGCACGCTTATTCACGAGGGTTGTAGAAAACTGAGTGTACTATATATTTATATAATTTTCTTTCATTTGCTAATGCTGCGTGAGATGAGAATGAAGTTACCGTCGTGAATGAGCAAACAGAAGGCCTGTTCCGTGTCGCAGAGCTTTACGCGTCATTTTCAGAACAAACGAGCTCCTTAAATTTCAGGAACAGAGGGCTCCGGGGAATTATTGTAATCCACAGTGGGCCTGGTCGCGCCTTAACATCCCAGGAACGTCAAGAACAAGAGCAAAACTTTCCTGATACAATTTTCGTAACGCGTACCCGCGGAATTAACGAATACAGACGTCAAATGATATTACAAAAATATAAACGACATTAAAAATTACCCGTCCTCGCCGCAGACGTTCAGAAACGAAAATAAGTACAAATAGCGTCAGTACATTCGTAGTCTTTAATTTCATTCGAAAAAAAGAATTATGTTCTTTATTTTTCCCTTACACGCGTCATGATTCTACAAGCAACTGTGAATATTATTTAAAAATCCCATTTTCCGCATGGGAAACAATGGTGTACAACTAGCAGAGTGAAAGAGAGTCCCCCTGAGAAAGCACCGTGACTTATTTTCTTTTCTCGTTTTTCCCCTTTGTGCTCGTTGCGCGACTAAGGGGGAACAGTCGACAGCCAGATTAGGCGGAGTACAGGCCCACAGTAGAATAGGCGATTATAGCCAGACGCCTGGCTATACTACGTACACTACGAGCCACTGTAGCCCATGGTCTTGTTCTTGACACCCAATGAAGTAGTGGCTTAAGTGGAGCTGCATTTAAATTGAGTATTTCCTCGAATTCGCAAATTTATAATAGACTATAATTATGGAATGGTATCGCTGTTTAATTATCGCCAATATCAAATCGGATTATTCTCTGACACCGTGGTAATCGTTACTAGACGTTTATCTGTTTAAATTCGATATTTCCAAGAATTAAGTCTGGAAAGTTTGAATCCTTTTATCGGCTTGCCCAGCGTCGAGGGAAGCTTGATCAATCTTGCTAGAAATCCTTCTGCTCGTGCCTGTCTCTTGACTTGTGACCGAATAATTTTTTGGAGCGTGAACGTCGATCGATGGACTCGATAAAAAAAAAAAGAACGTAGGACGAGGCTGCCCGGCGAAATTCGACGGACTTTTGACGTCAGCCACTAATTCTTCGCGAGCCAGGACCAAGGGAATAGTCATATCGCCGCGAACTTTTTTATTACTCCTCTGATTTACGATCGAGAAATTTCGTATCACGGACGATTATGCAGGCAGGGGCATGCGAAATAATTTTAACTCGCGCTACAAATCTTTTCGATCTCCCCTTTTTTTTACGAAAGACAGGAATAACTAATTAAATAAAGCAAAGCGAAAGGCGATGCTGCAACCGAAACACTGCCATTTTATTGCAAATAAAATAAGATGCACTATGCAAACCATTAATTTATGGAATACAATTAGCCACAATTTAGCGATTCAAAAATTCTACCCTAACTGACTACCTCAAATCAGTCCACCGCTATCAAAGAGCCGCGTAACAAAGACAGTCGCCGAAAGAACGAACCCAGAATGGCTCGCTCCATCCTCAGCCCCAAGACTACTACAAAAAAAAAATGTGTAAAAGAGTAAAAGAGTCGTCAGTTACGGTCGAGAAAAGCAGAAAGAGCACCTGTCCCCGGGGGAACGTGCGCACGTCTCGAGTTCACCGGCGGAAATTCACGGAACGCAGAAGTCAGACGGGCCAGTGCTAATCTGAATCGGACGTGCTCGCACTCTAATATTTCAGCGAGTGTCAAGAGCAAAACTGGCTGCTCGCAAGACTCTTCAAAAAGCCCAATTCCGTCGAGTTTCTACCCTCCGACGTTTCTCCAGTTGTCCCTTTTCCTTTTTTTCGACCGGCTAATCCCCACGGCTGTTTCGCTTTTCCGCCAACCCCCTTTGGCAAGCTGTCCCCGGCCAAACCATTTCCGGCGGGGCGCGAAACGAAAACACACGAGGCGCGACCCTGAGCGTTTCGCCCCGATAATTACGAGCAGCTGGGTCATTGTGGTGAAACGGTGGGAGTGCGGGCGGTGCTTTTGATGCTTTCTTCGAACTTGGAAATGGTGGCCCGTGATATCTTGTCAAGGGTCGCGCCTGGTTTAGAGCTTTAGAATAGCTGAAAATAGGGACGCGAGGCGAGACGTGAAATTATTATGAAATTGTGGTCGTGATGAGGGAATTTTTGCTCGCGGGACTTTATTCGTGATACGAATTTTTTGTTCGATTCTATAAATGTTCGAGCTAGCAGTGTCGTAAAGTCTTAATGAGGCCCCATATGGGAATTGTAACGTGCATTTACAGTGCAGTTTTAATTAGAAGCGGATAATAAACTGGTTATCTGAAACGCACGTATGCTCAAGCAATATAAGTTCGAGATTTAGAAGCACGCGAGTTGCCCGAGATTAGACCTGCGCGTAAGGGAATTTAATTAAATATCTTGGTAGCAGAAGCTGGGTAAACAAAGTTCCAGCATGGAACTGCTATCTCTTAACATCCTTAAAATTAGGACAGGCAAACTTATATCGAACTAACAGAATATGAACGGGCAAGGTTTTACCGCCGCCTTTCCACCTTGCAGTTCGGATACGTAGGTGCTGCTTTACCTATAACACCGATATTCGAAACCGAAAGATCCGCTTTTATTTCCAACCCAAACTTCCACACTCTCGACTCTCTAATTCGCGTTCATCTCTCATTTTACTTCATTACCTATTTATTACCTTGATAATATTCTTTTCCTTTATTAACGGAAATAAAACCGATACCCTATCGAAAATTCGCGACCATCCCCGACCATAAAAACCGCCCTATCTTATATAGGCTATCGCATCTCTATCGACTCAATCGAAACTCCAGTGTCGTGCACGACGACAATGTCTTCAGCTAGGAGAAAAGCTCCTCTCCATTCAAATGGAGGATCACTCCAGGTCTGCGGAGTGTCGTGGAAAACGTGGCTGGAAAATTTTATACGCTCGTAAAGTCGAGGGAGAACGTTGCATCGACGAAGTGGGCTGGGACTCGTGAAATTTTGATGGGCCGCAAAGTACAGCCGCGACGCATATGCCGGCGGATAAACTTTATCTGCCCGGCTTGGACGACGTAACTTCCCTAATTTTCCGCGGACAAAAGAGGCAACTTCGAATGGACGGATGGGATTACCGAAACAGAGTCGGAAATTCGACTGCCATTACTGGAAAAGCAATTGGATCTATTCTGCGCCAGCTTGCGAGGGCGAGGATGAATTCATTATTGGCGCAAGTGGAATATTAGATAGAAGGGAAATATACATTCCGAGCCCGGGAATAAATAGATCGCTATGCAGCCGAATGAATAAACGAGGGAATCGCGGTAAGCAATTTAGGCAATTTCGAATATGTTCGTGCAGCCGATAACAATTGGCTGATTGATAAGATAGCGCATCGGTGTTTATGGAGCAGAGGAAAAGGGGAGCACGACTTCGGAAAGTCCACGAACGGGATATCGCTCGACGATCGAAGGGACCAAAGTCTGGTGCCAAGTCGAAGGGTAGAGAGGCGGAAGGTTAAGTAGAACGAGCCCCTCTCACTTCCGGGGAAAGAACCCCGAGGGCAGAGAGGGTAAGAGGCGGCGACACGGATCTTGACGCCCTCTAACCTCTGTCTCAGCTCGTTGCTCCATTTCTCGAAAGGGTTTACACACTTTTTTCACGAGCGTTTGAGCACGTAATACACGCTGCTCGAGTGCCGGTAGTTTGCTTAACAATGCAACCACCCCCATCCACCTTTCGCGGAGCCTTGCTGAAACTCGCGGAATGCAGCCACCTCCCCTTTCAAACCCCGCAAAAATTTGTGCCGCGCGAAGACAGGAAACTCTTGTGCCTACCGTTTTGAAAATTCGTGGAGCAGAAACCGTAAGGAAATCCGTCCCGTTTCAAGTTATTTGCTCGATGTACTATTCAATGATGTATCATAGAAGCTGCGTTTCACAATTATTTGCGCGATGTTGATGTTTGTTGATATAGTTTGCGGAAGCAGATTCTCCTACGTGTGGTCAGTGCAATTATTGAGTATAATAGGGAAGGTTAACTCAATCGATAAATTGACTCCCCTCGCAGAAACCGAGACACATAATTTTGTCATTGATGTTTGTCGTTAACGCGAACCATTTACGGATATGGTGGTGAAGGGCGAAATATCGCTGGCGAAAAGTGGCCATATTTCCCACGTCGTTTGATCTACGCCTGGTCGTTTAAATGTTTTATGGGGTTTCGTTAATTCGCGGTGGATTATACTGCTGAAAGGGGAAACGAGGTTTCACGAACACATTGTTCAGCTACCTGAAATTGTTTGAAGAGAACAGATGAGATTTTTCGTGACTTTAGTTTCTTTCGCTCTGCCGCTGTATGCAGTGTAATCACTGTAATTAATTGCTTTTCTGACGGTCCCTGCCAGGCTCATCTGTTCCTCCAGTCGTTTTTAGATTGCAATTAAAAATTTCCTTTGTTCGCGATAACTGGACGTGTGGCGCATACAGAATTGCGCGAGGGTTTATGGCACCGGAGAGTATGAGTAGGTTAATCAGGGAGGAATATAAATATCTTGTTTGCGGAGTAGCGGGGGGAAATGAATTATTGATACAAGCGCGAGTCTGCCTAAAAGCTTCGTTATCTTCTGATAATAGAATAATGTCTAAACTACGTACCGCTCTAAACTTATTATTATAAAATATCTTGTCAAACAAATCTTGAGAAAAAAAATATGCACGCGTGTAACAAATAATTAACAACACATGTCTCGACTAACTAACATTTTCGCAACATCGTCATACTTTCCCATCGACCGAACACCCCACCGCTAAGACCACAACTTCGAAGAAGGCCGAAAGCAAACACAGAACGCGATGCCCGAGGCTGATTATTTTTTCACGAAGGTTCGCGACAATACCTGGATCAAGAAAGCGCGGGTTAATTAACGACCGTGCCCGTGGTGGAGGGGTTTGCCAAAAAAAAGAAGGGGACATCGCTACGACAAAAGCGCGTAAGATTGTACGATATATAGCGTATGGAAGTACGGTACTCTATGTGCCCGCAGCTACAGCAACCGCTGTCACGTTGTAAGGAATGGCATATCTGATAGGCCACCCCTTTCTGAAAGTCCGATGGCTTACAGCCCTCGATGTTCTCGGGGGAAGCGTTCATATGGTGGAAATCGAGTGGAATGAGACTGGAGTGATTTGTCGCGTTAGCGATAATGTATCCGAGGCGGATAAGAAAAAGAACGAAATGAGTCTAGACACGTTGCTGTTAATATCATTCGGGTAGCTAATTTTTCGCTACTATTATTTCTGTAATAAAGAAATTTTCTTGTGCATCCCCTTGAACGAAAGTTAGCAGTCGCCTATCGATTCAATTTGCAATTCCGAGCAGAAAATGTTGCAAGTCGTTTTATAAACATCGTGGCGGGCGCGTGAAAGATTCTCGCTCTTTCTTTTCTTTCTCTATTCCTCCACGCTTTCGAGTTCGCTCGAAGTAATCGCCGGAGAGATTCGCGACGAGAACCGCGAACTTCCTCGACCGTAGTCCATTAAGTTACGCTCGTTTCACGGTTGGGAAGTCTCGAATCTGTCGAAAGGGAGACGCCGCTTTTTCACCCGGCACACCTTCGAATCTTATCCCCGCGAGTTATATTAGTCATCCAAGTTTCTATTGTTTTCGATCCACACGGAACTTTGGCGTCGGACTGATTAATCAGCCTCGCCGGCCGAACTTGCTACCCCCGCCGCTCCAAGTTCCAAAACGGAATTGAAAATAAATAGCCCCGTCGAAGTGGTTAAATGCCTCGAGATTCCCGTGGAAATTGGACAATTGCTGTTTCCGCTAAATTGAGCCAAGTGGTAATAGAGGAATAATTGGCACGAAGGATGCTTCTTCCGTATAAAGACACCAATCCACCGTAAGAATTCATTACTCTTGGTACAGAAAATTGGGTGAAAATGCCCGATTAAAATTCTTTAGTCGAAACGCTTCCAAAACTCTGGCAACAAAGATGAATGTTTTATTAAACAGCGAAATTTCGGACCACGAGCGAGACGCGCAAATCAAATTCAAATATCACCACTTTTGCGGAAATCTCGAATACGATCAAATCGAGACCAACCACTTCCTCCCTCCCCATAAAATCTCTGATATCGCCGATAACTCGCAAGGATCGCAATAGATCCGGTTAATCCCCACTTCATTGAATCCAGCTTCATAATACGCGATGCAATATCGTATCCAGAGAAAATTGGAAAGGGGACATTGGGACGGGGACGAACTGGAGGCAAGAGGGGAACTATCGGGCAAGTATGCCTAGGACAGCAGGATCGGTATAGAAGAAACTTTTCCCTGGCATCGAAGACAGGATTTACAGTCGCTGGAACTCTGATATGGAAGGAAATCCAAATTGTCGACTGTTTGGGGGGGGGGTAGCGGTGGTTCGCAAGGAAGGGAAAGGATTAAATGGCAGCTCGGCCGTTTAATTTCCGTTCTGACAAAACAACCGGCCGGGATCCGAAGAGAAGACCACGGAATCGTTAATGAATCCTTCTACTCGCGTCTAACCGAGGCTCGCCCTTTGAATTGCAGATTCCTTTTCCCGGGATCCGGATAAATCGTGGCCACTGGACGTCCCGGAAACGAAACGGCGAAAAAGTGTTCTATATCGTGCGGGATGCGTGTATGGATGGAGGATGGAGGATGGTTTGAATTGGTTTTACAACGTACAACTTAAATAATTATATTTCATCGGTATTCGACGATCCGAAGACGAATGATTCGAGTGGACGACGCGTCCGTCGTCGCCGTTGAATCAATCTCCCTAATCAGTCCGCGTCGAAATAATGCCTCCGGGAGATGGCCGTGGGTGCGGTGAAAAATGAACAGAAGGAAAGCAGGTGGCCGTGTATTTTCGTGTAAATGGCAGTGTCGCGGAACGTAATGATTTTTCCTGACGGCCCACGGAACGGTATCAATGGCGGGGCGGGCGGAGTGAAAAAAAAATTATGCCGCTGCAGTTTGAGAGGCTGTGAAACGAACTGAAAGCGTCCTCTCGTACCGCGGCACAAAGACTCTAATGATGTGAGCTTGTAAGCTCACCCACGCAAACCAACTGGAAATCACCCTTCGTTCTGCACCGCGTGGTACGCGGTCTTCGTTAGAAGTGGACGGCCACGGTGGCCGCGTTCTCCGCGGAAAAGAAACAGAGGAGAAAAAAAAAAAAAAAAGTGTACACAGCGAAGCAGTCATCGAGGGTGGAATTGCTAAACGGAGGCGCTGCGACGCGGACAAAGAACGCTGCTGAAAGCTGAGCAGAACGGCCCTGCTATGTTTATTGCGTAATTGGAGGAGTTAATAAATTGAAGGGTGCGACGAAGAATGTAATTCGGAAGCTGATCTATTTTGGGTGTAGCGGAGTGTGAAGGGTGAATGCGTTCCTCGGTGATATTTTTATTTATTTTTTACGCTGCAATACAGGTATTTCTTTTCTCGACTTCTTTGGGAATGCGAATTCTTAAAGAAATTGAGATCCCAAATCGTTCGACACGTGGCCGTTCGATAAAAAAAACACACGCTAATATAATATACATCGATAGCAGACAGTAATGACGTCAGGCGACGACCGACCTACATTCCGACTTTGGTAAGGATATTTCAGCAGACCTTCGGCGGCTGTCGTAGCGCGAGGACTACGAAGCCAGACACAATATTTTGTTACATTTAATGCATACAGTAATATTCGATATTTCTTCTAACAAAAATGTTTGATGCCATACCTCGGTACGGGAGTTATAAGTCGAGCTAACGCGAAATTTTTCGTACCGCTATTTTCTTTACGTATAATGTTCCTGTACATAATAGAACACAATAAGACATAGACGCGACACCATAAACCTGACGAGAATGTTTGAAATCGAAATTACTTTACCATGTGTTCTTCATCAGAACACAATTGTCGTGGAAAATAATAGTGAATTCTATATTTGCTGTACTAGAATATCTCTATAACAATATGTTCCAGTAATAAATTTTCGCAAAATTCAGTACTCTTTTCGGAAAAATAAAGAATACTTCTGCTGAATAACACGGGTGCCCTCTTATACCGTCGTGTATCGATGACGCGTGTCGGTCCAAACACAACTTTACGGCCTCTGGAAGAGGAGCATTCAAGATTCTTCCTCGGCCGCTCGTAAATCAAGCTTGAGAAATGCACGGTGGGTTGCGATAAATCTGCAGGGATTTTTAATCCGCGTGGCAGTCAGGCGACACCGTGAAAAGCTGTGGAAAACAAAGGAAAGGGGATTTTCTTGGAGTACGAAGAATATCCATGGTGAAGCTCCTGACAAAATATATTCGCACTGGAGACCAAAGGTTTTTATGAAATTAATAACAAGTATCGTATACGTAAGTGTGATACTCGATTGCGTTTAATTTCAATTTTCTTTAACATCTTCGCCCCCATTTATGTGGCCCACCATAAATATTATTAATACCATTCCCTCGAGTCGTTCGTCGTGCAGCCACGTAATTTATTATTAATCGACGGGGAAATTCATCAACAACGAGTACCGGTTCCATAAAGCATGGGTGCACGCACGGGCGAAGCTTGCCACGATCGCATGAGTCACGCTAACTTGCGAAAATAAAATGCGAGGGTTGAGTAATACGTAGGAAATAAGTTTCCCGAAGGGATGCAAGGCTCTTTCGAGCAGCCACGTAACTTATGGTTTCAGCCTGTAACAGGCGAAGAAAGGGATGCTTAACTGGGAATAAATTTGACGGGATAATCCAGGAGATCTATGGGATTAGTAGGTTCGTTATCCACGGAGTTACTTTAACGAGCATAAACCGTGGTAGTCTTGGTTTAACGCCTTGTGCACCGGCCGACCGGAAGTTAAACGTTCAGTCTCACCCCTCCGTAACGGAAAGCCTGCTGCAATATTCAGGTAGCGTAATATAGTAACCAGGTGAGAGCTATTGTCATTGCAGTCAATTGTCCTACCATGGAAGTCTAAACATTGTTAACAGTGTTCGCCATTCTAAATCCCATTTCTTTTCTCATCTACCCTTAAATGCCATGCCACTACTGTGGCAGATCCAGGTTTCTGCCCCCACCACCACCATTATTCAATAACTGAACCGAAAACACCCTTTGTCCATTGTACAAGAATATCCGGAGAAATACACCGCCTCACCCCTGTCACCTCGGCCATTATTTCGCGTCTCAGCCCCCGTTTCAGCATCCGACAGGACCAGAACGGCCACTGACAAGGAAAAGATTACGCTGGAACAAGCGGCTGGGAAATTTCATTGGAACTTTTATCAACTTTCCCAACAACGAGCACACGGTTGTTCCAGATCGGCGATAATTTTTTTTCTGTTCCTTCATCGGTCAACCATCATCGAAGGCGTCCTTCGTTTTCCATCGGTTTTGCAATCTTGGTTACGTGCTACTTGGACGCGATCAATTATCCGTCGAGCAGCCTCGAAACTTTTCTCGACACGTAACGAGGATATTTTCGGAATAAATTCGCCCTTTCTGGGTTAATAACGTTATTCCCTGACGTGTGTGCTCTCTCTCTCTCTCTCTCTCCCTCTCTCGATTCCCGTTAACGACGTACCGCGGGCCACTGATCGATCGAATCGTATCGTCGATGGACTGAATTAAAGATTTTCATATTTCTTTTATACCGCGGTGCATTTTTACCGCTGCAAAATTCGTGCGGGTATCTTCGTTTCGAGTTTGCGCCGACGACGATTGGAAATTATCGTAACGCAAGGGTGAGTTGAGCATAAAGGGAAGGGTGGAAACGTCGTACGAGGAGAGTGGCCGCCTGTCGCGTCACCCGGGGACGGGGATACGCGTGTATGAAATACGGCTCATTATACGGACATTATTAGCGCGGGTGTTCGGTATTAAAGGGTCGTTAAACGAACCGGTGAGAAGGACGGGCGGGCTTACGAGCCTGTAAGCTGCGAAATTAAACGGAAATTACTTTAAGCTAATAGGTCAGCGTATCGGTCGTCCGTGACGTACGAACTGCGTCCCCGATTTTCCATTTTCGTTCGTCCTCCCCCTGAATTAACCCCCCGATGAGACTACCATATTAGTCGGGCAGAAGAACGCCAGAGAACAATTGAATGGACCCAGTGGTTGAGAAAGAAAGAAATCGATTGACTGGTCTTGTTACAAATTATACGGCAGTGGGCAGTAATTAAATGGGCAACTGATGAAAATAATTGTTACCGAAATTTCCGGTAGCTGCGTTCAGTGTAACAATATATTTAGCTTTGCGCAATCCGTTTTGAATTAATGTTAATTTATATCTCGTGGCTAACGGTTAATCTGATACCGCGGGTAGAGAATTCGATTATAAAAGGTGGTCGCGGGAAAGGGGTTGGCCGTGAAGAAAATCGTGGGGGTAGGTGATTCGCCCGGTGATTTAATATTTTCCGCCAGAGACCATCCGGTGAACGCTAGGTTAATTTATACGCTCGCTCAATTCAATTTGATAAAATCTACGGAGCGATCGAAAAGTATTCTGTTTCGAAGTACAGGGGGTGGTCGTAAAGTAACGAAGACATCGGGCGATCGGTTCGCAAACAAAATTTATCATCGAGCCAGTCTGCGATTCCAGGCTCCTCTGGGACGCTCGAATGGGGGGGGATCGTGAATCGAAAATCGGTAGGCGTTTAGGGACGAGTTTAACTGTCTCGTGAAATGTTTCCAACCGTTCAATTACATTATACATATATTTCCCTGCTCGGCTGCTCTAATTTATTTAACTTCAGTTCGTATCCATTCCAATTAAATCGTCGATAGAGTATCCTAGGGAAAATAGAATGCTTCCAGAGCTTCGAATTAATCGTAATACGTAAAAGGAAGGATCAAGATTGATTGAAACGAAAACGAAAAATCGGGCGTCCCTTAGAAATCCCAGAGCATCGAAATGAAATGACACAACTCCGCAACCAAACCCCTGAAATTAACTAAAACAAACTGCCCCATTTCCCAGCCCGATTCAAACTTAATCCACCCTTGACCCCCCCCCCCCCCCCCCCAACGATACTCGAAAGCTGTATCAAGAAAGTGTTCAACGCGACGGATCAACCCTGAAACTGGTCCGCGCGACGACGATAAATCATCCCGAATCGCTCGAATGTTTCCAAGTGACACGTCAGTAGGCGGTGGATACGGAAAGTTAGGCGGATTATCAAAGATGATCGCGTTCAGACACTGGCGAGGAGTACGCGGGCGCAGAGCCTGACGAATCGAAGCCGAAGAGAGAGGTTTCGTTGTGATTTGCGCGGAAACACGGCCGTGGAACGCACGCGGCTCGAATTGTCGCGTGGTCGGCGTCGAGAAACTGGGTCGTTCCCGTTCCCCTGGAGATCGAACTTTCGGCGTCGCGACGCGCCCGTTCCATCTCGCTACTCCACGGTTTGACGTGGAATTTTTAAGCCGACCACGGGGACTCGTTCGTGCGCTTTCGTTCCTGAAAGTGGCGATGCAGGCGCAAATCTTTCAGCGGGGATAAAAAGAATTTTGACGCATCGTTGAACGTAATTCTTGTGACAGTCGCAGTGAAACTCGAATATTATAATAATACTGTTAAATTGTTCAGGCAGACAGCTGATGCGGTCGAGATACTTCTTCTTGAGCAGGGCAGATCGTTGATTCAACAGCGTAGCCCTTTTAAGTAGTATCGGTCAACGATGCGGTCGGCGCGTTTCTTTTTTCTAGTGGTACTGGTCTATAAAAATTGCATGGGTACCAAATTCGTGGGGCTGTTCGAGGGGGTGAAAAACACCCTGGTCTTCGGGCTACCATTTGCATTCTTCAAACGCCCTCGCCCTCGAAACACACTTCGCCAGATCTCTATCGCTCTCGCGCATGAAATCGTGATTTCACAGGTGCGGGATACACCCGTCCCAATCCGCGATTCAGCCACAAACGGGTTAGAATATGTATGGCCTCGCGGGATATATTTTTAAAGCCGCGTCGCGACGTCAATGCGAACGGAAGGGGTTGAAAATATGCATAGAGGATCGTCGTTCGATATACACCCTTTGCTGACGCATCGTCGACGTGATTAATTTCGATGAGGGGCCGTGTCACGCGGTTGTCAAGAAGGTTTAACCATTCCAAACTGTTCGGATAACTTTCGTTTAGGGCGAGGATTGAATAATCAAGAATTTTTGGCGAGCAAAGTTCACTGTATTTGAATGACAATAATAAATAATTAATCGATTTTACAATATTCGCTGTTCAAAATTATCGATCAAATTATTCCATCGGTTTTCGAGCATTTCGATATAAATCAATGCCAATGGATGATTGAACATCGGCAACACCTATTCGAGCATTGCGACCAAACGATCATTTTAATTGCAAATGTCATTCATCTACACACAATGTTCGATTAGCAGTTTCGACGCGATGGCCAGTGGCCGATAACCAGCGCTACGAGTCGATCGTCAAAGTCATGAAATTATAATTCACAGAGAATCCGTGAATCTATCGGCCTGTATATCATCCGCTCGTCGATAGGACCAAGCAGCCGCATAATCTGGCCGGACGACGCGTCGTGCGCGTGTGTTTCGTGCGTTTCGTGGTTTCCAACCCCCGACTAACCCCTGCATTGTTCATCCCTAGTTGCTCGTGACGATAGGGCACACGGCCCCGCGTCGATAATCTTCGCGAATGTGCCTATTATTTCGTTCGAATTCACGGCTGTTATCGAACCTGGATGAACGAAAAGATTCGTCTTCGACCGAAAAAGAAAAGAAAAATTCTCGCCTGCCGGAGGACGTGATTATCGAATCACGGGAACTATATAAGATCAGATGGAATGAAATATTCCTCAAGTGCAATGAATTATTTCAATATTAAATATTCCTGTGCTCGGTTCCGAAGTGAATATAAAATCCATAGAAATTAAATACAGAACTTCCAACTTTCCTCGTAGACAATTCAGTAAAAATGAATATTCCCATCCAGGAACGGAGGGGACGGAAGGTTGACGAGAAAGATCCATGAACTACTGCGCCTCGATTGCAAAAGACGAGACGGACGTGTCGTTCTTCGTTACACGGATCGTTTCATTAAAGGATCGAGCAATCTTCATTTTCTTAGTACCATAAAGGCGTGCACGGTGGAATGGAGACCAGATGAGTGTGGCACCGTGGAGTTTCTCGAGTGCTCTAAGGCGTGGGATTCAAGAAAAAGAAGTTGAAGCGTGAGCCAACGCGGTCCACTGTCCGGAGTCTTAATTTTTAATGGCGCGTCTTCAGTTTAATGGGGACGCGTGTGTGCGTTCGTTCCGCGAGCTGAACGCTTGATGAAAAGAACGTGCTTCGCCGAAGACAACGTGCGACGAAATAGATTATGGATAGAAAATGAGGAGACGGGGGCTTTAACGAGTAATCCAGCGTCGTCTTCGATCGGCCAAAGCGATAAATTAAAGTTAAAGCGGAGAAAATTTTGCATCGATCTTCGACAGGTAGAAAATTAGAAATTACTCGCACTTAAAAGATGCGAAAGGACGCGAAAGGAAAACAGTTTGCGGATAATACAGCGGAAGCACTTGAACCCGGCAACCGGAAGCCTCGATCGGGTCTGCTGAACTGCAGAACTGTTCTCCGGCGAAATTGCAGCAATTTTTCTCCGCGTCCTCAAAGATCCGTTTCCTCTCCGACGTCGCCCTTTCACGCAGGCGAAATTTTCGTACGTGGAATCGTTCCAGCGCGACGCAGCCCCTATTCTACACGAAACTGAGCCTCTTATAAATGCTCTCCGTCGTTTGAGTCGAAGACTACCCATTATTCAAGCCGCTTGCCCTCTCGTCTGACCAGAATAATAGACATCGGTGTGCCTCTAACTTTTTCACGTGAGAACAAAAAGTTACGTACAACTGTATGTTACGTGTGCGCAACAGAGGAACGGTTCCGTAGCATCTCGCGAGAAAAGGAAGGCGGAACGAAGTGGTAGAGAAATTCGAAATCTTCCGAGGAGCAATAAGATCTGGGATTCCTTTGAATCGTCTTCATCGTTGCGGAGAAAACGAAGCTGAATTTTCAGTAATTGAGCCGGCAGGTGCATGGACCTTTCGTGTGTGGCTGGCCGAGAAACCGGGGCCGACTCGAACTTTTGCAGACCCCATCGGGCTGAAAAAAGAAGTCTCAGACCAGGTCGGTTCGGCCAGCGGGATTTCGAAAAGTCGACGTTCTCGCGTCTATAGCCACTCGACACGGGCGATTTGCAAACTTTCCACGCGCGGCTACTTAGGTGGCCGGCTTGAATCGCGAGGGAGCTGGTTATTTCTCGTGGGTGGAGGACGATAACGAGGTTAAAAATCCGCCACGGCGTGCGGCCAACACGGAATTTACTGTTTGCTTTGTTCATTTCGGGCTAGTTTCGGATTCCGTGAGCGCGTCCACTTTTCTTCGATTGCTCGCTACTATTACCTTGGATTTAGATCGGTTATTTTTAGAGGTGGATTAGGTGATCGATACTTCGCCTACTGTTATCGTTTAGGCGTGATTTCGAATTGAAATGTTTAGCAACTCGATCACACCTTCGTTTAGTGCGGGAGTAATACGAAAGTAAAGGCTTTTTACAAAATTTCTGCAGGCAGATTAATCGATATATCTACGAACTGGAGGGGCAAGATGTCCCATCTCGACATGTAGCTATTCAAAATCTCCATTCTTCGAGTCTAAAAGAAAACGTGCAAGATTTTGTTCGATTTATGCGCTCTTGAGGGGGCAAGCCTAAAAATATAATCCGCCCTCTCTTTGCTTCTCGCTCCTTCTCTCGATGTCTTTGTCTCCAGGGATTCGCACCTTCGCGATAGACAGTCGCATCTTTTAAACGCGTGCACGTCGCGAATCGATCCTCCGGACGCGGCAGAAAAGCATTGCTGAGATTAAACGTCGACACACGTGCGCCTAGTCTCACGATCTCCACGGTTTTCATATGGAAAAGCACGTGATACACGTAAACTGAATATTCGACTCCGACAATCCGTGGGGGATATCGATCTTGGGTTAACATGGCTTCTCAATGAGCAAACATTTCCCAAAGAAAAACCGGCGATCCTGTCGGAAAGCTCCGGAAAGCTCCTCTGCATCTGTCCTTTACGAAATTCTATCTGAAATCGAGTCCCCTCTGCCTTTATATTTCTGTCATCTTTTATACCATAATGCGATTATTGTACAATACGTACGATTGCACGATTTTCTTTTTAACAAATGACAAATAGTAAGCCGTGTAGATATTGAACATACACCTGTTTGTACATAGGGGAGGAAAGTAGTTCTAATAGGAGTTCTTATTGAAGACAAAAGCTATCGACACCAGAGGGTGGAAAGATAAAAATCGCGCATTAGATCCACGCATCTGCTGGACGTATTTCCACGGAATGAGGCAAAAGGTGACGAGGGTAATAAAGTGATAAGGGTTCGTAAGGGTGCAGGCCGTATATTCGCGGCGCCATATGGCTTTATTGCGCCCCCCCCCCCCCTGAATAGAGGAACTTCCAAGTTGAAGTGTCGACGCGGGGCCAGGGATTAGGGTTCTCCATATTCATTAGGCTGGATCTAATTTATAGTTGCCGACATTTTTTGTTAAGCTGAAATAAAAAAGGAAACCACCGCTAGAAAATTTGTCCCCGCGCATCATTACACTTTTTAATCGCCATTCTTATTACGAGTATAGCACGGCCGTGTCACGCCTCGCCGTTTCCCAAACAATTCGGTACACTCTGCGCGTTATTTTCATCGAAAATGACGAAACTTTCTACAGGAAGGTAGCGCAGTGAAATTCGCGGAAAGATGTTCGATCGGGCATAAGGGAAATCCGCCCTAATATTCGTGCCGTTATTAGATACGTGCATCGATACAAGGGGCGGAAAAAAGCGTGGGAAGGAAGAAAAGGGATTGAAAAAGAGGAGATTGGGGGGAAAAACGCGATACCTTTCACGAGCCTCCATTACCTGATTGGCTGGCTACCAGTCAAGGGAACCAACGTCGGCGTTAAAGCGTCGCATTGTACGGGGTCAGTCCACAGAGATCTCGAGCAAGAGTTAAGGAACCACTTTCGACCTAGCGAATCTCTTGGCTTCCGGGGGGTAAATGACGGCTGCTGATCGTGCTGGCGGCCGTTTCGCGCTGAAAATGCTGAACGGGCGAGAATCTGCGAAGGTTCGGGCAGCGGATGATATAGTGGTATGTTTGGTGGGGCAGCAGGTTCGATTTGACAGTGGTGGTGCCCGCGTGCAAAGAAGGGTAGGAATGCGAGAATTCAACTATTCGAAACTATTCAAAATGATTATTAACGATCGAAGTAATCCTCGAGGAACTGGAAGCAGTGTCTTAACTAAAAGGCAATGGAAATCCTATTTCATCTCGAAACCTCGAACCAAGACCATCGACGATAATCCCACTTTGCAAATTGCTACGCTTAACGATAGTTTAACTTGGAAAATCGCCTGTTTAAAGTATGTCAGCGCGGCAGCTGGTCGACCCTTAATCCCAGCTTCTGTGATCTACGATCATCGTGCACAGCCGACCCGGCTGACTCGGGGCGAGTTATTTAAGACGATACAGCGAATCGGAAATATGAGGCCCATACATATGCAGATGTAAAATAAGGGTAGAAATGTTGGACATGATGGATCGAGAAAACTCCAACCATGAATCGAGGGGTGGCATTGTGGAAGTCGATGGCAAATGACTACCGAATTATTGCTAGGATTGTTATTAGTAATAATATATTTAAAATTATCAATTCATTATTATCGGGGCTCCTGCGACTGTTCTCTCGTTTTATGAACTGCGATTCAACTGTGAGTACAACCGCGAAAGCAAGACCTCGAGCATGAAAAAACCGCGTTTCCCATTTCCGAAGACGGTCGTTTCGCTCGATTTCGCGGCAGTAAAGTCGAAATGAAAATCGTAAATACCTCCACGGTGCTCTAACGCGAGTCCCTGATCGTTAAATTTCATTTTACGAGACGGTGTTGCGTACCAATCGTCGTAAACCGATTGTTCAGACCATAAATGAAATCCCCGGGTTCTTATTTCCCCTTTCGTACTTATCATTACCCTACACCATATTCCGAATACCTTCATTTTATTATCAAGGAACATTATGGGGAATATAAAAAAAATTATTCAACCCTGTTATAAATTCTTTTAATCATTTTGTCATCCACGATGATATCGCGATTCTTTTTCATCTTTCTAGGCAGATATTTTCGGCAACAAGAAATCAGGTTCGATCGTGCAACTGACTCGTCCTTTTCAGCCCTTTTCCGCCGTTTCCACCTCCGCGTTTCGCAATGTGGAACAGCCGAAAATTCGGTTCGACCCGCCCCCATCCACTCTGAACGCGCTAACTCGATTAGAGTGTAAACTTCGCTTCAGAAATAATGATATTCGTTAAGCGGTGACGCGATGCGTTTCGTCGCGACGCCTCGAGCCGTCGATTATCTGCGAGAAAACCGATCGCGGGGGTTGCTTGGAAAGGGTTGCGAAGTACTGTCCCCTCCTCGAGCACTGATGAATTATTCATTTTTTATGGTAAATACGAATTAGTAGGATTGCGAGTGCCTAATAATGGCTGCATGCTTGGTGCTTAACGACTTTCACCGAAGCTTGTTAAACAATGTTTAATTAGTTCGCCAACAAACGTTGAACGAAATACAGGGACATAGGCGTTACTTTTGGTATAAGGAAATATTCGGTAAATGCTACTGTATTTAATGATAATGATACGGTGCTTGAAATAATTAACGAGGGTCTGCGGGTTTTTAGAAGGGTAAGCAAATAAGGCAGTGAAAGGAGCGCTGAATATTTAACACGTACGATTTCCAACGGTATTTACTTTGCATGCAGAGAGTGGCTGTCAAAATATTGGCCAGCTCGTCCCAGAGATCGATCCACTAATCATTCCGATGCCCGTTATATCGAATTACCGCAGCGAGTGTCACGCCGCGAAAAACTTGCGAGCATTATATTTTCACGACGCGGCGATCCACGATTGTCTCTATCGAACTTTTCCAAACACTTTTTCGATCCTCTAATACACGATCTCCATTCCTCAATCCGTTCGAAACAACCCCAAGAATCACCAGGAACCGAGACATTCCAAAGGACCGAAACGCCGCACGGTTTGCCGATTTTCCAAACGATTCGAACCGAATCGTCTTGTCGCGCTAATTGGGCACTTGCCTGGATATTCAATTAAAAAGCCTGCCGAGGTCCCTGCTCGTTATCGGCCTCTGACACGGGAACTTCACCCGTCGTACCTTCGAAAAAAAAAGCAAAAGGTCTCCCCCAAAAATCAGCCTTCGTGTCGACGACCCGACGACCGAAACGAATAAAGCGCGACGAAAACGAACGCATCTTCTAAAATCGTTTCCCGCATGCATTTTTCTCTATTGTCCGAGCAACGTCGATGGTTCCCGTGTCCCCGAATCCCGTTTCTTACGCGTGCAAACAACGGGAACAACACTCACCGATGCAGAGGAAAAGCGCCGCGAAGAAAATCGGCGGGAGGGCCCTCGAGGACGAGAACATCCTGCTGTCTGTTCCGTTAGCTGGTGCGAGAGGTCCGTCACTTCAGGACGAGTATACTTCCGGTAGGCAGGAGCCGCCCAGCGGGCGGGACCGACGTAGACCCGCGAAACAGAAAGTTGAAGGCACTTGATCCACCGGCTTCGAAACCCTTCCTTTAACCCTCCTTTCTATCTTCCTTCGATCACAGGACGAATATTCCCTCCTGCTCTATTTGCAAATCGGAGAGCCGCGGACGATCCTCGGATCCAGAACGATCGAACAGAACGATTCTGTACGCATAGAGGTATGTTTCTATTCGTCCGATGGAGTTTTCTATTCACGACTTCGTTCGGTTTTTAGCGTTGGAAATTTTCATCGACGGACATGGGGTAGAGAATTGTTCGGGGGTGTTACAGAGGGCCACTGGTAGGATCGCACGAAATCACGAGCGGCCAATGTTTGATCGCAGAGCCACAAAAAGGCGCGTCCCTACACGTACGTCTGCTCCGGCGTCGCCGTCGAACTGACTTCCTCTACGTTAACGCTGCAGCAGTGGCGTCGCGGCGCGGTACGTCGCGTCGCGTCGTCGCGGGCGCTTATCTTCAACACCTGTGTGCACCGTTGATTTTCAACCGTGTGCGAGCCGAAAGCCACGCACGATTCGAAGGAAACTCGAACTGTTCCCTCTGGATGGCCCGCTATGCAAGTGGCACCAGCTGTGACCTGGTACTACCACTGTCGTTTCTGGGGAAACGAATACGTGTCTCTGTGCTCGAGGATTTTCTTCGTGCGCTTTCCTGGACTTTATCGGACGTAGAACCTTGTTAGTACTGTAAATCGAGAGCCCCGCGAGTCGCCGCAGGATTAAATAATAATTAATTGCGCAAGTTAATAATTCGATAACCGATACCGCGGCTGTAATAATATTTCTACGATAGTTCCCTCAACGTTTGCCCCGACAAAGTATTTTAATTAGGAATTTGCCGGCCACCACAAGGCTATCCCGGTTATCAGTTCGCCTCAACCCAGACGGTAAAGCGTCCCTTTATCTGCTTAACGTCGCGAAATTTCGTAAAAATAATCGCAACCGCGTCAAATGTTCCGAAACAGTAACGAAACATTTTTCTTTTCGCGAAAGACGCATACGCGCACGCGTGCGAACCACGAAAGAAAATAAGAGGGAAGAAATAGCGATAAGACTATTTCCCATCGCGGTCCATGTTTCTTCCGCGGTCATGGAAACACGTTTAACTTTCCTGGTCGACGCTCCCGTGGAAATCCGACGTTTACATATCCAGTTGCATCAACGTTATTGCAGGATGCATTCGCGTGGTAGTTATCGGTGCCGTGTATACACTGCGCCCGCCTGTGCATTATACACAGGCAACATTGTATCGTCCGGCATCAATCATGGGATTTCCTGCAGGCGAACGCCGACAGAGATTTCTGAGTTGGACGCGTTTCGAGCTTCGATCTATTCGACGCTGCTCGATTCCCAAGGAAATGGTAACGAACACCCGATGCAATTAATATCTGCATAGTTCTGAATAAAAGCAGATGAGAATGGCGTGCCACCGGTCTCGGTTCCGTCGATATCCGTGAGAAAATAAAAGCACGCCAATGTTTGTCTCTCCCCCCACGCCGAACGTACCTTCGTTATTTTTCTTCCACTAATTGAGCATCCACCAACGCGTGTTCTCGGCCGACCCTCGGAACGACAAGCAGGGGATGCAGGAGGAAACAAAGACAACAAATCGTAGGACATGCACATTAGACAGCGCAACATACCTTTTGCAGTTAAATGAATCGTTCGTTGGAAATCGAATACGCGTGCTGTATCGTCGGGTAACTCGGCTAGGAGTTGCGTTAACGGGAACCGATAGATCGAGGTATTAATGAATGTTCACCTTTCCACGATGGCTAATTAACGGGACCGCTCGTTTCCCGGCCATGAATATTCCGGCTGACGAAAAATATTTTTATACCTGAGCTGCGACAGCGAAACCTCGGCCAATATTTGCCCGCGGGCCTGTTTGATCAGGCAAATTCGTCGAATCCGCTCTGGTTGATGTAATTCATTCGCGAGAAGGTTGGAAATCCTCCGTGTTTCCGCTCGCGGAGAATTTTCTGTCGTTGCTCGGTGCATTGCCGTGTAACTTTAAACGGCATTCGAAATATTGTTACACTATTGCAATATATATTTTCATCGTTCATTCGCTACTGTTTTACACTACTGACAGCTATTATTAAATGTCCCCGCTCGAAGCTCTTTATCGAATCTTTAATGGCGGAACTTCGTTTGATATTCTTTCTTCTTATTCCCCAGCTTGTGCATTGCTTGTGTGCCACTGTTGTAGTTTGTCGAGGGAAACCGGAAACGCCCTACATAAAAGAAAGTTGGTCGTAAACTCACGGCCAGTCATTAAGTGTGTCGTGTGTGGCTGCAGTTTGTTTCTACGGGGAACCACGATGAAAGTGCTAGGGGTAGTTTTTATATTTCTTTAGACGCAGACACGTCTTTATTTGATTGGGGCGTGTTACTTCACAGTAGTAAAAACGAAGGCAAATGGAACTTACTTACTCTAGTGGATGGTTCAGTTCCTGGACGAAGTGGAGGGTCACGTGTTACGTGATAATATCGCATGCATTTGCAATTGCCACCCTTGCGTTTACGCGGGTATGGGTGCGTGTATTGTACGACCTATTCGAGGTGTCGTTTAGGAGTTGCAGAATTTCTGTAATAATATAATGGGGTAGGAGCAATTAATAAAAAGAAGCAAATCTGTGAGTCGATGTATATTATTATTATTAAACGAATGAATTCCATCATTTCCTGAATACAATTAAAATGATTAGCAAATAAATCATCCAAGGGGGGAACAATCTTAATCTCTACAATGAGACGTGCGCTTACATAGTGCGCAATGTTTGATAGGCCTTGATTACTTCGAATGTGCCTCTCGGTGAACATAAAGCAAAATGGAAGGAACGGGATAGGATCGATTGGAAGACACGGAAGAAAAGGTGGATCGTGAGAATGGTCGTGGCACACCCGATGCCACTTTGAGCTTCCTATAGAATTCTACGGTGAAATGCCTCGCAGCATTCCAACAAACAGCAACAGCCCTCGTCCCTTTCTGACGGTGATCTTATCGCGAGACCCTCTCTCCGTTCTCTCCTTTTATTTACTCACCCCTTGCTGACCCACATGGCCGTCGACTTATATCTGCTTCCAATTAAAAGAGCGGAATTGAATCGCGTTAAAAAAAAATCCGAAAGGAGACGACGCCGCGACGCTGACCCCGTACCCGCGACTTCTCGATCCAAATGAAGAAAAATCCGCGTGCCGTTCACCGTAAGGGGGGGTTGAGAAATGGAGGGTGAAGGAAAGTTCTTTTAGTTGCGCGTCCACGTAATTAACCCCCCAACGACAAACTTTCCATGGGTTCATTCTGGCTTCTGATACCGTGTACTCTGTTGCTGATCGTGCAGAATGTTTTCCCAATAGTTGGAAGTCGTTTGTCTGACGAATTTCTGAGTCACCGATAGGGATATTTCCTTGCCAGAAAATTAGGAAATTTGTCCTCCGCGTTTCCACGCACGCCGCGACCTTTGGTGTAGCTATCCCTGAAACAAAATTGCCCTGTGCAACAACCAGGGCGAGCCTCCAAAAAAATACGTTATCCAAATGACTAAAACCCTCTGAGAAAAAATAATCTTCCCCGTACCATTAATCCTCGTTCCCTTCTGTACAGCGCTGAGTGTCCCATTCATCCTCCACTCGCCGACAATTTTTCGAAAGGAGAATGTATAACTCAAAGGAAGAAAAGAAAATCAGCAGACGAAACACGAACGTTAGCGTAACATGTGTAACGTTTCCCTTCCCTCCCAAATTCTTTTTCCTCCGTTTACCTTCCGAACTATCAATCGCGTGGTACCAGACAGGTAATGACGTTGCCCGTCGAATCTATTCAATTGCAAAATACCATTACTATTGCTTGGCGAACATTTTATCGTTTACGGTGCGCCCGTGAACTTGCTGACATTAAAACGATGTCGCATAATTCGACGCATCGTATCTGCAAACGCAATTTTACACAGCGGTAGCCTACTGCTGAGAAAAGGAAAAGAGAAATGCCACAGGAGCAAGCAGGGTGCAAAAATTTAATTACTAAGCTGAAATTGCGGATGGGGCGGTCATTTATGGCGTCGTTTGCCTAAACGTGCCGTCACATTCTTGCGCTGCTAAAAACCGCCGCATCGCGAAAACATCGTGGCTATTTTTCATTCAGCATACGACTGATAACTGCGTGGCTGTGGCTCGTAAACGAAGCAAGCGCAATCTTTTTTTCTACGCGGAAGACCATCAAAGCTTGCCAAAAAATTCTGCGCACAGTTTCCATTCTGTTGGACCACCGAAATTTCTTTTTCTTTTTGAGCAATCGCCTGGTAGATGTTCCTCCTTTTCCTTTTTCCTATGTTTTAATATCTTCCAGCCGTCTTAGCTCCTCTTTTCAGCCCCTGCAAAATGCAACCCGCTCTGCATAGCATTATTTGCATTTCTACAATCCATTCCATTTTTGCAACGTATGCATTTTTCTAATTAATTATTTTCTGTAAAATTGCTTTGAACCTACACGTGGAATTTGCTACGTTGTAGACAAGATTAATGAAATAATCGTTTTTTGCTATAATTAAAATTAATGTAGCAGAAAAGCGTGGACGTAAATCAAACTTTACAGAAATGATTGTGAGTACAGATTTTGTGGAAAAATGTTGCTGCAGAGGAATATAGAAACAAAAATTACGATTGATCGAACGGAAAATAATTCTTTGATAAAAATGATACGAAAGTTTCCTATTGTTTTAGTTAAAACAGCAGACCAGTGACCGACTGAGAAACTGACGATTGTATAAATCTAGTAAAAATGAACAGACATGATATTGTACTGGAAAATTTATTTTCTTCAATAATCAGTAAAATTATTAATCGCAGTTTTATCTATAGGGGTCGTAATATAATTAAAACATAAATTGATCCTTATCGGATTGCGATGGCAGCACCTTCCCGATCGGCGGGGGGGCGGCCTGTCAGAAAAGCGCCACCTATTGTAAAGGATTATACTTCAGTTACAATATCGACACAAAGGTACAATGTCTGCACCACGCTGCCCGATGATCCAAGTGTACGTACACGTTTAATAATACTGTGTACGTTTGACTACTTCATGGTGCACATCGTCTGGTGTCGCGTCATTATTTTCGAAAAAAAATGGAGAATGTAGGGAAGATCATCATAGTATGGGGCAGAAAAAAAATCGAGATCTCGGACGTGAACCTTGGCGATACCGTTCGTGGTCTGAAAGAACGGATACACAAGGAAACTGGCATACTCCCGGAACGTCAAAAATTGCTGAACCTTCGAACCAAAGGTTATGTTTTGAACTGTTCTCCCGTCCTTCCATCCCCACTTCATTTTTTTTCTCGTACAGTCGCAAACATTGCTTGCTTCGTTGTCAATATTTCTAATAAAATTTGCTCGAACATTTGTTTCGTTGATTACAATTTGCCCCATAGTCCTGTTAGATTCGACACGTTTGACAGTATCATTGAAAACTCCGTCAAGTGTCTATAGAAACTTTCTTTTCACCAGACAAAGCATCTCAAGATGAGGAGATCCTGATGGAGTTGGGCATGAAGCCCGGATTTAAGCTAATGCTGATGGGATCTCGGGAGGAGGACATTGCGGAAGCGTGTCACGCGCCGAAAGATTTACCCGATGTAATTAATGACTTTAAGACTGAAGAGGAAGAGATACAGATAGCGAATGTTCAGATGTGTTTGTTTCAAATCCAATGTAGAATCGACCACTACAGGTTCGTAGAAAGAAATCCCTTTCGGGAAGGAAAGAAACTATTGGTGCTCGATATAGACTATACTATTTTCGATCACAAGTCAACAGCAGAGAGCGGCGCCGAATTGATGCGTCCCTTTCTTCATCAATTTTTAACCCTTGCTTATTTAAATTATGATATAGTAATTTGGTCAGCAACTAGTATGAGATGGATCAATGAAAAAATGAACGTCCTCGGAGTTTCTAATAGTCCCTATTACAAAACAGCATGCCACCTCGACTCGAAAGCAATGATCAATGTACACACGTCAAAGCACGGTGTTATCGTGGTGAAACCGCTCGCCGTAATTTGGGGCAAGTACAAGCAGTTCTCTGCTAAGAACACAATAATGTTCGACGATATCAGGAGGAACTTTATAATGAATCCGCAGTCAGGATTGAAAATAAAACCGTACAGGCACGCGCACATCACTAGAAGAAAAGATAAGGAGCTGCTAAAATTATCTCAGTATTTAAAATTAATAGCCAAAGTGGACGACTTTCAGACACTCAACCACAGAAAATGGCAGGAATATATAGTTGACAAAACCAAAGAAGAGAAGAAGAACAAGGATGGAAACTAGGGCAGGAGCGAATAAACCTTTTTTTTCTATCGACAAAATGTTAAATGCTTGTTAAATTTTATCAATCTTCTCATTATTCCAAGAGAATGCAACTCGCATCGATTATCGCGTAACTGACAGAAGCGATCTAAATTCTTTCGAAAGGCGAACATGTGTATAAATGAATCATTTATAATATTCTTCCATGAGCGACATACGATAATATTAATAATGAAAATTAGCTCTAATCGTTATCCGCATATTTTCACACGCTTCTTTGTATTTATGATGTACTTATCAGTTATTGTGAAACATATACGAAATATGTAATCACAGATCATCAAAATAAATCTTGTGTATTTCAACTAATCGTGACATTTCCCTCTTATAACTGCAATAAAAATGTAAGAAAATATTTAAACAACTATATGTACATAGACATTCAAAACTTCGTTCTTTTTTTATATGATTCAATAGTAAGACGATTTAAACGAAGCTTGAACATGTATAGTAGTTCTTTATAATATGTCCCCGAATTCTTACAAATCAGAGGATTAATGAATAACTAATTATAAATATTTCATTTCCTGTCCAATCGCCATCTACTCTCGGATCGGGACGGGCGGATCGTCAGTCGCCGTTCGTCGCCCGTCCCGTGCGGTTCTAAGATGGCGAATTATCTGTCATAAGCGGACCTTTGTTCGAAAGAATTGACGTTCCACATGCTGCGTATAAAAGTTGTTCATTAAAAAAATCGGAGACATGGAACTGTTCCGCACGGACACGCATTTCATTTTCGTGAAAGAGAGGCACAGCCTGTGGTGTGACAAGTACACGGGGGAGTTCTCCGCTAAATCGGGTGAGTATACTTACGACTCGCATTTGACAGACGTGTATATACAATCGTATCAAGTACAATACACATTGTGATTCATGATTCGTTGTTTTTATTTATAACTTCTTCGATTTTCCATGCAACGCGATCGAGTAGATTTCACGTGAATTTATCATATAAATTCAATACTGTCTTCGCGTTCGATGAATCGTTCGGATAATGTTGTATCAGATATGAAAATTAAATGGTCGTTATTAAAATACACACAACGCAGAGATTCCCTTAAATGGTAGCAGTTTCTGGGTAGTTTTGCAATAGCTACATGTTCAACAATTATGTAAATCTGTGATACTCGAAATGAATGCGATTAACATATAGTATTTAATATCGACGTTGCTGTTACAAAGAATTTATTGGAAATTGTTTTGTAGATTGGGAATGGGCTACCCCGAAGGATTTAGAATGCCTCGGAATATTCTACGGAATTATTGGAAAGGTAGAACAGCCCTCCATTTTGGAGCCTCGTTTAATGCTGATCAAAGAGGTTTCGCCAGCCGGTGAATTGTACGGAGGTCATGTTATATATAAAATCAAGTCGATTGCATTTATGCACATCGGCAATGAAAATAATGACATTGGTCTTCTGCCTTGCAAGAAGCATCAGAATTTGCCAAAGAAAAAGAGTCAGATCGGTCTGTTCGATGTGCCACAAAAGGCAGCTTTTGCTAAAACATGGGGGACTATTAAGAGCGCGACAAATACTATAAAAAACACTACGCAACAAGCAGCTGCTCTTGCTACATCACAGGTAAAATTGTTGAGATTTCATTGCAATTAGAGATCGATGATATTTACCCGAATATTTGCAGGTGAAATCTACAGTCAGTAAGCGGAGCATTGTTAAGGACAAAGAACGATTCGAGAAGAGAATACTAGAAGAGCTGGCCAAAATTTTTACAGAAACCGACTCCTTTTATTTCTGTCAAACCGGTGATATCACCAATTGTCTGCAAAGGCTCTGCATCGCGGAACCACAGCAGAGCAAGGAAGAACAAAATGAGCTGCTTTGGCAGAGGGTGGATGACAGATTCTTCTGGAACAAACACATGTTACAGGATATAATTAATTTAAAAGTTGGGCTTCCTCTGTATTCGATTAAGTTACTCTGCAAAATATATATTATTACGAAAATGTTTTAATCTTTTTAGACAGAAAAGGCTAATTGTTGGATATTGCCAGTCATTCAAGGATATGTGCAAATAGAAAAGTGCAAAGTAGAAGTGGGCATCGAGGATCAGCCTTACCATGAAACCTTCAACTTGGCAATTGTATCAAGGAGAAGTAGGTTCCGTGCAGGAACCAGGTAATTATAAATTAATACCCCAACGTATCCATCGTTCCTTTTAACGAGTCAAACCTAATTTTTCCACTCTAATAAAGGTATAAACGACGCGGCGTGGACGACGAGGGGAAATGCGCAAACTATGTAGAAACGGAGCAATTAGTTTGGTATCACGATCATCAGGTATCTTTTGTTCAAGTACGAGGTAGCGTACCTGTGTACTGGTCTCAACCTGGCTACAAATACAAACCTCCCCCACGCATAGACAAAGGTAATTAACAAAATTACGGTTTTCCTATCGATATAGTTTTAATAAAAATACATTTACTATCTTATCAGATGAAGCAGAAACTCAAGTAGCATTTGAGAAACACTTTACAGAAGAACAAGGGCTGTACGGTCCGATTTCTATACTGAATCTCGTTGAGCAGACTGGCAAGGAAAAGATCATTTGGGAAGCCTACAGTAATCACATACTAAATTACAATCATCCTGATATAACTTACACGACGTTCGACTTCCATGAATACTGGTAAGCAATTACAAGATGTTTGATCTCCGATATCACGTCTCCCGAATTGTTTCTAAATGTTCTTTTGTGCGTAACACAGTCGAGGAATGCATTTTGAAAATGTATCTATCCTGGTCAATGCGTTAGCTACAGTACTGACGGACATGGGGTACTGTTGGCGCGATAAGCAAGGCACAATTTGCATGCAGAAGGGAGTGTTTCGGGTGAATTGTATAGATTGTTTAGACAGAACGAACGTGGTGCAAACCGCTTTGGGTAAAGCTGTGATGGAAATGCAGTTTTCAAAGCTAGGACTGATACCGCCGGACGGAACGCTACCGACGAATATCAGACAAACGTTTCAATTGCTTTGGGCGAATAACGGCGATATAATCAGTAAACAGTATGCCGGTACAAACGCTCTGAAGGTTCGTACCTACTGTCGAAGTCTTCGTTGGTTTTTTTCCTGCAACCCTTTCGAGTTTTTTACCATTGAAGCAAAAGCTCGAATTGGAACCCAATCTGAACGTCTATGATACTAGTTTCTTTTATTGCTTATAGGGTGATTACACGAGAACAGGGGAAAGAAAGTTTACCGGTTTAATGAAAGACGGCATGAATTCTGCGAACAGGTACAATTGGACCACAATTATGACACATGTTCAATACTGCAATAGAAAACCATACTCATTCACACATCCTACACGACACATCACTACTAGTATTATCGTTCATCCTTCAAGATACATATATCTCAAATATACAGAGCTTCTTAGGTCTTGTAACATTTTTAGAACGAATAAATTGTTACACGTTATTCATATCGTCATTAGCATCAACAACAATGTAATCAGTTTTCTTCTTTTTTTCTTTCTTTTTTTTAATAGTCCATGACCACTGCTTAAATACTGATATGTACTCTATACATACATAGATCCTTGACACGATCCTTTCATTTTCCCATAGATATTTTCAGCAACACTTTATGGACGACATACGTCAGGCGGCGATAGATACTTTGCTAGGGAACCCCATCGACGTTAATCAACTGAATACCGATTGGTCGCACTATTTAGACATCCTTGATAATTGCTGCCTTGAGCTAATACCCGCGAAACCACCAAACATAGAGCTTCAACTTGCCACCCATCCCGACTTTCTTTATGCCAGTGCTATGTATGATTTGGCAAGGTTCGTTCTCGGCTTGGGGTTGAAAGTTTTTCACTCGACCGAGCGATGAATAAAGTGTGTTATACATTGAAACCATGAAACGTTGTTGTTTTATCGGAACAAGAAACCGGACGACGGTGTAACAAGAACTGCGACGTATCACGTCTTATAATATACAGGACTCTGCGTTGCACGAGACTTTTTTATTGCATGACAGTTGGCTTGACTTTCTGTTTGACCTTAACAATCTTGAAAAGAAAAGAAGTTGCTCTGGCCCCTACACCTTTCCGCTCTAAAATCCTATCTTCACATTTTATTTCATTTGCGTCTCTATCTCGCATTTTCCGCTTTAATAGAGACAATTAGCTGATCTGCATTCTTTCAGATATTATTTAAATCGCTTCAAAGATGTCTATAGACAGGCAACAATCGATATGATGTTAGGGAACTCGGTCAGCGAGGAAGTGTTTCAAGAGCGTACAGATGAGGAGGACAATGCTGCAACGGCAATTCATGTGAAACTGCTGATAGAGGATTGCAAGAAGCTGCTTATACCTGATCCAGAAGTTATTTTAGGCAGTTGGGGTCTCATAGATGCAGATCCTGTGTATGTTACATTTGTCTACTATTTTTTAAACGTTCGTAAATCACAAGAGCAGTTCATTTTAATAAATCCATTAAATTGAATAGAACCGGCGATGTAACGGAAACAGAAATGGACACGATTCTCATTTTAACCAGAGACAGCTACTACGTAGCTGATTACGACGACCAAATTGATAAAGTAACAAACTACCAACGAGTTCCACTCGAAGATATAATTCTGATGGAATTCGGCCAGCCAGAAAACACGGTCTCCCTGTTTAAAAACAAGCATTTCCACTGCATCAGGATAAACTACAAAATGGCCAACGAATATGGCTATTTTCACATGTTCCGCAGTACAAATCTACGATTTTTTAATAATATGGCTATTGTTATAAAGACAGAAGAAGAATGTATAGGTACGATACAACTTCTCATTGTTTATCAAAACAAAAATATCTTATGCAAATATGCATTACAGAGTCTCTAAAATCAGTCTGCGAGGCTATCTCTGTGGCAATGGAAATAACTGGTCTACCAAAGATTCCTATAGCCATGAACGTGTCCTTAGACAGGCGAAAGAGTAAATTAGTGAACAGCAAAGGATCCACGGGTCTCCTGGACATTTCCTCGTTCCCAGAATTAACCAGAAATGTCTCTGAAACGCAGTTGCTAGCCCTAAAAAGTGCAGGTACATATCCAAGCAGGAATTTATATTCCACTCCGTTAATAACTTGATATAATATATCTTGTACTTGTAGGAACGAAAGCCTTGAGCAACATGTCAGAGCAGTTCAGCAAGCTGAACAAATTAAGTCATAGCTTCAGCTCCAGAAAGCCTATTGACATAGCTAGGAGCATTGGCAGAAAATCTGAAACAGCTCCAAAGCCCACTTTCACCGTTGGGAACAGAGATATTTCAGGCAACGTGCACGGAAAACGTGATAGTAACAGCGCTAGCAGCGACGATGAGGACATTGTGGTACCACCTGTTCCTCTAGAGCAACCAGCCAACTTCACCCATAATAAGAATTTGATGGAAGCCTATACTCCATCCATAGGTATCATAATGGGCGTGAAGAATGCAGGTGTCGTAGAACCAACAGCGCGCAATGAACAACAAAACTTGTCTATTCGACCTAACAATCTGACCGGTCAGAATTCTGATAGAGAAGCTTTACACGTTACAAAGTCTAGTTCTGCAGCTAGTACTTTGAGTGCTTCAACTCAGAAGACACCAGAAATTACTATACAAAGTGTAACAGGCACTGTGGGCGAAGATAAAGAGAGAATTTTTCCACCATCGTCGTTGAATCTTTCCAAGAATTTCAGTCACTCGACTGGGGAAGTCGATAGCCAGTTAATATTCGGTAACATAAATGGAGATAAATTGCAAACCGATAATAGGTTGCTAGACAAAAAGAGGTCTACGTCTGAGCAAGATTTAACTCTGAACATCACGTCTTCTCAGAGTGAGTCTGCTTTAAAGTCGATTAAGAATAATGTTGCAGACGTCGCAAGCCCTGTGGCATCTACTGCCAAAGATATTCTGTCACCGTTCTCGAAATTCGCAAAAGGCGTGCAGACTTTAGGGGCGAATTTAGATCCAAGAAAACTGAAGACAGGACAAGTAGGATTGTCTAGAAATCTTTCGGACCACCACATGGAACAACGTAGAAAGTTGCAAGAGAAGTGGGGTTCGTGTCAATCAAAGCTCATAGCTTTGTAAACTTTTTCAGAATATTCTGACGTCTCGATGTCTAGTAGCTGATAAGCAAATTGAGAAACTCACGTAATTTACAGTGCATTACACGGTAGACGTAAAGACACTTTTGCATATAAAATTTCCGAGTAAACCAAATTAATTTAAACTTAGTATTTTTTAACTCCGAATGCACGTATCCGAGCGATTCATTTATTTTTCGAATTTATATTACTGCCAACTTGTCCACAGTTGAAACATATGTTAAAATTCATAGAAAAGAAATGAATAACTGATAAAACCCTTTCTATACATTCTTTCATGTAAAAGGAAAATTCGTTTCCAAAGTACAATATGGTCAATATTAAATCTATGGCAGGAGCCCATTTGTGCGTCTACTTTCAAAACTTTCTGATACTCTACATCGATGAGAGCTACGTGCTCTTGACGCCTACACGAACTGACTATTCGCAAATATTCGCAAAATGCTTTTGACGTATTTATACGAAATTTTCATCACGACAGTATCTCTTTGGATGAATTTTACCAAACGTATCCTAGCATTGCATTTAGATGTTAGAAAAAATGGAATTGCAAGGAAAGAACAATTTTGTGCTTATACAATGTAATTTAATGCCAAGAACTATCTGAAGCTCCAGCGCTTGCTGCCTAATTAAATCATCCTACTCTTAATGCTTTTATTTATTTGTAATGTATATGTGTTATAGATTTCTTTTCTGTAAATTTTTAGATTCAGGTGTATGTACACATAATGTTTGTACATTTGTAAAGATACATAGATGAAAGGTTTATTTATGCAGCAAGCTCACGGTAAAAGCTTTGTAGTCAATTATGTACATACATACAAAGTATTATTTAAATGTAGTCAGGCAGCCAGATGGAACTGGTGCACGAAACATTCTCTCTAAAGAAAAGTATAATGTGCAAACTGTTACAATAATTCTAATTGTAAAGTTTTGGCACTGGATGGCCAATAAGTAAAGACTAAATCCTATAGAATCACTATCGTGAACAGGATCAAGTTTGAGAAATATTTTGGATATGGAAAATGGCAAAAAAGCTTTACTGATGCCCTGCTACTTCCCTAAATAATATTCCACCAGAAATATAAGGAGAAAAATAAAAACGGGAAAAAAACAATCACAGTATTTAATACACTTGCACAGTTACAGTATTATGTATATTTAATCCACGATAGAAGAAATAATTTACATATGTAATAAATTTAAAAAGGAGAGACAAGTAGACGTTATATAATATTACACTTAGACCAAAACGACTTGAATTATACTTTTAAATGGCTAACTTATTGTATATACAATAAATATTGTACGAGTGATTGAAGTTAATTGTTTAATACTCATAGTTGCACCAATGCGTATTAGAAGTACTGCAAAGTAAGAGTTTTTCTAGCAAATGTTTATTCTCAATTGCAAATGGATAGTCTGTGATATAATTTAGCAGAATGAATACAATGTATAATGACAAAAATAAAAATAAATGCTTTTAAAGAAAGATACTACTGTCTTTTCATTTGTTCCTCTTTGTGGTTATTATGTGCCAGTAACTCATCCTAATTCTTAATCCGAATCTTTCACCATTGTATAACACACCCACCAAGCTAAAACACTAAAATACCATGCATATTTTTTCATATATTACTTAATTTTATCAATAGATATAATTTGTAAATATTTACGTGCGTAGTGCAGCCATCTATACACAAATGTTTGAAACTACTCATGGCTCTGCCTTATCTTATGGGTAAAGCAGAGGCACGTGTAGTTCGCGCATTTCTGCATAGATGGCAGTGCCATTGCCACTCTTGAGTGTAGATAAAGGAGAGGCAAGAGTAGTTACCCTATTGCTTAGTAGCCATCTCTTTATTGCACATTTGTATATCTTTTTGTTTCAATTTTCGTTAGCCATTATTCTAGAGTTTCATTTCGTCTTCAAAACACAACATCCTAACCCCATATCTGTTTACTTACATTCTCTTGCAATGCGTTCTAACGTTCTAAATTCGTCTCCACCCAGGTCACACTATCTATTATCTTTCTTCTCCCAATCTGTACTATTTTCCTTTGACATATCGTTACCGACAAAATATTTAAAAATTATTATCTCGGCTTCTACTGAGCCGATTTTAATCAACGATGTCTTAAATGAAAGGGAAATTAATAAACTACACGAGGAAACATACCCCGTTGCTGTAATTGCATGCAGTTGGCCGTAACAACAATTTTAATTGTTTAAATGTTTATAACAAATGAACCGCACGTGGAATAATGTTCACACCTATTGGAGATATTAGCTGATCCCTCTAGCTTTACTTTATGTCCTCTGGTCATTGATGTAGCTAGCCTACAAGTCTAAATGATGGCATTTGTTTATAATGTCGCAAAAATTTTCAAAAAAATTTGCAACAATGTTGAAAATCGAGCGCTAAGAAAAGGCTACAAAGTTGCAAATAACACCTCGCCAAAACGCAATAAAGTTGCAAAGATTCTCATGAAAAATTTGCAATAGTGTGTCAAAAATTTTGCAATAAAGTTACAAATCGAGCACTAAGAAAATGCAACAAAGTTGCAAACATTCTCGTGCAAAACTTGCAACAATGTTGCGCCAAAAAATTTTCAACAAAGTTGCAAAAATTCTCGGAAAAAATTTGCAACAATGTTGCGCCAAAAAATTTTCAACAAAGTTGCAAAAATTCTCGGGAAAAATTTGCAACAATGTTGCGCCAAAAAATTTTCAACAAAGTTGCAAACATTCTCGGGCAAAATTTGCAACAATGTTGCGCCAAAAATTTTCAACAAAGTTGCAAAAATTCTCGGGAAAAATTTGCAACAAAGTTGCGCCAAAAATTTTGCAACAATGTTGCAAAAATTCTCGGGGAAAATTTGCAACAATGTTGCGCCAAAAATTTTGCAACAATGTTGCATTCCCGAGAATTTTTGCAACATTGTTGCGTTTTCGCGAGGCGTTATTTGCAACTTTGTTCCGTTTTCGCGAGGCGTTATTTGCAACTTTGTTCCGTTTTCGCGAGGCGTTATTTGCAACTTTGTTCCGTTTTCGCGAGGCGTTATTTGCAACTTTGTTGCGTCTTCGCGAGGCGTTATTTGCAACTTTGTTGCGTTTTCGCGAGGCGTTATTTGCAACTTTGTTGCGCCTTTGCGAGGCGTTATTTGCAACTTTGTTGCGTTTTCGCGAGGAGTTATTTGCAACTTTGTTGCGTTTTCGCGAGACGTTATTTGCAACTTGGTTGCATTTTTTTAGGCGTTAATTGCAACTATCTTATATTTTCCCGAGGTGTTGGTTGGAACTTTGTTACGTTTTGCGAGGCGTTATTTGCAACTTTGTTGCGTTTTCGCGGGGCGTTATTTGCAACTTCGTTGCATTTTTTTAGGCGTTATTTGCAACTTCGTTGCATTTTTTTAGGCGTTAATTGCAACTATCTTATATTTTCCCGAGGTGTTGGTTGCAACTTTGTTGCGTTTTCGTCAGGTGTTAATTGCAACCATATTTCATGTTCGCTAGGCATTTCTTTGCAACATAGTTGAATCTTGGTAAGGCGCTTATTATGTTTAGTAACGTCGAGGTCTATTTTGACAAGTTCTCCGCTTGTGAACTTTGCATTTAAAGTTCCTGCACGTAGTACTTGTTTAAGGAATCGGAAATAGGTTCTTTCAAGGATTGGTAAGGTGTGAAAGTAAAAAGAGCAGTGGAATTCTTTTCATTTAAGATTTATTTAAACTAATCAACGAAGATACAAGTTACAAAAATGTTGTAATTAAATTTGCAAGCAGATACTTATGAACTATTTTTTTATATCTATTTACAATACATCGTACAACTAAATTTTGTATCAATTCTAAACTAATGATGGATGAAAGCCCGAACTCGCCGAACAACATAGGTGCTGACTCTAATACCGGAATACGCACTGAAAGAAAAGAATATAAAACAAAGACTACTGTTGCGCAATCACGAATATTGTAAGTTCTATTTGAAATGTTTTCATTATTTAGTGAACGTGGATATATGAATTCAGAGAAGCAAGTATTGAAATCTACTTACAATAAAGAAAGCTTAATAACTTTCAACGAAAGGAAACGAACTTGAGCCGAAGACCAATCGCCGGGTAACAAGAGGTATACATAAACCGTTGAAATTATAAGTTAAATATTACCAGTCCTTTCTCAAAAGTCATCAGACTAATTGTTAAGCGGCGTAGTAATTGTATCTGAATACTCTATTCCTGCAGTCTGAATATATTAGTCTCTACTAACCAATCATTCATTGGACCTGCAATGAAAAGAAAAGTAACGTGATAAACCTGTGCTAAAATCAGAATCGAAATCGGTATGTAAGTGTAATTGCTAACAAAATAAACGCAACCTTCACACCGCATCGAATCCGAATAATCGTGCAATAGAATATAATAAAGATTCGAAGAACCGTTCAAACTAAGAAATTAATTAACCCGATATTTTAATAAACGACTAGTGATCGCGTATCAAAGAATCGGTGGTACCGGATGGCCGGTCAAGCGTCCAGCCAAAGAGACTAGATAAAGAGTTTAATGTACATTCGCGATAGCCAAACGATTGTTAAATAAATGCGTATTAATTAATAGACTCCGAGATATTATTGCATTGTAGGGTTATGTATGTCACTAACCTTCGACAGCATAGACGACCCGTACGCTACGACGCTTAAACTCATACTGACAGCGCGCGCACCACGCATTGAGCACCCCACTCCGCGAGACCCCACTCCGGCGCGTCGCTTCTGGACTTCTGCTAGTTCTAAGTTTTAGCTGAACCTACGATCCCATTGTACCTACTGGACGTTTACTATTTCTGACCAACGTTTAGCTGGACCTTACGATCCTTGTTAAAGAATTCTTTTGATCTTTGCCGCGCAAAGAAAGCGAGACAACACCGGCGGGACGCTTGCCTTATCTTATGAATAAAGCAGAGGTTACTAGTAGCTTCACGCACTTGTGTATAGAGGGCGGTGCGATAAAGCAACGAGTAGTTTCAAGCACTTGTGTATAGATGGCTGCACTGTGAACGTAAACAATTATGTTAGTAAGTTTTGTCTATTTATAACATTACTTGTTTAATTGATTAAAAGATATGCACGAGTATTTCATGTATTAAAAGAAAATGGTTTTACTCGTTGAAACTTAAAATTTTATTAATTATTTGATGCGTATATGAGACTACTTTAAGAAATGTTAGTAATATTATTTATTATACATATTACTATTTATATTTTTGTAATAGAACATTATTCGGGTTACCCGGAAACGAGCGTCCGCGTTTTGCAAGCATTATCGATCAATATATATTTCTAAATTACATAATTCAAGGTTTTTATCTGTAGATTTCCTGGTCTATGAATAAACAATGACCATCTACGTCCTCAGTTGGGACTGTGTTTCGTTAGAATTAATATCCCAGGATAATTTAAAGTTATGGATAAAGGTGATATCGACGAACAAATATTAACACTATATAATGAACAAAAATGGAAGGATATTGTTTATCTAAATAGCACTTCATATACATTAAATAAAAGCAAATTATTTTGGGTTCTACCAACCATTAATGATTTGCACTGTATAAAAGAATTAATCGTCCAGTACGATCTGGCTGGATTAATAAGCATAGGATGTGGCTGTGGATTATTCGAATGGTTGTTTCAAAAATATTCTGGTAAGCTGTTCATAAATCAAATAAATAAATAAAAAATTGTTTCCTACTAAAATATCTATTTATTTAACAACTCATTATTTCATTTAAGATTTAGATGTAATTGGGATTGAAGTTGATCAGTCATGGTGGTGTAGCAAGTATTCACCACATTTATTTTTGGAAAATATGATATTCGTTACTGCAAATAATAAAAGCAATTATTCTTTGCCTGCCAAATATGCTCTTCTATTTTGTTATTTTAACAATGCGTCAGCCTTTTGCGAGTACATCGAGAATTATGAGGGCAATCTAGTTTTCGTCATTGGACCAAAATCGGATCAGCATCGTTGGACAGATCCAATGCCGCTCGACGTAAAATTTAATGATTACAATTGGACATTAATTAAGAAAAAGGAAATGGAACGAACAAGCGACTATATCGCTGTTTATAGCAGAATTGCTAAACAATGATCAGAGTATACCGCAACAAGGGAGGTCTTCTCTGTAGTTTAATTATTGGAAACACAAAACTTAATTTTATACGATGCCTTGAAGTTACTTTCAATAGTTGAAATTCGATAAATCGATTATCGAAATGCAATTGGTATCACTGGAATAGAAATTCGGTTCTCCATTATTTCTGTTTTGAGTTTCAATTGTCAATGATATGAATATTAGTAGTTTTATGACTCTAATATCTATCTGTACGTAACAAATTTTTTAAAGTAAATACCACGAAGATATGTCAAAGGACAAGGATATTGGCATCTTGACGGACCAAGCGGAAAAAAACAAACATAAAGTCCACTGTACATTTTGTCCATCGAAAATGCTAAATGCTGGTGCAGCCCGCCTAGTAAATATCGAGGTGATCACTTGTCATATTAATGAAAAATTATTATAACATTACATCACGAATAATTACATTTTTGTAAACGTTATACAGTATATGTATGATATTTGTTTTCTACGAAAAAAACCTAACCTTATAGTTTGTTTACTTTGTCATTTTTTCATTGATTAACTTTTCCACTATTACACGAACGTAGAAAACGATGAAGTGGAAAAGAATTAGTTAGGAAAATAAGATGTAAGCCCATTGGCTTGAGATATTTAATATAATATTTTAGTTTAATCTGCCCTATATACACCGTAAAGGAGAGGGTGAAGCTGATCAGCAGGAATTAATAACCGACTATTGGTTGGTGGAGGATATGTACACATTTGAAAATATTGGCGTATCGCACACTGTAGACAACGTAAAATATTTAGCGTGCGCGGATTGCGAAAGAGGTCCAGTTGGATGGCACGATCTGGCCACGAAAAAATCATATATCGCATTAAGTAGAGTAAAGCATGAATGATTTATAAAGAATAAAGTTATTTTTTAAATATGCACATCCAAGCGTCTTATTTCTTGTCTAATTGTAAGTATCCCTATGCCGCAAGAGATAGAATAATGTTAAAAAGCTTGGAAGAGGAATGCACTGTACTACTTAAGTTGATAATGTAATATTTAATCACGTACATTACAAACACAGCCGATAAATCAGATAATCAATCGTCGTTATGTTACAATAATCAATAAATTACACTTATGATTAGAAACGATTTATCAGCATACTTATATTAAGTATGCATTGTTGTGAATCAATTGTAACGCAATAATTTATTAACATTATTACCTCGTGACGGTTTAATCGAAAAATCTTTACGCATCGTGTATATTGATATAATTGTTGCGCGTAATGCGTTTACAATTACGCGGGCAACATGTACATGTACGCATTTAACACGCATATAAATCAATGGTTCTTTTCCCCGAAAATAATATATCTTGATCATGGAATCCTCCACTTTTCGTGTATTTAAGAAAATGTAATTAAGAAACAACATATTTTCATTCATCTCTCATTACATGTTTCTCGTTATACGTTATAATATGCTTAGGACGAAAGAAATTTATATGGCACTGGACTTATGCTTATTAGCTGCATTAATTGCTCTACGATCAAAATTGATTACTGTTATTTCTTTGACTTCTTCGTATCATTATCACCGTTGTATTAGTCGAACGTAATGTACAAAGTTGGTGCGTGTTTGCAAAATCTTGTTAAAACAGTTAATTACAATTATTCGTTCGGGCGCCTGCTCCCTCTACGCTTTAGTCGCATCCAGTTTATCCGAAATATATTTGCGAAAATGCAAAAATTATTGCGCGTTCAACCGAAGCCATACCACCTTGGCCTTCTTTAACATCACAGTTTTTTTGTTTGTTTCTTAAGCCCACAATTGTCCTTCCTTCCGCTGTCCATTCGTGTAATCACGATCGTAAAAGCGCGCATCTTCCCTCCGAGGCTGTTCGATCTCGATACGAACACGGAACAAGTTCAGGCTATTTTAAACGTACAAATATGGCATTGATTGGTAATCGCAAATAATAATGCAAACTGTGCACAACGTTATTCGCTTCGCAATTATGCGATAATGACAATGACAGTGAAGCCAATGAAGCAGCGATCGTAAGTAGTATTGAATCAACGATGAGAGTATTAAATCTGCGCTAGGAGGATTTTTCATTAAAGATAAGGCATTACATAACAATCGAATGCATCGATCTGCCTCGATACTGTGACAATAATTATTAAGGCTCGTCTAACACGGTTCGCTTGAACTGACGGTTCCCCCTTTCGTGCACTTTCCAAACATAATATTCTACTAAGCGAATCAATTGTGTTTTTTTTTCGTTTTTTTTTTCCACCGATACAACGTATCGGGATATCTGTATTTTGTGTTCGCGTTACACAAAGTCTGTGCTCTTTCCATTTATCGACAGTTGCAGTGAAAAGGTACAAAAATAACAAGACTAGAATCCCGTAGACTAGAGAATCGAACATGCCCGCGTTACGATAAATGTTATTTCATGCTTCAACATTTATCGTAGCGCATTCATAAATATACATGCCCCTCTGTTACTATTTCCTAAAAAATTATTCGTGGATAGAACCAGATGCATCGCAATTGCAATTGCAACAACCCCTTTTCCACCCTCGTCTTCCGCCTGCTTACAATACGACCGCACAACTTCGTTCCTGTTCGTCGTGTCAAAATTATCCTCGCGATCCACATTTTTATATGCCTCGAAAGATTCTCCCCTGGCAAATGAAATTAACGTCGACTTTGTACGTTTTTACAAGCCGGTGAAATATTTACTGCCGCAGAAACGAAACTCAATTAACAGCACCGTCGACGCAAACAGAATCGACTACGGGCAGAGTTTAATCTAATCGCGAAAAGAAATCCAACGCGAAACGCAGGACGAACATACATACGTCCTACTTTAATCGGTTAACGCTGATTAATTTGATCATTAGCGGCTCGCGGAAACGTTCTCTTTCCTTCTGCGACACAATTTTCCATTCCGTCGTAACTGGGAAAAATGGTTGCAAACGTGCAACGGGAACGCGTACCGGAGTGATGGTACCGGTATCGTATTAACGATCAAGGAAAAACGTTACAGGTAAACGCCACTTGGCCGTGTGAATTTCCACCAGGCGCGCATTCACCAACAACAGCGTTCCTTTTTTAGGAAAAAAGCGATGTGAAAATATTGGGCAACGACGACAACGAGGTTCACAGCGCTTACGTATTCGAAAAAGATTCACCCATCGTTCCGCGTTTCCCTTCTAATAATTATCTTAATACTGTAATTAGCCGGCACCGATCGCCGGCGGGTGCACACGCGGTCGAACGTCGTAAAGAGTATTCCGATTTTCAAAGAGAAGTAACAATGAAAATGATATGCACATGAACACGATACGTAAAAAATTGTATGGAAAAGTAAATGACTCTCCTCGCTTGCATGCTCGTCGACGTGGATGGCATTATTCGCAGTTTAATAATGTTTCTTCGTGAAAAGAACATAGAAGTATTTCGGCGCAGAGTTGATCGATATTAAAAAGCATATAGAAACGTCATACAAAACGATATCTGGATTAATCATTAATTTTTAATATTAACTCGAATGGAAAGTTTAGACGTGCGCGTAATTGTCGACCGATGTTGCGAAAGCGCGGTCGCCGAATGTAGTCGAAACGAAGGGTGAATCGGTTATACGAGCTCCTCTAAGAGGTCTCGCACAAGTGCGCTAACTATTATAACGTTAAAGATTTAGGATTACGTATTTTGGTCCGTGGAGTATTAATCGTTAACGACATTAGTTTGTTTATTTATCAACGCAGTTTCTTTTTTATCATCTAAACAACTGCTTGTTCATTCTCGGCAGGTGACGATGCGTATAAAACATATAGCAACAGGTAAGTGAACGTTCGTATCTTTTTAACTAAATCGTATTCAAGTTTCGGAAAACATGTCCAACGTTCCCACTCTCTTTCTCTGTCATGTTCCCGTATTTCGCCACTGCTTCGCTCACTTCTCATTGTCAGTGTGCCCTTAACCCGTTGATTAAAGCTTCCGATACAAATAAATTCGCCAAGTTTGGGCAGAGCGATCTTATCGTACAATCAAATGTCTCCCAAAGGAATCAATTAATTTCTTTCACTATACGCCGCAATTGTTCGTTTCCCGATTTGCTGGCTCGCTGGCTCTACGCACTATTCGTTGTGTCGATTACGCTCTCCTCTTCGATAATAATACTCTTAAGTCGGCGTCGTAATAAAAGGATTACGTTCACGATGTTCCTAGCACTCGTACGATTATTAATTACCGTTCCAAGTAGCACGCAATCGTAATAAACATGACGCGGCACCGCAAAATTACGCCTTTCGGCGAATCCCGGTACGGAGGTACGTTTTATTCGAACGCGTGCCAGCAAGTTGTATTACGAATGCTCGATCGTTATGCTAGAATTGAAAAAGTAAGATAGGATACGAGGTGAAGCGGTGTACCTGTGATCGGCACGATTATACAATTATACTCGATTTCATTCCGATTACTCTATAGACACGTAAAACGTAGTATGCACGTCGCTATCTCTCGGGTAAATTCTAGACGATGAGCTTGGGGAAATCGTTACACCGACTCCTCTTCGTACCTTGCGCGAGGAAAGCTTTCCCAACGATTGGCTTACGATTACTCGGAATAGACTAGCAACTGAGGGCTCGATCGCAATGGACTACTTTGGTCTGTGCTTAAATATCACTGAAAGAATCGAGTGGCTCGTGCGATTCGAAAATCGGTTTGCATATTCGCTCGACATTTGTCCGCTACATCTATTGCGTAATTCCACCGAAAATGGCAATAACGATACGGTGTATGTAGTACGCGGTTAATAATTAGATTTCAGTGGTTCAACAATAGCAGTAGTGACGACGGCGATACCGATGACAGCAATAATAATTAATAAGAAGAAGAGCGATAACAAGAGCGACGACGATAGTCGCCGTAATAATAATTTGCTGAAACGTCGATTGTTAGCTTAATCGGCCGCTCGCCGATGTCGTTATCGTTACACCGTTCAAGAGAGTGCTATATCGCGTGATTACTTTCAATGTTTCACTCGACACGTGCTTCGTAGGAAACGTATTGTGCATCATTAATTTGCCGTGTATTTTCAATTTTGTTTCTACGCCACCCACTTCTACGTTGTTTCTCGCGTCGTCGATCGAGCGTCAAACATGTTGGGCACTTCGTTAAATGTAATTGCAAACTTGACCCGTATTATGTTAAGTTCAACTTCTTTTTTCCCCATCCCCATATAGGTACGTACGTGCTGTCGTTTATATTCACTCAGCGTCGATGAAGTTTTACTCGCGCTTCTGAATTGCATTGAAAATTTGTCCTTTTTAAACGAACATTTTGCTTAGTTCGTCAATGCAACGCATCTATCGTACAGGCAGAACACGAATTATTATCGATGCAAAGGGTATTTCTGAACGATCGAAAAAAGATATACATATACATATTATACTTTTGTACGAATGCACGTATACGTGTTATCTAGTGTGAAAAGCTTCGATGAAACGACGATTGATTAACCAAATTTATATATACGCGCGCGCGTGTGTACAGTATAGTATGCCTGTGTGTTTCTGTGTTCCGTGTGTGTCTGCGTATGTGTAATTTGTCTCCTTTTGTACAGCGAAATTGCATATTTTGCAGCCATGCTCCCCCGCTTGAAAGCGAATGTCTTTTTTAAAAGTCTACGAATATATAGCTAACTTGCAATCACGTTGATTTTTGTCGCGATATCATAATCGATAAAGTATGGAAAACAGGTCGATATTTAAGTAGAAGGCAAATCACGAGTTAGCGATTTCATGGACGATACTTGCATCGACCTTCCCTATTCATAGTGAGATTACAAGTATAACGGTCCTTAAGTAAGTAAATTTGATTAATTTAACTAGCCTTGACAAGCATCCTCGAATCAGCAGCGTGACTATTCGACTGTAGAAGAAAAATCTTAAAGAAACGAACGTGCCTGTGTGTTCGTGTCTTCGTTCGTCTATTCCCAATCGCTCTCCCTTCCTCACTCTCTCTCATTCTCTCACACTCTCTTTCTCTCTCTCTCCATCTCCTTATCCTTCCACTCCTCCAAACTTTTTTCATTTTTCTTCGCATGACCATCCCTCGTCGATCATTCATTGCAGCAAATTTCTTCGACAACGAGTGCTCCTAAGAATTGTCACACGTGAGGAAAGATGTGGAGGTGGTGAATCCGTCGTGTCGCGTGTTTCCCTCTCGATATCTCTCCGAAGCCGGAGAGAAGGCGGTTACGCCTGCACGATTTTTGCTTTTCTTGGCCGCGCGTCGATCGGCAATCTTTTTCGTATACTTGCCACGAAATGCCACGTACGCGTATACGAGCGACGAATGCGACTCGAGATCGCTTTCGGAACACTTCTTATTTTATCGACTCATCACTGTAACGAATCGCTTAATTAATCAAACACTTTCGCTTTGCCGATCAGTATCTCTCATCTATTCAGACACACTTATCAAAGTTACCGATCGACTTCTGTCACCGCGTCGACGATCGTGCTTGGATCGGCCCCGAATTGCATCGAGGAGAAAAAAACATCGGGACGCGATTAATCGAGGTGAAGGAGAAATTTGTCTTTCGGTGATCGACGGTGGAATTTTCACGTCCGTGGCTGCTTCTGGTGCCCATCTACGAACTGCCCTTGTAGTGAATGAAGAAAAAGGTGAGGAACATGAAATAGGCAACCGGAAATGTGATTCTTGCTATCACGTCGATCGTCTTTGCCACTCTTATCGGATGCGGCGGCTCCTTTTTTCTCAGCTGCAAAATAAACGTCGATCATCGGGGGAGAGAGAGAGAGAGAGCGGGATATTGGTGGCAACGCGGTTCAATTAACATACCTCAGCGGTGCATCCGTTGGTGGCCGTGTGCGTGCAAGGATTGGGTCCACAGTTGGTGCACGTTACAATCTCGTTCGGTCCTGTTGTAGTTCCGGTCGGCGGACCACCCTCTCGCTTCTTTTTACCCTGCGACAGGGTCTCCGTAGAAGAAACTTATATTCTCACGATCTTTCGTGGAAACAACGATTCGTCCTTCGACCAATATATCTAGCCCCCGTCGCCCCCTTGCCTTTCACCGTTCTGCTTCCCTCTTTTCTCCTTCGTTCCGTTTCGCACGGCACAGGTGACCGACATGTCAACGCCGGCTACGATCGTAATTGTCAGAAAAATGTGGATATCAATCAAGGTTCGTCGTCCATGGAAAGCTGGCCGGGCGAATCTCGTCGCGCGATTAAAAAGTTTCAGCGAAGCGAAAAGGGAGAGTATGCGAGAAACGAGGAGGCGGCGTCATTATGTACTTCTTACTTCGCTCGTTTTCTTAGGGAAATTCGCATGGACAAGTGGGCAATCGTTTTTGTTCGGCACCCGAATGGCGGTAGATCGTTTCGAGGTGGCAAGCGTAAGTAAGTATGATGTAAGCGTGTTCGAGGCTTTGATCGAAGTGAACAAGCTGGCGCGTAGAGGTGAGAGGAAATTCCGAAAATTCTCGCGTACGACACATCGGCCACCGTGATCGGAATCGCCTCGATTCCATTCATTGCAAACAACCAAAAATCGTATGCGTGTTATTTAAAAAAGAAAGCCTTGTACACGGTTTTCCTCAGCAGGGCATTGTTAAAGAAGTAAGCGAGACATAATCACACGTAGGTACTGCATTACGGATTACGATTTCAATTGGAGCCGATCGGTGAAAGGTCTTCGAGCCGATATCATTCTTGCGAGGCCGATCGATCAAGAAAGCTAGAGGAACATTTCCATCGAGGAGTACGAACATCCGAATTTCCTTTTCGAAGTGTCCGGCAGCCATGGCTCTGGACGGTCAGGCTGTTCGATCGAAAATCGAATCGTTGTTTCTTTTAACAGTAGCACATCTTCCACGCATATAGATCCACACGTTCGTGCCCCTGCGTATAATCGTTATACGTACGATCATTGTACGGTCGCATATCGTACTCGAACATTTATATCTCTCGAGATTATTTACCAATGACCATCTCGAAAAATCATTCCGAGGGAAGAAACGAAATATTTGTGCAAATGTTTCCCCTCGGTTTCGACGTAAAACGTATTCCGTTCTTTGCCGTTGCAATAACTGTACACCTCTGAGTAGTCGGGTCGACGAAACTGATTCTTCGAAGTTGGAAACTTCGTTAAACAGCCAAAATTTCTATTAAAGCGGGCAAACGACAGAGCGGATCCTTGTACCGGACAGTCGCGTTCGAAAATAGTATTTCGTGGTCAAGCTTGAAATGAAATTAAAGGATCGCCAAGTTGTGACCGAAAAATTTCCGTTCTTTTAACTCTTGCAACTTCATTATATTAGTAGAAATATTATGCAACATAAGCGAAATGTCTCGTCGGTGTGTAATCATTGTTGTATGTCGCCAAAATTTGTAAATGTACTTGTATCTAGTGTTGTCGCGTCATCTGTTTCCGCAATCATCTTTTCTTCGTTACTGGTGGAAGGATTTTAGGAGAAAATGATGATCCAACCGGCAGTAATAGGCAATTATTTGAATCGTGCTTCCATTACCAGAGGATCGTTTGTTGTCCTCCTTGGAACAAACTGTTCGATGGAATTTCGTTTTAAGAATGAAAAAAAGAATCGAGGCAACATTGTACGCGAAACTTTGCTTCGTCTATTAGATGAAAAATGATCGTTGCTCAGTCAGACTGTAAATACGTTTTCTCGATCGATGGATGACGTTGATTTTTGCTCAGGCGAACGAGAAAAATCGCCGCTCCTCCTCTCGCGCCGAGAAATTTTTCAATCGACCCGTCTTGGAGCAGGAACGGCGATTTTCGGTCGACGATTGACTAGTTGGGTCGACGAAAAACGATCGAATTCGGAAAGAAAAGCACCGCTCGCAAATCAAAGGACAGAAGCGAATCGTACTTTCTCGCCACTATATCTACTACAATTCTCTGCCAAAAAACAACCCTTTACTCAAGCAAAGCGTTCAGAATCGTTTCGATGTATATTCTCACGCGCGCACCCCTTGCGCGCTGGGCGGAGGCTGCGTTCAAGAATACAAATCGGTTTGATAGATCCTTCGATCTGCAAGCGTCCCGTCGGATGCCCGGTTCGAGTACATCGCGTAATCCTTTCTAACGGCAATGTATATTTCCTTCGAGCAGACGCGAGGGCGATCAAGCAACATTGAAACGCGCGGAAGAAAAAATCACACGGCGAAACATCGTCTCGAACAAGCGCAACGTTACCAAGAAGAAGCGTTAATGTCTGAGTAATATGCGGCAACGATACGCGTAATCGATCGTTCATCGGGTGTCACGGAGAACTGGAGAACTTGAACCCGTTCGCTCGAGGAAAGTGGTAGCCGCCGATTTGAACGCGACACGCCTGATCCTCTCGTTGTCGGACGAGAAGAAAGTATCGCGCGATTTCGTTAAAGCAATATGGTACAGTGTAATAGAACAAATATATTTTTTTATACCAGGTGCGTGGTGACATTTTCCATGCGTTTCATGCGCTCATGCATAATACGTACAGTTGGAGGTATCCTCGTCATCGACACACAATGCGAACGCATGCACATAGACGCGATCGTTTGGATTTACAAAGTATCCAGAGTTTCTCCGGTACATCCCGTTGTCTGGATAACAGACGAAAGCGCACGGCAACGATCGCGAAAAGTACAGATTCTGTGCAGAGAGTAGAGAATTAGTTCTGCCAACTCTGTAAATCCAATGCGCACACCTCGGCCGACGAAATAGAATCGACCACGAGGATCTAGCTGGTGCACATTCGGCCAACCGTTTAAGCTGCTGTACTTTACTTCTACTACCTTGTCGTTGCAAATATTGCCCGCCAAATTCATCGCCGTCCCTTGAGATTACCGTGAAAACGTGTGGGGAGAATGTTTTCGTGCGCATCGAAAGAGATCGCACGGAGAATTTCGCGGCATTTCTTTGTATTCTTTTCTTAGACGCAATGGTATCATTCCCGCGAGTACATGCATTTAATCGTGCTCCTTTAGGAGGCTACGAGATAGAAACTATGTATATCTCCCTATTGGGAACCGGGAGCGGGGGTAGTAATGCGGTACAGAGAAGTCGGGGATAATGAAAGAGAGATAGATATAGACAGAAGGAGAGAAAGAGAAAGAGCGGTGTGTGAAGAAGGGACGACAGAGTCAGAGTAAAGGCACGAGCACAGGCAATAAGTGTACGATAAGCGAGGTAAGGGTCGGTAGAGTGGTGTTCGAGGGGCATGTTCGTCTCCTCGATGAAATTCTCCGGTGGCCGAAATTTCAATTACTTTCTCGCTTGACGCGCCAATTACGAGGAACGGCAGAGAATAAATAATCGAGCTCACCGCACTGACGTTCGGCGAACATCCCCGCTCGACACGTTCTTGATAGAATGCATAGCGAAAGAGAGCCAGAAGAAGATAAAGGAGTTTTCGTTCCCTCGAATGATAGCAAGAGAGAACACGTGTTTGTGTCAGGTGTTTTATGAGCGAGTGTAGTGTCTCATGATACGTATACGTACATGTGAGTGTAAGTCTGGGTGTGTCTGTGTGTGCGCGTGTGTGTACGCGTGTGTGGTTCGCCAGGACGCGGTTAAGACCTTGCACGTGCTCGCCAGTTTTCTCGATTTTTGTGCCCGAACGAAGGGAACGAGAAACAGAGAGACGGGAGAAATGATGGAGTGGCAAAGACTGGATCCAGCACAGAGCGCCACGCGTTCGTGAATTCTTCTGTCCGGATCGTCTTTCGACGTCGTCAAAAGTGTTTCGGTGGGCATATTTCAACATGTGACCGAATCGAACGAATCGAAACGAGAGCAAAAGGGTAATCGGATAACGCGCGAAGTCGTGACCGCGCCCTCATGCTATGGGGGGTCTTACCAAGGGGCTGGCCAATATTATCCCTATCCTGCTGAGCACCGCTGGGAGCCGCTGCAACATCACAGACACCAAAACAAAGAGACTTACTCACCAACATTTCCACCAACCAAATTCTTACTAATCGTGTTTGTGTGGGTGTGTGTGCGCCCGCGCGTGTACGTATGCCTCTGTGTGTATTCTGTGCGTATGTATACATGTATGTATGCATGTATGTATGTGTGCGCGTGCGTCTGTTCTGTGCGCGTGTAACAACGCGGTTCGGTTTTTCCTTATCGTCGTCTTTTTCCCGGCGGTTTTCTCTTCTCTGTTTTCCTTTTTTTTCCTTTCTTTTTTGGGAACAGGGGAGGGTGTTGTCTCTCGTGGTATGTATTTCGCATGTTTCATTTTCCTGCTATCGTAACCCCCTCGCTGCTGCCCGTGTTCCCGCGGTGATTCGTTCTATCGGAACGCTGCGCAACGCGACCGATGCTAAACCTAATGCTATCGCGTGAAAGAGTCCTCCCGTGTTATATTCAGTTCGCGAGCACAGGTGTAAATCCACGGGATCGCGATCATTTTCTGGGAAGGCAAACGATTCGACGTTGACCGGATCGTATATATCGGACAATTGTTGCAGGTTGCTGCGTCTGTTCCGTTGCTCGATTTTCGTGCTCGTTCGCGTATTGCAATTCCATTCTTGATAAATTGTGCATGCAAGAAACACAAACACAATACAATCTGCCAGTGGAGCAGCAACATGGTCTCTTAGCCGACAGTGTTTTCTCGCGATTCTGACAGAACCGTAAAGAAAGAAGAAGGTAGTGAATCTATGATCGTTGGTATCACGCTACTCGTGCGTACATTATACGTACGTTACGAGCGCAAATTTCTTTTCGACTTTCTCTACTGATCGAGCGCGGCCATTCGTTCGTTCAAGTTCGTTCAAAGGATTGCCAGCTACGGCTGCAAATCGAGTAAAGGTTGCGATCGTAACGCGTTAACACACAATAGTGAAATGGACATTTTCGTAGTACCACGACAGGATAATATATCGCTGTTCGGGTTAAAACATATCAGGAGAAAAAAGAGAAAAAAGAGAAGGTTGTACAGAGAACAAGAGGAAGTGAAGAGTGTGAAATTGTTAGAGACATGCAAATACTGCAGCCTCGGTCGATTTCGACGAGAGGGAGAAAGAGAAAAAGATAGATTGATAGATAGAGAGATAGATAGATAGACAGACAGACAGAGAGAGACAGAGAGAGAGAGAGAGAGAGAGAGAGAGAGAGAGAGAAAGAGAAAGAGAGAGAGAGATAGAGAGTACCGAAGTTTCCCAAAAAATCTTGCACTTTACTAATTTGTAGCTTTCACAAGAATTCCGAATGGATCTTGGATCACGTCGTGCGTCAATTTTCCAAGAAAATCGGTACCTAGAACGTGTGTCGCTTCGCACGATTCTTTTCGATCGTATTGCCGAATTTAGGAGAGGAGAAAGTCGTGAGAATTTTCAGTCGAAAAAAAAGACAATCCAAAGAAAACTATATGTAGATAGTTAGATAGATAGATAGGTAGAGGCGTAGTTTCGAGGAATGCAGCAATTATTGAGTGAGGAACCATACCGTGTCTGTGCAATGTACACGTCAAAGAGTTTATTAGGTGCACGAGATGCGAACGCGATAAAAGAAATAAGAAGAATTATCCTGGATCGAACGCGCGACAGAATAAGAATATCGTGGGTAAGTTTTTAGTACGCGGCTCGGTTGCAAAACGAAGCGATTCAATAGCGGAATGGAAAACACTCGAAAGGCTTCGTGGACATTTTATAGCGTTCACATCAGACTACGTACTGCAACGCGAACAACAAACGACGACGAGCATTCGCGTTTAAACTGTCTCCTGTTTACCTGAATACACCTTCGTTCTTGCGTACCGTGCACCGTGCTCGGTTTGAGACTAAATCCAACCGAAACCTGTCACGACCTATCGCGCGAACATCATTGCTACTTCTTCGATAAATCGGTCGCGTGTCCGCGACGTGCGCGAGAAACTTATTCGATTAAATCGAGGATGCTTTGCGATCGATCGCTGCGAATGCAAATACATTGTGTCAGTGTCCGCCGAAATAAAATTCAAAGCCACTGGTAATGTCTGCGGGAGAATGTATTCAAATAGCGAAGGATCTCGATTGTTCGATATCTGAAGTGTGACCAATTTGTCGCGAAACAGAATCGATCTTTCTTTTTTACTCCACCCACTGTGAGAGATGTACTTTGTATCTTTGATGTACTATTCTATTGTTTCAATTCGGAATTACACCGCGTCCGCCAAGACGGCACACTGTCTTCTATATTATTTAATATCCTCGCAGGATTACTGGAAACCGTGAGGGGGTGAAAAGTCAAACAACACGTGGGGTCACAGAAAGTGCAACTCGACAAAAGGTTTCGGGCCGGTATTAATTGGAACGGAATTACGAAAGAAACGATAAAAAAAGCGTGCATTTATTAAAGAGAGCCAAACAACGAAAGTAAGGAGAAACGGAATAAATAACGACGGCGAACGAAAGAGAACAGTGACGGTCGGATTGGGAGGGTGGTGAAACAGACGTGAAAAATAATGGCCACGAAACGGTTCGAGACAAGGAAAAAGACAAACGTTCGATGAACGTTCGACAGAGAACGATGAACAATTTCGGGAGTCACAACTTACAAGTACCAGTAAGAACGTATACACGAACCAACAAAATAGAATTGTAGAAGCGAACCTCGAGATTCGAAAGCATTACTAGGAGTTTCAATCAAATTGTGTACAACAAGAAAAGGGAGAGATAGAGAGAGGGGGATAGAGAAAAAGAGAGAGAGAGAGAGAGAGAGAGAGAGAGAGAGAGAGAGAGAGAGAGAGAGAGAGAGAAGGAGGCGAAAAGAAAGAACGATAGAGAGGAAGAAAACGTACGAAACGCACAAGTGTAGGAATAGAATATGCACGTGGTGCGGCATTGCGCGTACACGTCGATTAGCAAAAGTACCTGGGTGACGGGATTCTCTCCGGGGCGGTACACGACGTTGTGCATCGGACGTTTGCGGCCGACGTAATTCACGCAGACGAACTCGAGCAAACTGGCGTAGATGAAGCACATGCACACGCCGTCCCATACGTTCATGGCAGTCAGGTTTGACACGACGGGCAACGTCGAACGAAAACCGTTCGACGTTGTGAAGAAGTTGAGCATCGTCGTCACACCTGCGAACAATCGTAAACCCGTTCACCCCTTTCCAACGTTGAGACGGTGCCGTAGTTCTGGGAGGAGCTTTTCATTAAAATATTATTCTCGTTCGCGAACGGACGATGCGATGCGTTACTAAAAAGAAAAAAAAAACAGAGATTGGGAGAAGGCGGCTTACCGATCATTACTCGTGCCGGCACGGCATTCCATTCGAGCCAGAAAGTAATGAAGGAGCTGGTCACCAAAATGATACCTGGGATGAAGACCGTCGTGAAGTAGAATGCACGGTCTCGCGTGAATATCAGATCCACCTTCAGGCAGCTGTAGTTACCTGTCGTGCGTCATATTTCAATTATTATTGCATTTGATCTGCCCAAGGCGTACTGCAAGCGCGCATTTCGATGGTACTAGACAAGCGATTAGTGATTATATCTTTTTTTTATAATGGCATGTTCATTCGCAAGTCGAAGCAAACAGTTCAGTTTGATAAAAGTATTGCCCCAGATTCGGTTGCTGGGTACAGCTGCTACGTACGACATTAACCGTCATTTCTTTTTTTACTTCCTCGCTTCGGAATAAATCTACGAGTTTCTTTTTACAATATCGAAGATGGAACATGGTGCACGCAGCACGATAACGATATCCGTGGCACTTCTTTGGACAAATTATCTTGCAAGGGGAAGAAATAAATGGAAAAAAGAAAAAAAATCAGAATAGGAAGAAGAGGACACTGTCGTGTCGCCAAATTTCGGCAACGAGTCTCCGCAATCGCGGAAACGTTTCAAGCCGAGCGAAATATTAACGCGCGAACGTTTAACAGGGTGGGCACTTTAGGAAGAGGCTGCGTTACATTTCGAAGGAAAAGTGTCAGGCAATTTGTATCGACGTGATCTTTGAATTTGTCAACCCTTTGAACCGACGGGGCCCGATAGGTTCGAATAATACAGGACGCGGTAATACTGAATATTGTCCGAAAATTATCTTTGCAAAATCGATCGTCGTCTATCGAGAGGGTAGCAAGGTAAATGGTGGTGTGCGCAACGAAAAATAATTTCGACGACTGAACGGAGCTCGATACTTTCGTCTCGTGGTATGAGAAAGAAAAAGGGAGGGAAACACCATTTGGAAATATAATGAAGCAGAAGCGAAGCATATGCTAAATGACTGAAACAAACGTTTGTCGCGATTCGAATCGCGTTTTCAATAATAACGTGTAAATAACTCAGGTACTGTCTAAATGTAAATGTTACGTCTTTCGTAACGCTTATAAGCGCGACGACCAGCCGAGCGATTAACAGCGAGGCGGATTTTGTTCTGTGCGCGAAAAGATTTTCGATGGGAAAACTTTTAATCGCTCGGCAATGTCGCGATGAGTTACGACAGCTCTTCCACCCTCTGCGCTTACGTATCGATCATTTTTCACTCGACGAATCTAACGAAAACTATTAATATTATATGAATTTGCCTCTAATTTTCGCCACCGATCGTGAGCACGGAGGGTACAAGAACGGAAAATCGTTGTCAATACAGGAAATACGACATCAGTTTTCGCTACGTGGACAAACGTTTCTCGAATTGGCAACTAATTTTCGCATCTGTGAATCACGTGGGTACCTAAAAGCACTACTATGGACAAGGATCGATCCATTGGTTGTGAGATACGTTTGTGCAAATCTTTGCATGACTTATCGAATCTTTCTTTCGCCTAAGGGAGAGGATGATTGTGGGAAATAGCGATTCTGGATATCTAGGCCTGTCTCACGAGTTGGTAAGCTTGGTCCTGTCTCTCCCTCCCTTTCAAGACTCCTCTAGACTTCTTTGTCCTTCTTTTCGGTTTTGCTTTTTTCTTTTGGTAATGCCATTCGTATCGAAGGGGAGGATTTTACCTTGCTCCTCAAACCTGCGCTGGCACAGCGAGCACTTTGAGTCCCCAAATTCATCGAACTCGTCCTCGTAGTCGACCATGATCTGTCCGTCAGCTGCAACAGAACAGCCCACGATCTTCGTTCCTCTCTTCTTTCTACCTTTTATTCTTTATTTTTCGTTCTTTTGCTTTTCTATTTATCTGAGGGGACGGATAAATCTTGATCGTGAAATAAGCTCGATCAACGTGACTCTCAGCGTAAAGAAAACGGCCAAGTTACGATTGAGACGAATTCCGAACCGATCGAGAAAGTCGAACGGCACTCGAATCGCGGCAGCGAGAGAAATACGGAAATACTCGCTTCCCACGAGGAAGCAATACGTTTACAATCTGATAATGTATAACACGGAAGATGACACTGAATGCCAGCAAATGGAATCAATTAACGGTGCGCGCCTCGCAATCTCATTGATCGTCTATTCCTTTGATTTTATGCTGTCGCAAAGTGATCTGTACTTGCGTGAGGAACAAGAAAAACGAGACAGACAAATATAAGCTTACGTGACAGTTCGTTGTGTGAAACGATCAAGAGCAAAAAGGCCACTAAACAAATTGATAGTGAAGACGACAAAGTGTAGTGTTCGAAGATTGTGTTCTTTTGTCCTGGCAAGATCTATCCGTCCTCCGGGCTTATCTCCTGCGACTGATTCTTTTCGTTATTTTTTTTTTTTTTTATTGTTATCCCGTAACAACTGATCATGTCGCACAGAGGAAAAATTTAATCGTTGGGCTAACTAGACCAAGCATTACCCGCATACCGCCATGGTTGATCCCTTCAGGGTAAAGAAAAAAAAGAAGGAAAACGCAATCTATCCAAAGAGCATGGAACTTAAAAAAAATGTCTCGAGAGGGAAAGGGGCGCCCGCTTCTCTGCGACCTGAAACGAAAACGTTCTTTCACCTTGCTTCAGATTAATAGGTAAAAAACAGTGAATAACTCGGGGAGAAGTACAGGTGAGTAGGGCTCGTCTGTTCCACACGACAAACTGCGGGCATCACGTTTTCGACAAAAACGTTCAAGCCTCACACTGATTGCGTAAGCTGTTTCAGAAAGCTTATGAGCTTATAAGCGACCAAGGTTAACGATTACGAAATAATGAATAAAAATTACACAGTTGGATCGTTCAATAGGAAGTTAGTAGCAACGCATTCCTTCCATAAGACAGGTTAAACTAAACAACCGGATGCGAGCTTGTAGTATTGTTAGAATCGTTGAAAATATCGTCCATCGGAAGATGTCCGGCTTTCGTACAGCAGACGAATATCGATAAGACGATCGCGACGACACGACGGTACGTAGGATAGAGCACAGGAAATAAAATGGTATCGGTAGGGCCATTAACAATGATAGAATAGATCGTTGAAAAACTGAAAGCCTCACCCCAAAAGCAAACCACGGCGGGTTCGGTTGAAAAGCGAGACAGGAACCAAGGTTGCCAATATGCATTTTCTAGAGGAGCTATGTATTCACTATGTATATACATATAAATATATCGGTATGCAAAAATATATAGATATATGTATGAATGGGCACGCGCGCGCGTATAAAGGGAGAGAGAAAGGCATACACGTGTGAGTACAATACAATTACGTATCTACGTTAACTACTAACAAACACGGAAACAATAACGAAGTACTCTTCATCTTCGTTGTAGTTCCAGCTACGTGGCATGCAGAGTTTGTCTTCCCTTTCGCGTCTCAGACTCTGCGAGTCGATTTTCATGGATATGCAACGTTAAGAGACAAACGTACGCAGGCTCGTCGCACGCGCGTTTCGTAATAATTTACTTCTGCTGACGCACGATCCTCTCTTACATTCTATGTTGCGTGAACGTTTCACGCGCGTTTCAGCAACGCGCCCCTATCGTATCACGTGTGGTGCCGTCGATATCGATGCGGTGGGAAAAGCGTCGAAAACAATGCCAGGTCACATTAATTAAATGCACTGCTCATGCGTCGCAACTTACCTGCCAATCTAGAACGATCGTGAACAGGTTGCGAGTTTCGTTCGAGGGGCATGCCGTTCCGACACGGTTCAAGATCTAAACTATGAGATGCAGGAAGGGACTGAAATAAAAATTTGCGAAAAGCAACAAATGGTATAGCGTGTAAGCAAATGCTTCAGGCGTTGCCTGGACAGACAAATATCGAAACTATGATGCTTGATTCTCTGTACGTAGTCTTTATCTCGGGGAACGAATGTACGCGCAAAGAGTTAGGGTCCGTATCGAGGTAAGACGACATCGTGTGCGATCGGTAATTAGCCGGTTCGATCAAATAATACGAAGGAGAAAAGTAGGACGAGTTTAAACGAAATTGGGAAGCCTTTTTCGGTGGTGGTAACCGGATTTATTGATCCAGAGGCGTCGTCTGTAGAAACGATGGTGGGGTTCCCCAGGAATGTGGCGGAAGTTCAAGGGATGCAGTGCCTCAGGTGCATCGATCTGCTAACAGGTGCACGCTGCTTCTTTTATCCGAAACCTGGTCAGGTAAAATACCGCTGAACGTTCTATTCCTTTGGCGAAACCTGATTTCTTTTCTTGCGTCGTTTCGACATGCAGTTTGACGAGACAGGTAAAATACCTGAACAGGTAACGGATTGAAATCAACAGGCAAGTTTTCTTTTCAAAGTATCCGCGGCCCTCGAACCGTTCACTCGAAAACGATGCTACTATTCCACGTATGTTGCGCCGCTTATTTAGACACGAAATGCAGATTGATAACGTTCGAATGATTTTCTGAATAACATAACAAGACGACACCTGCATCGATTGCGTGCCTCTATGAATGTGAACGGTTCTAAACAGCGATTACCTTCTCGGTGTCTCTATAACGGGACGACCAATGATACATCGGAAAAAAGAAAAATTCATTCGTGTCTTTTTAGTGCTTACACAGGCGACGCTAAAATCGTTTTTCGTGGGCTAATGAAATTGCCGTGTTCGGTGCGTCGCGTCCCCATATAAAAGCGTGCTATTTAGGGATGCAGCCTGAATCGTAAAGGAAAAGCGACACCCCGCAAAGAGAATGGCAACAGTCCGACCACCTTTCTCCGTTTTATATGGTTCGACGGTAATTCGACGTATCCGACGATCCATTTACCCGTACTGTAACGTATTCGACTATCGTTGGACAATTCGGCCAGGTATCTCTCACTGGCAGAACTGGACGACGATACTCGTGAATTATTGCTTAACATTTACACTTTTCCATGGCTATCGGTTCACTCATATGTCCCGGCCCGACGTTATCTTTTCATCAAATAGACTGTTAATTCGATGACTCACCTCTCCAGCTTACTTTGATGGGGCACGTGATTGTCTGGTTCTTAATGAGGTATGCATTCAGCGATGTCAGGCTCGGACTTTTTCGCAATGTACCCTCGTCGTTTTTCCACACGTACGTGATCGCCGTTTGTTCATACGATACTGAAGGAAAATAAAGAATTCGTCAGTGCGTATGATATGAAGAAAGAAAAAAAACATTAAGACGAACGAACGAAACTAATTGTAAAATTCACTTACTGCTCTCGATCGCGAATGAACACAGTGGGTCATCGAAGGGAAAGATATTGAGTCTGCCCTGACACGATAAGATGAGATGACGCCTGCAAGATTCACAAAATTCATGCCACAATTCTTGCTTCGCATTTCTATGTGGCGTGTACACTATTCTATCGCAATCGGTCCGCCGATAATTGTCATCGAGTGAAAGAATAATGATGTACCGCATTAGATAGTTGACGGTGCCGTTGCGATATATCCGTAGGGCGAAGTGAACGGGTATAAGCGGGTCCTTAAAGTCTCCGTGCATTATGAAGTACGTGTCCGGCAACCAAATATTGTCATAATGATGTATCGCATTCAAGAATTCGTATTGCGAGCGATTGCTGTACCGTAGCCGTGGATCGTACCATTGTTGTTGAAGTAAGAACTCCACCTCGTATTTCTGTCGGCGAAAGCAACAGGGAATTCATTAAAAAACATTCTCTTCTAAGTTTCGCCCGCTTGAGGATCACGATCGGGCTAAGCAACGCAACGACAGACAGAAGTTCGTGAGAGAAAATATTAATTACCAAACTGGACTCGTCGGGGGAAGCCAAACTTAGCAACAGCACACTAACGTTTACGGTCAAGGTTCCTGAAACATAGTGCACGTCTGAAATTATGGGTTCCGGACAGATAGGAATTCCAAGCAATCACGAGAAGAGCACGCTAATTCGAAAAAACATTCTTCGGAAGGGAGTTATCGCGGCATCGGGAGGGGGAATCGGCATGATTTTTTTCCAAGTCGCGGTTAACATCTACTTGTCTATCGTTTTATATAAACTTCCATTGTCAAACGTCGCTCTCATTTGATCGAACACGAAGCGGCAACGAATCAAGAAGTCTTCCTTGACTGCTGCGAGCGACTTCTAATTACATATATGCGTGAATACGAGCCGGTGATTAATACGAATGGTTCGAATCGTACACCTTCCACTCCGACAAAATATTGAAGGATCCCTACATTTTCATCTTATCGCGCCCTGAATGAAACTGCGCCAATTTTTCTGCGATCGTTGTAACCGGGGGAGGGGAGGGACTTGAATCTTTAAATTCATGGTCAATTTTGTCACGAAAAAAAATTGCTCAAGGTTCTATACAAGATTTTCAACGAAGAAGTACCCTCACTTCCGAACCCTCTACGCGACACAATAAAATCTTGATCACAGATGAGCCTAGGTCTGTCAAACTAGAAACTTCACCCTTTAAGAGGAGCCGAGGTAGGCTTGAAAATCATCTACAAGTCGCGGAAGGGAATTTCTTTCTCGTTCAATTACCAACCTATATGTCAATTAGCGTCGCTCCTTCGTTCAATCGAGCCGAACCGGAGCTGATCTGTCCGAACGCAATCGATCGTTTCGTTCACCAAATCAGCCTCGGTGAAGCTGGTACTGCGGGCAGGCAAAGAAACGTCTCTTCCTTCATTTCTACTAGTTTGCGTAAAGCCGTGGCCGTTATCGCTAGATCATCGTTAGAGCCATGCTGTGCACATGCTGCGACTAATTTCGTGTTTGTACCGATGTGAAGCTCGTGATCGGAGTTAGGACCCGAGAGTCCGCCTACCTGTCGAGCAAACCGTTTCCACGATTTTCGAACATTTTCGAACGGTCGATTCTCGCGGGCACCGCGCGCTAATGGTAGGTGTACGCTCGAAATATTTCTAGCAGCTCGAGCCCCAACCACCGATTCAATTGGCAACGCATTCAGCCGCGCGAAGACACGGCAAACGAGTGTGCCTAATACGTTGGCGTGTAAAAAAAAACGGATGGACAACGGAACAAGGATGAAAGGTGATATCTAGAATGCGTATCGACGATCGAGGAGCAGCCTGTTGGATTCAGCTTCTCGTTGGTTCGTACCGATTCTCAACCGTTCAACGATTTGCCGAAACGACGAACAACTTCCTGCCGCGAGAAGTTGGTTAGCCGCTTGCGAAAGGTACGTACGACGAACGCTCGGTTTTGATGCGTGAAATATAAGAGAAAGAAAGGTGTATAATTGGCTTGGCCGTTCTCGATAAGAACCGGCGGTAACCGTTTCACCCATAAGCGAGCATTAATCAGCCGATCTATGGGGCACGAACGTTGGCTGGCTCGAAAACGGCACGGTGGATGCTTGTATCCTGCGATCGATACGCAATACCTTTACGCCCCCTAGACATGAACGTTCCGTTTCGGACGCTCGCGACTGCATACAAACGTTTCCGTATGCCCCGACAATTTCGTATCGACGTGCAAAGAGTTACTGGTCGAACGTGCAGTTCGGCGAAGCTGTCGCAAAACACGAGATACAATCTACTGCAGAGCGATCCATCCGCTAATGAGTACAAAGACAGTGCCACAAAATAGTCCACTGTAACTCTGCATCGGTACACGTGATCACGCTTCGCTACGATAAAAGAAGGGAAATCGTCCTCGCGACAGTCAGACATGTATCATATATCTTGCTAGAAGGGACACGAGGGGCCTAAAAATTCGTTCTACAAATTCGCGTGCGGAAATTCGACGAGCAACCCCTTCCAGGATTCGACTCCTGCCGCGGCGCTGGTTCAACAGCAGCCCTCGATCGGCGAGGTAAATAATACCTCTTCGAAATCATCGTTTTTCCGTGTTTCGTTCAGATCGAGAACAGATCCGCCGCTCGGCAAAGAGCGCCGATCTATCCCCCGTGAACAATACACCTTACGATCAATGAACAACAGAAATAATAGATATGACTCGGGAGAACCAATGAACGACCGACAAGTGACTAACGAATGGAACACACATACAAGAGTGCGGTAACTATTCGTGAATCGGACGGGGAGAGCCGCGGAACTGAATGGGTCGGGTCGGGTGGAAAACGTGGCAGCCTTAATTATTTCTCTAGACGAGGTTACGAGAGAAGTAAAAGCAGAAGGACGGACCGCGAAGGTGGGTGCGAAGGTGTTGGTGCGACGTGTAGTGGTTATTGTTCTGGTTCTTGTACTGGTTCTTGGGGTCGTTAGAGGAGGTCGACGACCGGTTCGACAGGCCGGTGGCGTCACCAGGCCATCGCATTCCGCAGCAGAAATCCGCATCTGTAACACCCAACAACCCTTGCCCACGTCTCATCCTTTTTTTTTCGTATTACCACCGAGCAATGACACTGTTCGATCCTACGCTCGCCGTATCGTACTGTGCACCTTTCGTCGACTCCGGTGCGCAATTTGACCCTTTGGGGCGACAACGCCAATTATACTCCGATCTATTTTCCTTGGAAAGTTCTGCGTAACAGGTTCCACGGTTCGCGTGATCGCACGCCTTCGTGTTGACGCACACTTTCGCCACTGATCATCGATTAGGTAGACGCGAAAAATTGTTTGCCTTTCATCGCGCGTTCTCGACGAATAGTTTCTAACGAGCGATATCGTTATTCGATCGAACAGCGAAGAGAATGGCAACTGGGAAAATGGATGTTGTAATTTTCGGTAGTGTAGATCTTTTGTGACACCCAACAACTCTATGCCCACGTCTCATCCTGCGCGATTTTGTTCCGAATGAATGTATAAGTACAAATTGCAAATAGATTGCGATGCTGATTATCTCGTCCAAGCACGAGTCCTTCGAACGTGCACGATCTCTTTGATAAAAAGGGAATGGAAAACGAGCGAAATAAAGTGAAACAATAGAGAACGTGATGGTAACAAGTGAAAAGCTTTGCAGAATATTCAAAGCTATTTTGGAGATGCGTCAAAAAGCTGTGCATCGTGACGTACGCCCGTCTCGATGAACCCTTTGTGACACAATGTCCGTGCAGCCCTAGCCCGGGTTTCTTTTGACTCGTTAGCGGTACGACGCGATGCTTCTCTTCGCCCTCCATACTCCGTTCCACATCTTTAGAAACTTAACCACGGCGCGGAGCACTCGCGGCAATTTGTTTTCGTGCGTCGACGATACTCTTTTTACGGCTGTGTCAATTTTCACGCGAGAACGTAAAGAACGGCGGGCATTTATCGCTAAAGCAGGCAATCGATGGAAAAAGCGTTTCCCTGTATAGATAAATAGAGGGACGCGATACGCGATACGCGATTGTTTTCCCCAGTGGTCCCGGGGGCTCGTCTCGGTCCTCTTTTCATCTCGTGCTCGCGGGAAGCGTGCTTTCTTTGCACTCGTCGGCTGAACAAACGATGCCGGTGCTCGAGGGGGTCGTGGCAACTTTCCCGTTTCCTCCGATGCAAAAGGAAACCGTACTTTCATTCGCACCCCCTCCTTTGAAACGGTGAAACGTTGTCTCTTCCCGATAGGCACTTTGCCCGACCAACGTGTAAATCGTTTTACGCATGCTCCTCGATACCTGTCGGAAAACGGAACTATATGGCGCGATAATCTCAATTCTCCCTCGTTTATTGCCCGATCCAAAATTTGTTCGCGACGGATACCCGATCTAGATGTCGAGAAAGAGGGCTGAAGAGCGCATCCGGCGGAAACGATGTGCGCCACGAAGTTGGTATAATCGTTTCGTGGGAATTTCGCTACGCGCAAATGCTGCAAACTGGCACTACTAGCTGGCACTTCATCGCGGCATCGCAACGATCGTTCAAAGTTTCAACGGATTCGGCAAAAGCATCTCCCTGCGAAGCTCGCGATTTGTGTTCTCCCGGAACGCGAATAGCCCAGTTTTGGGAGGACCGCCTGACTTTGTTGGAGGCTATTCCCCGCTCAAGAAATAAACGCTTCGATCCAATTTCCGGCGCTGTGTTCGTTCCGAAATGTTCATTAGAGATTCAACGATTAATTGCCGGGAGGTGTGCAAATTTACATTGGAATAAATCTGGGCCACGTACCATCGATTCGTAACGTGACATTACATAAACTGATGGTGACGTAAACATTTTTGTGACGTCACCTGCCACTAAATATTCAACGACCCGCGGCCCTACATTTCACTCGGGAAAGTTCTCGATTTTCGGGAATGATCGACGGGACACGATACAACCCGTAGCGAAATTAGGTGGAAACCAAATTTCCAAATGTTTTTCTCGTCAAAGGGCGAGCTAGCAATTGAAAGGGATCGCGAAATTCCAGGGGTGCACCCGGAACGTTTCGAAGTTCGCGATAAAAGTGTCAGGAAGTATCGACGAGAAAGATTTAAACCTCGGGAAGTCTAGAATCCTCCGGTCACCTCAGCCGAGAGGCTGGAAATTTATTACTGACTCGAATTGGATCGCCAAGCGAGCAACGGCGCGGCGGCGAGGTGTATAAACAGCTGCTGGCAGCCAGAGCCCTGACGCTAGTGATAGAGGACCGACACTGGTCAGACGGCACTCCCGGTTCGGCCGGCTAGTCGCTTCGCTACCCGAGCAATTCATTACTCTTTTCTCCAACCCCGATTTCCTTTAATTTCATTACCCTCTCGTCCTTCCAGTCACACTCCATTCGCCACTTCCGTTTGCTTCACACGCACTTCCTTCGTCAGCGTCTCGCATCCGATTTTCTCTCACCCATTCGTCCAGCACGTATCCCCCACTGTTTTACTTCTCCTCGTTCGAAATACGCGGACACACGATCGCTCAAGCACACACGCTCGTAACGAACATGCAGCGCACTAACTCGCGGGAGGAAAGGAAAGCGGAGGAAAAGGATAGATAGGAATAGAAAGGAAGGAAATCGAGTACCACTCTCATCCGTTCGTTCATTCGCATGTTTGCTCGCTCTCGTTTTCGTCTTCGTTCTCGTGCTGATTTAGCGTGATCAGGTCGACTTCTAATATAGAGTACCCTTTTGACGAGGGGTGAGCAGTGAGCTGTGGTTGTGTGGTGCTGTATGGTGGTAGCGGTGCCGGTGGTGTTCGAGGTGCTCTGAATGATCGGGGTCATTGGGTACGAGGTAGTCAGGGGTGTAGTCGTCTTGGCGGGTGTGGGGCGGGGGCCTCAGTGTACCTTGGACCGGGGGCAGAAGCCGCTTGTCGTAACGCGTCGACAGCAGCAGGTTGTCCAGGATCTCCTTGTCCGACTTGCCCTCCTCGAAGCTGTAACACAACGTACTGTAGCTGGCCCCAAAACCGCCGCATCTATTTTCTTAACGTTTCCACGACGATTCTCTTTCTCTTTGCTTCCCTTTCTCTTGGACGATTCGCCGAATCGAGTTTCTTTTTCATTTCTAGCCACCTCGAAGGTCTGCTCGAATCACGCGACGATCCACGTTCATTTCCGCGCGGTTCTTATTCCTGAAACGCAAGCCCTCCCGACCTTCGAGATGTCCAACGTTTCGTTTCGCATTCTCCCTTCCTTTCTCTCTTACCCTCTGTCATTCTTTTTCTCTCTCTCACTCTCTCACTCTCTCTCTCTCTCTCTCTCGGCACACACTTCTGTCACATTCATACCCCTCGTTTCTCACGTATTTGTTACGTCGCAGCCTTCAGAAAAAAAAGAAAAGGAATAGAAATTATTTCAGGAGTTTTTCGAAACAAGTACGCAGCTATCTAAACGCACTATACGAATGAAACAGCTTCTACCTTCGAGCGTCGCTGAATTATTCTGTAAACTATTCAACGTCTGTTGCTTTCATCGTGACTACATCACGGTAACTAAACCCAAACTTGTCTAAAACGGTCTAAACGTGTACGATGCAATCCAGCGAATTAGATACCGGCCGAGGGAACGCGTTCGCAACTTGTCCAATTGTTCCAATTGCTTCTCCCGTTGATTTACTTCGATCCAGGATCAACGGATACTGTCATCGCGGCGATTATAAATTTAGTCGGCATTACCATACGCTCTCCGGGACAGCAGATTTATGATTGGTGTAACGTGGATATACGTTCACGGCGCAAAACAGCGAGCGAACTTCCTCGCCTCGGCCTGTGCCTAGGTCAAAAACGAGACAAGTTTGCGCAGAATTATACGTAAAACAACGTTAAACGAGGCGACATTACTTACGATTTCCTATTGCATGCAGGGGAATATCAGTCGCGGATCAATGGAATATCCTTCAATCTATTTTTTTTATTCTGGTATCATGGTCGCCATAATTTCGCGCTCTCCCTTTCTTTCTCTCTCACACACTCTCTCTCTCTCTCTTTCTCTCTCCCATTCTCGCTCTCCGACCTATCACAAGCAAAAAGGTCTACTATTCTAGTACCATATTCCTAACTTCTCGATACGTTCGCACGGTCAGAGAGTCTGACGCTGCAGCGGTGTCAGTCGTTCGACAGAATGAAACAGACGGCAAGATACTTTCGTATCGAAAAGCTAAGTCGAGCTACTAATCGACGAGACTGTTAATTATCGGTATACATGGTAATACGTACATGTCTTCGGCACGCGCGAGGGTGACGAGAGTAAGGGCAAGTGTGAGGATACAGAGGATAGTAAAGATGAGGGAGCTTGCGAGGGAGGTGAGAGACAGCGAGAGGACGGACGAGAGGCGGCCGCCACCACCCGCACACCGCCCTAGCGCCACCCAACCCATTCTATGTCATCTGAAACATAAAGCATGTTTTCCATTATTAGTATCACCAGTGGCACGCTTCGTCCAAACGAATGTCATCGGGAAAACGCGAGAACAAAAGGGAAACCAAGCCCGGGGATAATGCATATTTCAGCGGCATCGTTCCGCCTATGATTGCGTATAAATACGTATTTTCCAGAGGAGAATACGCGCCGCGAATCGTGCGAACCAATTTATTGAACTTTCTGTCACGCTTGCAACGTGTATCATCTAAGGCAGCCGGGCATGAAAGCCGTGGGGAACGAGTGACAATATCGGTCGAGTTGCGCCCGCGTTGAAAAACTTGTGCTGCCGGCGAACAATCGAATAAATCGTGCACCATCGTTAAATACGTCTTGAGCGAGCTTCGGAAGAAAAGCTTCCCGTTAAAAGGCCCGACACGAGCGACTAAGAACGTTCCACCGGTATAGAGGTACACTGTACCCCGACATCGAGCGCATTACAAGAGGGACGAAAGGTTACCCCTTCAAAGTCCCGTGGATACACTTCTGATTCACGACCTGGGCACCTCTTTCACCTCTGAATCCCTTGTTAACTGCTACCGCCCATTACGACCGACCCCCTGCCCAAAAGGATCCGAATCCCAAGTTTTCGCGCATCACCGTGCGCTCTTTCCAGTTCCGCGTATCTCACCTTTCCCTTGCCAACGAGGGGCTTAAAATTGGCGCAACCCCTGTGCACCGCAGCTCTCGTCGCGGAGATTTGCAATGCAAAAATTCGTCGAGAAGGCTGCGTTACCGTGGTGATTAGCAGCAACGTATCAGTGTTCGCGTGCAAGTTGACCGCCGTACAAAGGCGGCTCTACGACGAAGGGCTCTGCTCATTTTCGCATCGCGCTAGCGCTTCTCGAGCACGTTGTTGTGCAGGTTCGTTCCGAGTATGTTCGCGAACGCGTCGAGCACCGTTTTCTCATTCTCCCCGACACTCTAGCTCGCAGGGTTCTTTTCAGCAGCCACGTATTCAGTATTTTCACCCGCTATTCGAACCCGACGTTTCGACTTCGCTTCCACCGCGTGGGCCGGCGGTCTGCGGCCAAAAAACTTCAAACTCGGGAACCGCTGATCGCGAAAATGTGCATTCCTCGTCGGCGTTTCACGGATTCCTGTCGCGCGGTGCGTTCGATGTGGTGCGAACGTTAAACGAACAGCCGTGTCCCTAATTTACGCGCTGATCCCATCAGTGCGGCGAGTCGTTAACGAGATTTCATTCACCGTGAAAAACAGAAACTAGCTTTTCCCGCGTCAAATCGGCAATTGGTGTGTTCTAGTTCTACGGCTTCTGATCCAATATAACTAAGTCTGTGTAAAAGACAACGTTTAGCGGGTAGCATGTTCGAGCTTCGTTCGCATTGAAACCAGCCTCAATCGTGGCAGTTTGTAACGGCAATCGCTGAACCGCTTCGGAGTTGCTTTTGTTGCTGCCAGTTAACTCTCCATTGTGCGCCATTAACGGGAACAATTCGCTTCTCAAACGCGATATCTCGCACGATGCAAACTTTCCATCTGTGCGCATTGTTGGCAACGTCTATTGCACTTGCACGCGCCCCTCGAAATTAAACGATTATTCGACGCAGTTACGGGAAACCGGATTTCCTGGTCCGTGAATTTGAGGACAGTCCTAATTGCGTGGAGAAGAGGCGAACGAAACGAGCCACGGAGGAAGACCGTATCGGGGGACAAGGAAACGAGGATGATTAAATTTCGGTGAAATACGAAACTGATATGATTTACGAGGACGAAAGTCTACTCGAGTCGTTCGAAGAAATTTCTTCGCAAACTGCGGATGTGCAGCCTCGGGCTGCTGCAGCGACGAGACACCTTTGCCAGAAGTAGCTGGAATGGTTTAACGCGGCACGTTCCAGCTTGCTTAGGCAGCCTCGGCTCGTTTTCTCGCGAAGACACGATCGGCCTCTTGAAGCCTGCCCCGGGCCTTTCCACAAGTGCCACGTGTTTGCCGTCCCTGCTGCTGCTTACGCTATCAGCTAGTATCACGCACAGTAGTTGAAGCGCGAATCATCGGGAATCAACCAGTTGCACGCGTCGCGGCCGCCGCACCCTCTATCGGCGTTTCTCTTCCGCGTTATATTCGACGCAGAGCCTCCGTGAGAACCTGACTTTTTTAATTACCACGGTGGATGAGCCCGCGGCGAAAGAACGAAAAGGAAATGAGAAAGCGGGACGAGTAAACAGGAACAAAAAAAAAGGGAAAATTCATTTATTCATCGGGGACTTCGCTTGCCCCGGCTGAATAAAAATCCCTCCCGGAAAACTTTGTTTCACGGACGAAACGCAGCACAGCCGGACCGAAATGAATCAAGGAATCGTGATAGCTGGGTACGGAGGCACGCGTTTTCAACTCTGAAAGTGGAAATTTAATATTGCAGCAAACAGTATCGCCGTTTCACGTATTCGGGATTTTATCGTCGACGATACCCTCGCGTCATTGTAAGTGGCTCTTATTGTAGTTTAACCGCGAATCTTCTGCGCGGTGCATCTCTATTAAATCATTCAGCGTACGACCCGCCCGAATCTGGCCCCCGTATACGCTTACAATTAATCCAGCTCGGGCCAAAATTTGTCTACTCCTCCCAGATATCGCTAAGTGTCTTTGCACTGTCGTGAAATCGAACGAGTCGTCGATCGACGAGGAAGCGATCCCATAGGGAAGAGAGAGAGGAAGCAAAGCTATGCGCGTCAGTGGCACAAGTGGTCGCGACCAGTGATAGTCAGACTGGCGGGCGAGTAGGTACGAGTGTACGCTGCCAACCGTACAGCTGATGTTCGTTCGATCAATACAGGGCGTTGCGGCACGAAACGCTATAGAGTATGTCACGTGGCTTAGCCCGTCCCATCCAAAGTCCGCGATTCCTTTTCACAATGCACTCTGCCTCCCTTTCTTCTCCCGTTTTTCTACCCTGCTCCTTCGTCCGCGTCCGAATATCCTTAACGGTCCGGCATCATTCAGCGCCCCGACGTCCTCTTTAATTACTTCGTTAGCGTTCTCGCGATTCTGGTGTCGGGTCGAATTGAAAAACCGCGGCAACATCGGTACCACGACTCACCGGGAACCCGACAATTGACCACCTTCCTTCCTTCTATCCCTGATAGATTACTCGAGGGAAATTATTCGAGGGGGACTGTGTCTAGGACAGGCAGACGCGAAGACGCCAACGATCCTCGCGGATCCAGCGCGTCGCGTCGTCGTATCTGGGACAAACGCGTGCTATTTGCATTGGCGCGATATCTGAGAAAGCCCTCGCCCGGTTCCTGTAATTAGGGAAACAGGATCGTGTTCAAAGACGAATCGAATTGAAACGTTCCCTCTCTTTGAAGATGATTTCTTTGCCGCTCTAACGAGGCGCAAAGAACGCGCGCCTTCTCGGTCCTCCGCGGAAATTCTTCGCGGAGATTTATAAATAATTTTCTTTTCGCCTTCAGGCGTCGATACTGTGCGATGAAATCAGGGAACCTCTGCGCGCGTGTCGAATTTTCTCCGTACTTCGGTGTACGATGTCGCGCGAAACGTTTTGCGTGCTCGATCTATCATTCGTTTTCCATGCCAGCTCGTTGATATTTCCTGGAATAGGAACGAGAAGAGCGTTGCAGAGATACACATTGCGTATACACCACGGGGATGACGCTCGTGTCTTTGGACATTTCAATCGAAAAAATCAGGAAACGAGAACTCGACGGTGTATTTTATCGAGGCACGACTTTCGTCCGACTGGCCACACACGGAATCTCCTATTTTGCCAACCCGAAGGAAGTCGATAGCATCACGCAAAGGTGAAGGTGCTGAATTAACTAGCTAGGTTAAGGACGAGATTTGAGCTGCTCGAAAGCGGGTCGCAGCGATTTCTCCGTGAACCACTTAACCAGCTGTTCCTTGAATTTCTTGGGCGACAAATGACTCTGTTTGTTTCTCTCAATGGTTAACTTCGACACGAACGCCGCCGAACGAAAACGACGCGCCTTTACTTTGCCACGAAAACTTGAGCCACATTCTGATTGTCAAAGATCCCGAACAAAAGTCTGGCCGGGAAGAAACAAGAGTTACCTTAATGCGAGATGTGTGGCTGGTCGCAACGGACGAGGCAGGCTCTCGCTGTTCGTTGTGCAGGCTTTCGCTTCAACTTTCGTCGACGTTCATCGTTCTTTCTCGCCGCTTCTTATTCGCTTTCGCGTATGAACGATCCCCTCAGTTCTCCATGTCGTTAACAAAGTCGACGAACGCCATCTGAAACGATACACACCGGTTAGTAAAAGCTCCCGCCTGTTGAAATATTAACGGTAAACCCGTACGCCGAGTAACAGAAATTGCACGGGGAATATTCGTAGCAAGCTTCGAACAAAAGATTGCTGAACGAGACGCGGGATATTTGTAGCTCTCGATTTGCGTTACAGATACCTCTCATGCTAGCATAGAATACTCGTGCACGATTTTCTGAGTATCGCGAGACGCTATGTCGCGCCAGGAATTGCCGGTAACCAGTCTTCGCATCGGGGTGTTGCCAGCAACGTTAGTAACAACGCCGACGTCCAACCTTGGCCCCGTAGCCCGATTCCTGCATACTGTACGCGTTAAACCATTTTAACTAACCGTCCGTTACGTTTGTCTAATCAAAGGACTGGGAATAATTGATCGACAGCTCAGAAATAAATGCAGAACGATACGTCGTCGATTCGATGCAGCTTTTACGATGCCTGCAATTTCGCAAACGCTTCCCCGTCAGTCGTTGGAAAATAGCCGAAAAATAATAATTTGTACATTGAATTATCTGCTCGACCGAGGGTAGGCCGATTTGAAACGTATGCGCGGTTCGGTGCCAGTTTAGGCGTCAACGCCGCGTCACGGTGAAGTGAATATTAAACGATGAACTGTAAAGTCACGGAACACCGTGACGCATTAATGTCAGCCTAACATTTTCACATAGGAAGCATCGCGTGTATTGGAATCGTACGCTTTGACACAGGCGAAGGGACTCGGTTCGTTTCCCGACCTACCCTGTCGCCCCATAAACTTTCGATGCCCGCTGAAACATTAATGTGTCAAATGCTAATCTCGCTCTATCTTCGCAAAAAACCCTATCGCGTTGTATCGTCGGGTAGCAAGGTTCCTCGCGGTCTCTCGTTTACGTGTTTGCGTGCAAATCAAGTACGGACGCTTTTAAAAATATCGAGTCGGTTCGCGCCGCTTATTCTCTACGAAATAAGGTTAACGTGTCAGGAATAGAGTAGAGTGTACGCGTATTTCTGCGAAAGCTATAGCGCATTAGACGTAAATATCATTCGCTCCTAACTTCTTTAAGCAAGACGGTAAAACAATTATCGCTTATAGGCGACCCGATGCGATCTTACGTCTCGCATACGGTATACATTGTTCGTTTAAATAATTAAGCTTCGACCCGAAGGTGGAAGCGTGTCTTATTCTACCGCCAGCTAATCGTAAAGGCGAGTGCTTTATAGACCGGAAACCCAAGGCCTCCGTCTCTTAAGAGTGTTCTGTGCACAATCGCGATAGTTTACGGATACGTTAAATTATTATTAAGAACTAATGCGTTACAAGAATCGTTGGAAGGAGGACTGTCAACTAGCTACACCCGACAGCTGGAATATTATCGATCGAATGTGCTATTTTCGCGTAGGCCTCCCGTTTTGTTAATAACGGGAATAATGCTATTAAAAATCATTCGTCGAGACCGTCCTACCCGCGTTCCTGAATTTCCGTCAACAAATATCGCCCGGCTGTTCTTGGTCAGAGTAAGGAAACCACTAGCAATCTGTCCGATCGATTAATCGTTACGATTCAAGGGTATTCAAAGCACTTTTCATTTTTAGAACAACTTTGCATTCCGATCGAGCTACATTTTCTGCCGCGATTTTAGTCGCTGCAGAAACATTGCTATGAATATTAAATGGCACGTATACGCACGATGCGACAGTTTTGTACCTTGGCACTGTTTCTTTGCGACGAACGACATGCCGACTAGATTCGTCCGTACACCGTTTCACGAACAGCCGTCTACAGGTTCGAGAGCAAGCTCGGGCGTACACAATTGCACTAATGCTGGAGAATATAGCGTGACTTTATTTTCGCGCAACAGCTCCGCAAACCTTAGGGCACTGATAACAGAGATCTCATAAAAAAAAAAATATTGAACATGGATACGCTGCTTTGGAGAAAGCTTCTGTCGAGGGCTACCAGTAGCTTCTATTCCTTCGACAGAATTGATCATTTTTTATTCATAAAGCTTACGAGGTGAACAAGCTCTCCACACGAAGAACCTCGATGTTATACTTTTGTGGATTTATGCTAACCGCCAGTTAACCATGATTATTCCATGTCTGTGCGCGAACCGTCTCAATCTACTTAGTCGTACTGGCGGTGAAGTCCCAGCTGATTATTGCACCGCCGAAAAACGCGAAATGAACTCCATTCGTACAGCAAATTTAGAACACATCACGATAGTCAGGCATGAGATGTATCCGCCCATACGATGCGACTATTGCCCGGCATCTAGTTTTACCACCTTTCACGCACGGCTCACCTGAATTTTCTGCGCTCGAGACCTCGAAGAAACATGCTCGATTGATTGCATTCAGTCCATTCTACATCGCCACCGGGCAACATTTCTTACGATTGTTCTTGATTGATCATACTCACTGAGAGATGCATCGTATCAATACACGTCCGAGAGCAAACAACCAATAGAACCTATAATTCTCAGACATGTCGCGATAACGAACGATCGATAACTAAACCGTGCTCCTACTTGAAGTAGAAGTGGGACCTTCCGCATCGGTAACGTGCGTCAAATTAGCCTTTCATTGTTGCGTAGAATCTTCGAATAAATAACCGACGTTCGCAGTTTTTTGGGGGAGGGGGTTTTTTGAGTAGAGAATAGCATTTAACATCTACGTGTAAAATCGACAAACGTATCGTTCAAGCATTTCAATTACGACGTGGTTTAAATTTTTTTAATTAAAATGAGAAAATATCAAATAGATTCGATATTAACTTTGCACGTAACGAGTTAAATGAAAATTTGAAATGACTTTTAATTTTTAGTTTTAAAGACATTTCGAGCATACCGATCCACACTGTTTCTTATCATTAATGTCTCCCACTTTGCAACGTCGACTTGGAATGTAATTTAAGATTGATGTTCAAGCAAGATGCGGTCCGGCATTCGAGATAATGTCAATTTCTTAATTTGAGATTGATAATATCGTAATCCACATTTCACGTGGCTTTTTGTAATATATAAGCGCTGAATGAATGGGGAGTGAATCAAATATTCAGATATTAGAATTGAACGCAAGTAAACATATGTAATATTTATTTTGACGGAATATCAATGGGTGTCTGGGGTTGGCTTAGGTTGGCATACGTTATCAAAAATCGCGAGTCACGTATATGAAACGGCTCCTTGACAGCTACGAGATTTCATTGAAATCGGCTTAACTTTTATCAATCGAGTCGTATACCCGTTAACTCTCGCCATCGAAAGATAAAGGCTTTAATTGTGACGCTAGTGATGTATCAATTTTTAATGTAACGAAATTGCGCCTAATCGCGTTTCAATGATCAATGATCGACAATCTGTCACCATGCCGTCGAATGCTCTGTCGAAGTGCTTATATAAATATATACAAGCTGAAAGCGTACACAAATATTAGAACAATTCAATACTGGTCGATACTTTCGTGCTAACTTTGTTATCCCTCCGTTGCTTTACTCGTTGTTAAAACAAACTTCAAACGCGTTTGATTAAAACGCGGAATATAACCAGATGATTATTTACATTTGCAAAATGATTTCAATATGAAACGAATCGCGTTGAGCGAAGAAGCAGGTAAACGCGAGAGGCCCGCGACTCGATCGCGGCACAGTAGTATAGTCCTTTGCTGGTCAGCCTAGATTCTTCTAAAATATTTATTTAATACCGTTCGTTTCATGGATGGCTTTCGTGAACTATCATCGAGAGTACTTTCAGGCTGAACTTACAGCACAGTAGCCCGGTTTCTCGGAACATTCAACGGCACATAACATTATATGCGGTAGCATCGTCGATAAGGCAAGAAAAATAGGCGGAGGAAACTTTGGTACTGTACACGAATAGCCATTTTGAGGGATGGTGGATGAGAAGTGAATAGGGGAAAAATGAGGTTAATAACTCACTCGAAAAAGCCTCGGCTTCCTGTTTTATCTGTACTTGTTTAAAAATGACTGACCCGTTAAAAGCTGACGTCGCGGGACGACGCGACGATGAAAAGATGGAAGCACTTCCCATTATCCTGATAATTGTTCTACGTATATTCGTCCTCCCTTTTCCCTAATTCCCTGCATTCTTGTTTTTAGCGTTCGGCTTTCAATGTAATAACATTCGTTGGACTGAAACAAAGACAGCTAGCTGTATCCTCCATTGCTAACCAACTAATTTCATGATACAGCGGTTATTTCACAACGACACGTGGAAACACTAAACGAAAGAAGGTCTCGTTCCCCTTTCTATATTGTAATCGTGTCAAAAATAGTTTTCTTATCGCTAGATGTATCGGATTAATTTCTTGATTAACTACGCAGGAGTACTCGTTCGTTCAGACAGTTATCAACGCTCGAAACGAATTTTCGATTATTCGTTCCAATGAAATATCACGCAATTATACACGAATAGATAATTCATAAAATACCGGCCCTATTCCGGTAGCAAGCCGCTGCATCATTCGTCGAGGGAAAACTTAAACGTTGTCGAAATTAATAAGTTGATTTATTTCGTTTGAGAATGGAAAGAGAATTTCTATCACTGACAGCTCAAAATACAAAGGGCATTCGTTACATTCAGTGTCCCAGGCATTCATCCCAACGGGAATGCGATTAATATTGCAATTAGTAATTAGAGCGGGAATGCTATTACACGGGCGTTAGAATTGTACTTATAATCAAAGACGTACTCCAGTTTTGTAAGGACTGTATCGATTACTGTGCGACGATACACCCGCGAGTAAGCCGTATAAAATACGGCAACCGTAAAACAGTCTCGCGGGACGATAAATAATAACCGTCGATACTCTCGTAAATTATTACTATTTGAAATCCTATTTGAAATTCCCTTCCCCTTTTACCATCCGTACGCGTATTAAAATGACGATCTTGACCCAGGGAATAGTATTTTCGTAATCTAGCTGAATGTCCTTCGTAAATTCCCAAAATATCTCGACCACGCGGTAGACTCGCGTCGATCCGAGTAACACTTGGCAGCTGGCACTCATAGCGGAACCGATAATTAAACGATGCGATACTGGGACACAGACATTGCATCCGAATTTTAAATTCCAAACGTTTCCAAGCGACTCGCCCTACTCGAAGGAAGCTGTGCAAAAATTGTTGGAAATGCAGATTGAACGAACGAAACAACGAATAGCGCACGAGCCGAGTTTATCGTCGAGTAGCTTTCGAGTGCTCCTTTTTTATCGTTCTGCGAGATCTATCGGGGCCAATACTCCTGGGTCAAAGCAGACACTAAAAGCAGCGGCAAATGGTTTCGGTGGCCCTTCGATACCCCTACACGCAACCGCGTCTTTCCTTCCACGTTTTATCTGACGTCACAGGGTGCTCCTCTGCCTTCCTGTTCCCGCTCTCTTCGTTTCCGCTTTGGGTCAACCGCGGTCAAGCTTGCCTCCTTCCCTTCCGCGTGCTCAAGTAAATCGCAGCGACTCGCGCGTGTCGAATTCTCCCAAAAATCGCTCTTTCCATTAGATCGGAATTTTAGAATCCTCCTCGGTTCGTGTCAATCGCCTCTCAATTCCAACGCACGTGTTCGGATACGAAAGCGAATACGAAACGCAACTCTGCCGTCGACAGCCTGTGACAGCTCTCGATAAAACTTTTCTCGCAATCGGGGCGCACGCCGAGGTAAAACCTCGTGAATTACACTCGGCGACTGTTGCCGAAACACTGGCATTGCGCCCTCTCTTCTACGTACAGTACAAGCGCAACTTTGAAACGGTCAGCGACCAAATTCCGGTATAAAGTTTCCCATTAATCGCGTTGAAATTCCATTCGCCTCGTCGTTTCACCCGCCGTAACGCGAGTGGTGCACAGCCGTGAGAAAAGTAGATACGCTTGTTATTTTATCTTTGCGAGCAGCCTCCCGAACGTTGCTTGAACAAGGCGATAGCTTTGCACGCCGCCTTGCCATCGTGGGAGAAAATAATCCGCTTCCTTTAATTCCACGGGCCCATCCTTTCGATTCGTGACACGGGAACGAACCTGTCGGGGACAACAGCCTCGCTAATACCAACTCAAATATTTACTGCCCAAGCAACACGGCCGAGTGTTCTCTCGGGCATAAAAGAAAACGATATTTCGCCGTTGCTGGCCGACGATGAAATCTTTCACCCTGCTACGGTGAACGATACATAGCGAACAACGCGAATTGTTGCCGATACACGTACTTACGATTTGCCCTATTCCTTGCAACGAACGAACATGACAATACATTTCAACCATATTGCATCCACGTCGTCCAAAACGTGGCGACCCATTTCTTAGAATAGACGCAATCGTTCTCCTGCCGATCTAAATATTTAGAATTTTAAGATGAGACCAGCTCAACTAGCGCAAACGCGTTGCAGTCCCTCGCGCGGTTCCGCTTTCCGCGGAAGAGGGCTGAACGTGCTCCTGAGACGCAAAACGACTCCGGTTGAAAATCTAACACGGCACCGGGAGCATCATACGAATGCTTCGAACGTGGAAGAACTGTAGGAGAATCGAATTAGATATTCTCGAGAGCGTTCGTTCGGAATTCGGCACGACACCTTCGTTCGAAAAGCTCGTCACGCACGGCAAGGGAAACTACCGAAACAGTTCGCGAGGTCGTTCAACCAATTTTCAGTCCAACCGAGATACATTGATCGCGAAAAATTCTACGTCACCAGCGTGAAATACTAATTATTGATCTTTCCGCCAGGAAATCCGACTTATACGGTCGCTTCGTTTTGCTGGAAAGGACAATAAAAGTTTGTGAAGAACATGTGTATATAACTACAATTATCTAAATCAAAATAAATACACAGAGATAGCTTCTGCGCTGACCCGATCTAGACCTAAATAATTAACCGATAAGGTAAATTGATAAGCCAAATATTTCTAGGCAACCTCTTCAGACGGATCTCGACAGATTGGCGCCGGTAGACCAAAAGCGGAAGGCGAATAGATAGGAAACAGCGGTGACGCTTTTCACTCGATACGTGACACGTGCGTAATATCAGATCGTAGAGAGAGAGAGGAAGGGCGGGAGGGGCCGCTACCAATTGATCGATAAATTTCTCACAAAATAGATTAAATGTCATCGATGATAATTTAACTAGAGATCTCATGAATTCGCCGAAATCGCTTCGCTATTCCTATCGGGCGAAAAAGATGCGAGATAACCACCGTGAACGATTTATGAAACAGATTTCAGATTAGTTTCTAGATTGCGCGCAGTCTATTAGCACCGTTGATTTTCACTATAAATACACCGCGATACATTGATTTCAAATCAAACACCCACCGTCATCGATACAGGCGGAAGAAACGTTCAGAATGCTCAAGTTCGTGGCGATCCTCGCCTTCGTGGCCGTAGCCACAGGTAAATACAATATTCACAGATTAATACGTTTGCACCATTTACTGTGTGCACGAAAATACCATTCCACTATACCTACGTATTCTAAATCGTGTTCGTGCTCTTTCAGGAAGTCCTATCAACCAGACGTTGCCCGATCTCGTTCAGAGTATGGACGGTCGTATCGTTGGGGGTGAAGAAACGACTATTCACGACGCACCCTACCAAGTTAGTTTGCAAAAATCCGGCTACCATTTCTGCGGGGGCAGCATAATCGGCAAGAACTGGGTATTAACCGCCGCTCATTGCACCACGTACTCAGCTAAATCGTACCAGATACGCTCAGGCTCGACCCTCGTGAATTCTGGCGGCTCGACTCATCGGGTTCAGCAAGTAATCAGGCACAAAGACTACGAGAAGAACATCCGGGGCATTCCCGTGAACGACATCGCCTTGCTTCGCATAGTGGACGCGGACGCGTTTAAATTCACCAACCAACGCAAAGCAGTGAAACTGTACGATGGCAGCACCTCGTCTATCGTTAACAAAAACGCGCTTGTCACCGGTTGGGGAAGTACCGATTCGGGAACGCCCGTGGTTCTGCACAAGGTTTCGGTCCCTGTGGTCTCGAAACAGAAATGCAACAACGACTACAAAGAATACGGAGGGGTGCCTAACGGTCAAATTTGCGCTGGCTATCCGGCGGGAAGCAAGGATGCCTGCCAAGGTGACTCGGGTGGTCCACTTGTCGTGAATGGTCAACTGGCTGGAATTGTTTCCTGGGGAATCGGATGCGGTAGCCCTAATTATCCAGGAGTTTACACCGACGTCTCTTATTTCCGCCAATGGATCCGCCAAAATAGCGGCGTTTGACTCGCGAACCAACCGGCCAACGTCTTTCCTTTGCAGTGATTAAGAAATACTCGACGATTCGATTCACGAATCGTCCCGAACAGCGATAACGATTCTAGTCTCAGTGTCCTATCGACCTGGAATAAATTTATCGAGCATTACATAGTCGTTGTTCTTTTTCTATTTAACACCATTATATTAATATTTATGAATAGATTCATTGAATGTACGAACAGCGCTTGTAAATCACCTACTTCTATCGAGAGCTACGAAATAAGTGTAATCCAATCGCGCATTTCTAAATGCGTGCTCGATCGGCACAGTCAATCGAACGACGATCGGAGATAAGGTTAACGTGTAATTATCTATCACGATTCGAATGCGATTGCGAACGACGAAAGCCAGTCATTTGTACAATGATTTTACGGATTAATTGTCCAAGGTGCTTACATGGGATAAGAGAAACAGAAGCGCAATAAACGCAGCACATTTCTTATTCAATTAATGTTCTCAAGCTTTTCTACCTCGACCTTCGCCTTACCTGATTCACCTGCAATGCTCATGGGCTTCATGGACAAATAAACCGAAAGACAAGGAAATGAAAACGAAAGCTTAACGTTGATCGATTTCATAGTAAATCCACATCAGCGGACTTACAAACGGCTTAATCTTGCTTCTCCTTCAATCACTTTCTTATCGGCGCCACAAATAATACCTTCTCATGCACAAGTCGTTCGTCCCATGCGCCCAATTCATATAAATACACCGGGAATTTCGGTAAAAGGCAGACAAGTGTTGCAACCGGAAAGCAAGATGCTCGTACACCTGTATTTGATCGGGCTTGTGGCCGTCGCGACAGGTAACTCTCATCCTACGAATTCTTTATACACCTCTCAGAAACAGTCTGCTACTCTCTATGCCATAATCTCGCGCATCTAATGTTCTTCTTAAAGAGCATAAATTTCTGACCATACTATTTCTTTTCCCCAGCGAATCCCGTTAAGAAACCCATTCAGTTAAACCCGCTGACTCCGAACGGTCAAATAGTGGGTGGTACGAGCGCAAGGATCGAAGAGGTGCCTCATCAGGTATCCCTGCAGAGCTTCGGCTTCGGTTTCTGCGGCGGTAGCATCATTTCGAAGGATTGGGTGATCACGGCTGCCCACTGCATGTCTTATCCCGCCGAGTGGATCACGGTCCGAGCCGGAACAGCGGTCAAGTCTTCGGGCGGAAGCGTTCACAAAGTGGCGGAGATAATTGTCCACGAAGATTACGTGACGAATATGTACGGAGTGCCGGAGAACGACGTAGCCGTGATGCGAATCAGCACCCCGTTCAAACTCGACGCGACCCGTCAGCCTATTCGACTGTTCGCGCAAAACGAGGAATCGATCGCTGGAATCAGCGCGGTTATCACTGGATGGGGTGCGACCAGGGAAGGCGCCAGCACCACGGATCATCTCCAGACGGTCACCGTTCCCATCGTCTCGAAAAAGTCCTGCAACGACGCGTACGTATCGTACGGCGGTGTACCGGCAGGTCAGATATGCGCCGCGATACCCGAAGGCGGAAAGGACGCCTGCCAAGGGGACTCCGGTGGTCCTTTGACTATCGGGGACCGTCTAGCCGGCCTCGTGTCCTGGGGCTACGGTTGCGCCAGAGCGGGATACCCCGGAGTTCATACCGAGGTTGCAGCCTTCAGCGATTGGGTTGCCTCCAAGACCGGTATCAAAGTGTGAACTTTTCGCCCACCTTTTAACCTGTTATCGTTTATTCTACCTTTTATAGCTCCGCTCGTAGATTCTATGCGCTTACGCGCTTTGTATTTTTGTTCTTTTTTTATGAAAATGTACCGCGTCGATCGACGAACACAATAAAGTTAACATTTGTCCAACGAGCTGATTCGCCAGTTTTCCCTATTTTTATTAATTCTGAACTCTGCCGTTCACGCCCTCGTGCAGAGGCGAAGTTTAGCGAATTGCCGATAGCGTTGACTAAGTTCCTCGGGTGCGCGAACCGCCTCGCTGACTTGGCATCCCTTATCGATAGACGAGCAGAGGATCGACGATTCTACGCGACCGCGCAATTAGCGGTTGATTTACACAACCATTGCACACGGCATTGCCAAACGTTACTCCCCGTTCTGCCAGCGAGCCGACTGTGGCATCGCTAACATTCATTACCTTTGACCTTTGCACAATGGCAGCGTTATCCCGGCGGAGGAAAACAGGAATTTATACCGAAAACGCTATCTAACGAGCCAAGCTGTTACACTTTTATGTAGGTTAAAGACACGAGAGACACAGATGAGCTTTATGGCACTGACTCTTGCGAACGAAAGGGACGCCTGCCAAAAGCGATTTTCTCCTCGCAGTTCCATTTGTCGGATACCACCCTGCGCCCGTTATTACGTCCAGGCGATTAAACGCCCATCCTCGCCACGAGACACGTGCGCAGGGAAAAGAAAAATCTCTCGATCGAAAATGCTTGGCTCCATCGCCGTTTTCATCCCTCGTGCCCCGTATCGCGCACTCGTACACACCCAGGTGCATAGCTCGCTGTTGCTTCGTATGCGCATCGGTGCATATTGGAGTCGAGCCAATAAAGATGGGCCTATCCCAATTCTATTTCCCCATGGGCCATCGGGTATCGAGAAAATTTGCAAGGATTCGCGACCTCCCGGTTCCGCGATACGATACTCGGATCGCCTGTTGTTCCCGCGACTCGTGCGTTAGTCGGGACGATTTTAGCACGCCAGCCTACGCAGATTTCGTTATTCAACGACCTGTCGCTCATCGCGGATTCGCGGACGATCGATCGGGCAAAGTTCGACGAACGATAGAAAGAAGACGAACGCGGGCACAGCCGTGCACACGTACGCTACGAGCAAGGATCTAGTCGATAAAATTATTTTTAGAACGTCTGCTTGACCAGCGCGGCATTAACGATCGAACGTGGTAAAACGAGGACGATCGGATCGAGGTTAGCCGTCGTTACACCGAGGGAACGATCCGTTTACCTTGAACACCCCGTTTCCTTTATCTCGCCCCCTTCGCCGCCAAGGACGCGAATCGTGCGTCAAGGAATCGCGTGCCCCCGGTTATAAAAAAACACCCCCTCGATAGCGCGAACAAGAAACGGCATTGCTTTCTTTAATATCGAACGCCGCTTGTCTCGAACCTCTATCTCGCCAGAAGAAACGTATCACGACCAGCTGAATTATGCACCACCTCGCAGTTTTCCTGTTACCTACACTACACCCCGGAAAATCTATCGGCCGACGCAATTACGTTTTACCACGTGTACGCTTCTAATCGATATTTATAGAAGCCGCACAATATTTATAGGCCGACCGACTTGATATTTATAAAGTCGATGGAAGAGCGTGACAGTTGATAAAAGGAAAAAAAAAAATATAGAACAAAAGAAGATATTCGTCGCCAAGGTATTCCTAGCACGGGCGAATTCTTGCATATCCCTAACGCTAAATAATAATAGCGCGTACGAGGGGACGGGAGTGGTGAATGAATGCTCGTCGGAAGGGTAGAAACGGGAAACGCAGTTACAACCAGCAGGTGAAGCGTAGTTTGCTCACTGGGAAAACGCGTGAACTTTTGACCTCGACGTCGAGAGCCCGTGCCCACCCCCAATCGAAGTAGTCCGCGCGAAATGCATTCCTGTTCAACCCCTTGTGCATCCCTTTCCTTTCACGCGTTTCGAAATTATCCTCGAACCGGTTCATTATTAGTTTGGAAATGTTTCGTTGGGTCATCACTATTTGTGCCCCATTTAATCAGCTTATTAGTCTCTACTCTGTCGCACACCGTTCTCACCGTTCTTTTCACCCCGTTCTAATTCTCGCGACACAATCGTCCAAAGAGCCGCATTAAAATTTCGCGATCGCGGTATATCCAAGGCAGCCGAGGGATCGCGATGTATTCGTAAATCGATTTACTCTTGCGATTGGAATAAACGGCCTCGTTATTATCAGGCGCCACTCGATTCAACCCCTGATACCACATTAGTAATCAATGTTGATAGATGACGAGCTCGTCTCGCAAATTTCCAAGATATTTTCAACATTAGAAGGATACCGACAATCGAGCTGTTCCCTCTCCGCAAGACTCTCCTTTTAACTAGTTCGCGCGACGAATCGATAACGCATATATCCATAACTTTGTTTACGAGGTAATATCGGGCAACGCGAATGATAGCTAATAGCTTCGAATTCATTGAATCGGGGTCGAGAAGGAGGGAGCGACATTGACGTAATTAGGATAGCAATCAAAGGTAAGCATTCGATGCCCATCCCGTGGAGATCTGCAGCAGTGTTCGTCCATTCTATCGCGATGGTCTCCACTTTCACTGATGTTTGTCGAAACCGTTTGACCTACTTACTCTCCGGTAGAACAATTTCTCGGTACTTCGATAGTTCGGTAGGAAAACAGTAATCGACATATAGGATTTACCTTACTTTTGGGAATTCGATTTCGAAGACTAAATGTTCCTCGACGGGAAGACCGAGGTTTGTCTCTATTTGTACCACGGACGAGTATCGCTAAAGCGAGAACTAAAATACTTGCCCTCTCATTCGATAAATGTCAATTCAATATGTCCGGTCAGTTGAGGTCAGCGCGGAAACGGACGGCTTCGATTGAAAGATCTCGCGCGACAAATAAATTGCATAGAATAAGATCGAGAGAACCCAACCAGTTTTTCTTCGATTACTCCGTATAGCTGTCTCCGTTTACGTTTGACCTACAACCACGTATGTCTCCTACTATGTTTTGTCCTCGTACAATCGAGATACGCCTACCGCAACAGCGTGCGTACAACAAGCAGCGTTGGGGCAGGGGCCACCTTCGGAAAGGACATTCGGATTCCCTTTGCGTCCTCCAAATCCCCCACTGTCTACGTGCAAGGATCTCGCGATTCACTACGAAGCGCACAACGAGGACAAGTTGTACTCCACAATGTCGTCCCCTCGGCAGTTGTAAAACGGATGGCCCAGTTTTTCGTCGTCGTGGAAAAAGAATCGGCCGACAAATTAACGGACCCGCGTCAAGACGTATTATTTCCATTCGCGCGACAACGCGCATCGGATCGGGCATTTGGGAAGCGAGAACGAGTTCTGGTTTTCGACCAGAGATTCCGCAAAGACGCTCGTTATGTCACTTAGGAACGCGAACCTGGCAAACGATCAAAAGACTCACCGAAACGATGCCCTCTGGTATATAGTCCGTTTTGATTCTCGCCTGATGATCCGTCAACAGTGTCGGAAATACATTGCGCTTCGATCCCCCGTAGAATGGAACAGAATAGAACGCACTGCAAACTACGACGAGCTCCGTTGGAATGTGGACCAGGATCGGGCACAACCACGAAGGATATAGACGTAGACGTATGCGGCAAATATACGTATGCCCCGTAGAAACACGGGAACCGAGGTACACTCCCGACCGCGATAACTTTCAGACTGAGGGTTGTTTCGGCGCGACACTACCGCACCGCCACCCTTCGACTAATCAGCTCACTAGTCGCGGGACCACCGGAACCACCGAACAAACGAACGAAGCAATGCACGCCCGAACCATCCGCTCTTCGTTGCATCCTATTGTTTTGCAAAACGATTGGCCCCGAGCCGTGCTTTTTAAAGACACCACTGGACACGCTTCGCAGCTGCCCGCACCTGGTTTCTTTGCTCATCGAGGTCGTTAAACTACGCCACGCCGATTCGCCTCTCCCTCGCTCTCTCCCTCGCTCTCTCTGTCTTTTCCATTCCATCGTAGCGCGAGCTTTTCCTTGCAGGCTTAGGCTCGCGGATGCCAGCAATTATTTTTCCCCGTGAGCATCGACGTGTCAGGTGTGCACTCCATTTGTTCAAGACCTGAGGAATTTAACTGCACCAGGCGCAAATAATCTGGCGATAACGCCACCGACAGGTAGCATACGGTAATTTTCCGCATTCCGCAATGAATTCTCGCATAATTATGATAGGGCCGCTCCATTTTCCGATAAGTTGCGAGAATATATTACGCAATTCGCGTGCTAAAAGAAAGCACTCGACGTTGGAAACAGCAAAACACCGCTGACAAATAAAACGCGCTCGCCATGAATCAATTTCCCACCTACGAAATTTGCCTCTTACTTTTCGGACGTGAGTATAGTATGTACTTTTAACAAATCAACCGTTCCATTGCAGCGTACGAATTTGTCGCGCGTTATAGTCGAAAAGCACTTGCAACGAGACGCGCCGTAACCCGATTGTCTAACGTAGCTTTCGAATATGCTCAGTGAACACGAGTGCACTGGAGCTACTTCCGGTGGACCGAATCGTCGACGGAGCCCACATCGATATTACAAAAGTTCCATACATGGCAAGTAATACATTTTTTAACGTGATATAATAATATATTGTAGGACGGTTCGCGACGAATAACGAAACCATTGTTCGCCGCAGCTTTCGTACATGGTAAATGGTAATCACGCGTGCGGCGCAGCTGTCATCGATAAAACATGGGGATTGACGGCTGCCCATTGCGTCGTTCTGTACGTAAAGATTGCTTGAAAGAAACCTGGCTCCAATTCCTTTATCGCGTCCGGCTTAACCCTTCCCCGATTGTCGCAGGTTCGTCGGCGACCCGTCGGTCACGATAAACATTCGTAGCGGATCCAACAGGCACGACCAGGGCGGCACGATCCACAATGTAACGACACTCACCTACCACGAGAAATACAACGACGAGAACAACGACTACGACATCGCGGTGTTCAAGGTAGATCCACCGTTCGTCTACAGCAACGTGACACAGCCCGTCAAGTTACCAGGGAGTTCTGTGTCCTTCGATACGAATTGGGGCCTAGTTGCCGGCTGGGGATACTTCCTCGTAAGCTGTTTCGCGAAATGGAATTGTCTAATCGTTGCGATCAACAGTTCAGCGTGATTGCAATAAAGGGATGAACTTGTAGGACTTCGACCCGGTGTTGTCCGAGGAGTTGCAGTACGTTGTGCTGCCGAAGGTGAGCAGGGAGGAGTGCGTGGAAGATTACATGGACAGATACGAAGTAACGAAGCATCAAGTTTGCTACGGGTTTAGACAGGGAGGGGAAGACTCGTGCAAGGTATATCACAGATCTCTCTAGCAGCCGAAACAAATCACGTTTTATTGAAATTTTGCGCAGGGTGATTCCGGTGGTCCGTTAGTCAACAACTTTGTCGTAATCGGTATAACTTCGTGGGGCGACGATTGCGGTGAACCGAACTCACCTGGCGTCTACACCGATGTGCTTGGTCTAGTAGAATGGATCAAAAATAAGACTACGTCCGCCCCGTGAGCTGGCCGACAATTGAAATCCGATCTATCTCTCGGGCCCACTGTATCCCACCGTCTAACGAGTAAGAAAGGAAAACGGGAAGCATCGCAAGAATTTAATTCTAAGATTCTCCCTGACGAAGAACTGCTATACGAACATGTACTGTTGCAATAAATCTACCGGTTTCGTACACTTTAAGGACCCCGCACGATTAGTTCGATAGTCAGTCCATCCTCCGATACCACAAATTTTGCCTCCTTGTACCGCGAAAGGTTCGTCTTCCTTTGCGCTGACCACGCCTGGTATCCGAGTTTATAAAATTTCGGCAAGCGATCGAAACCACCAGCGTTCGCCAACGTATCGTAGTATTCCCACTGTCTGTCAGCCAACTTGTGGGCGTGCCTCTTCTTCGCTGTTTGCAACTTCGAGTCCTCCAGCATAACCGATTTCGACGGTAAACTCGCCCTCTCCTCTAATAGCGCGAGAAAATATTGTACCTGAAAAATGTCTGGCTGTCGTAAAAGTCACATTTTTCCCCTCGCTCTTCGCGAAGTATACGCAGGTTAATAATTACCTGCATGTGGAACATGGGGAATGGTAAAACAACGAAGGGCAGACCGACGATACACATCGTGGTGTGACGAATGTTAACGAAATGTTTGTACAAGGGTGTAATATAGTTGTCGTCCACCCGTATACCACAATTTTCGTTCAAAAATGGAAAGCTGTATCGATATCCGGTGCAAAACATGAATACATCTACCGTGACAGAGCTTTGATCCTTTAGAATGATACGTTCTCCCTCTACCCGTTCTACCCCTAGTGCCTCCACTATGTTCGAGTGCAAGGCCGAATCCAATCTAGACACGTACAAAGTGCAATACGCTTGCTTCGCGGGCAGAAATTAATTGCACAATCGTTAGGCGAAGATTGATCAGAAATACCTCTCATTGTTATGGCACAGATATACACGAGTGGCGTGATTGGCCAAATCGAGCGCGATATCGATACCAGAAGACGATGCTCCTAATAGTAAAACAGATTTTCCTGAAAAATCTTCTGGCTTCCGGTACGTATGGCTGTGCGTTACAATACCCGGAAATGTTTCGATTCCTGGTACAGTTGGCACGTAAGGATCGAAATAGTGTCTGCGTTAAAAAGAAAAGCTATCGCCTGAATCTATCTTAAACGATACAAGATTTTATACGATTCCGAATAAACACACCCGTTGCAAATTATCACAGCATTAAAAATGGCTTCCTCCTCTCGCCCGGTTTTCACCATTTTGACCCGCACAATCCATTCCTCCACGCCGTCGGGCGAAATTTCTGAACGAACAGATTCTACCTTCGTGCCAAACTATAGCAATAAACAATGCAAAACATTGCGGACTTCCGTCCTGCGTTATCCACATGGATTCCCCGGCCTACCTGAATGTATTTAAGCAAATCGAAATGTTTCGCGTAATTCTGCAAATAAGCACGAACTTCCTGGTGCGTCACGCAACAGGGCTCCTCGGCATTAAGCGTCAAGTAGTCCGGGAAGTTCATTATTTTCGCCGGCAAATTAGTTCTACAATTAAAGTGCGATATGTAGCATCGTTGTATAAATAGTAGTGAGAGAAGTAAATTCTGATTTGGCCGCTCTCTAAAATAAAACGCGGAGCACGTAAATCTAGCAAAAAAGACGTCATAAAAAACTGAACCTCAAGTTTCGATAGATACTCGAGTGAACGGGCAAACCATGTTCCTTATCACCAGTCTCCTCCTTGTAAACCCAGGTGCCGCCGATATCCTCCGACTGTTCGTATGCCTTAACTTCGAAATTTGAACTTCGCGCAAAGTGTTTTGCCGCGCAAAGTCCAGCGGCGCCAGCTCCTATCACACACACTTTTTTCCTTTTTACCAACGCGTCCATTCGACGGCCTGCAAATAACCTATGCGACAAGAAACGATTGAAATTACCAAGTGTCATTGAGCTTCTCAAAAAAAAAAAAAAATGGTAACTCGTACCTCCCCCGGTGCGACCACGTTTTAACGAACTGTCGATCGGTTACTGATTCAAGCCGGTTCGATTTATATTTGTGTTTAAAAAAGACGAAGGACCGACTAAATTCTTTGCTATATTTTTCGTTGCACGCTGAATAGTATCCCCACGAAAAATAGCTTTCACTGAACCGCAGATAATATTGTCCTCTCTTACACTTACGATGGTTTACTTCTCGCCAACAAAATTATACAATTCGTTTGTTCATCACCATGTACTTAGCTTTATATCCCCGGAGATTCGCGAACAGAGGGGATATTTTAACAAGGACGTAAGAAGCCGGGACGGAAAAAATAAAATACCGCAACGTTATCGTTGCAATCGCGCCGCAATTATTTGACTGCTCTGCCAGACAACTGTTTGATAGGCGAATTTGCTGATAAGATTCGTTTGTTTTATAGGCGCAAGGTGTGTAGTTGAAATTCCGAAGTAACTTTTCCGACAGTAAAAGTAAAATATTTATTGTGTTACTCTTGACAACATTATCATGTAAATAAACGTAACATTATTTCTACAGTCTACATTAATGCTCGATATAGAATTTAATTACACCTATCATTGAGCAATTACTTGTAAAGAATCTACGTTACCCACGGTATATACCTTTACGTATGATTTTTAGTCGATGCCATACCCATAAAACGGGAGTTAGAGTATTGAAAAAAATTATATCCTTCTTTCGCTCGCTACCATACGTAACACATGACCGCCGCAAAATCGCATGGAATACGTACGATTTTTTTTTTAAAGAAGTTTGCAGTCATGCGTAATTCAAGATACACGAAAACATCGGAGTAAGTAACACTGAAACGATTCATCGACTTTCATTGCACAAAAGTTCAAGTTTTTCTTTTTAAGGCAATATGATTTCTGTCATCGCTTCTGCTTCCATGATACACAGTAAAATAACAAGAAACAAAATCATACCGTTGCACGTCGTGGAGAATATTAAGTAATATGGAAATAGAAATTGAACAACTCTCATGAGCCAGCCAGTTTTATCTTCTTATCGATGATGCTACAAACCTCACGTCAGCTCGTTTCTTAATCGATGGACCTCTAGATAAATACATCCGAAATTGGTACTCGCACTCGTCGATGGCTAGACAAACGTTAAATAATCCTTTCGAGACAAACTATGTTTTAGAAAGGAAACATATTCGACAGGCTGCTTGCTAGTTCAACGAGTTCTACGTAATGGTAGAACTTGAAATACTGATACGAGTACTGGTATACGTGTATAGTTTCAAACGTAGACGATTGGTAAGTATAGCAGCTTAATAAAAATATTTAATGTTGTAACTTTTCAAGATTACAATAATATACAGCAGTTAAATAAAATGTATAATTAACTAAGATGGAAGAACAATCATGAGAATGAATGAAACGAGCAAAACGCTATCACTCCCCATGGATCTTCGATCCTGCGTCCTCAGGGTGTTCGTATCCGGCAATTTTACTGCGTACGCCGCACGTAATAAAGAAGGAAACGTGTAATGTTCAACATTAAATATCTCATGAACCGTTAACGGAATACGCCTAAGCCAGATATCAGCGTCATTCGTATTTCAAGCTAAATTACTGTACAAAAATTTCATCAAAGAATAAACAACTCGCCGAATATATTTCCCTGTTAGCCTCTAATCGCTTCGGCTTTACATCCTCCACCGCCACAATTATGCATCGCAAAAATTGAGTCGTCCCGAAAGTTTATATACAATTACTGAATCGTACAGAAATCTATCCTTTACATATGAAAGCCAAGGAAAATTCAACGCACAGGAAATCGTGTTCGTCGTCCTACTTTCGTCATGGATTTTTCACGAGGACAACGAAAGATGCAGCAATATTGCGGCCAATAAATTGCCGATAATGAACTTATATGCGTCATCAGAAAAGAAACTAATTATTACGCTGATAACTATATCTACTGTTTCCGATCCTCGCACACATATTTTCTACGCATTGAACCTTTTCTTTTATCACATCTGCGAACCGCCGACTTAAATCTGACAGAGTTAGAAGAAAGTCCGATGTATAAAGCCAAGTGTTCTCCAACATTTTATTCCGCAGTTCGTTGTAACTTCGACATTGTCGTCTTTCGTCTGTGTCGCAGAAACGTCGTAGAATTTACAGTCAGCATAAGATATTCTCTCGATAATACAATTCCGCTTCGCTCACCTCCGGGACAACATAAAGACACACCGCCTTCGAACATCATTCTTCTACAAATAATACTACTCACTATTTCAAGTTCGGTTTTCTTAACAAACGGAACAGCAAACGAATTCGTTCAGGGCTCTCTGCAATCGAGTATCAACGTGTAAAAACGATCAGTCGTAATTCTATAATTCACCCTTGAAATCTTATCGCTCCATCGAGTACATAATTATACCCTTGTAAAATATAAGTCCGTTCGAGAGGAACAAGTACGCGATCGCACAAGATTAATCGGGCATGCATTTTACGGTAGAAAAGGGAAAATGTCTTATTGAGAGACTCCAAATGAGAATTTTTCTTTTGTATACCACTTAAACGAAAGACTATATTAAACGGTAGAGGAGTGACTTGCCGATATAAAACCTGATAAAAGAAAAGTCTGGAATGGAAATATTTTCAATGGAAGTCATTGCGTATTTCTAACGAATATTCATAAAATTTCCACACTTCGTTTAGGCCAGAAAATCAAACGGATTTAACAATGTATTCTAATCGAAACACTATTGTACCAAGTTTCACTTTCCAATACCATTTACGGTGCATGGATATTATGAAACTCGACGAAGACAATATTTAACGTAAGTATTACATTTGAACGAATAGATTAACAACAATCTCTTCGTCCGACTCTCCGCTCTTTCACTCGTTCCCATTGTCAGTCTATATACGTAATATATGTAAATATGCGTCTTGCGCGCAAAAATACGATTTTATATAAATCATACGCAAATACGGAATTCCTGTAACGTGTATAAATTGGAAGAAAATTATAACAAACCGTTGTATCCTTAAATACTGTACGTACAATAATTGATTAAGGGTATCATCTGATGAAATGCTCGGCAAAACAAGAAATAGAAAAGAACATAATGCTAACGTTGACTATTCGTGCGAATCGATGCAATTAACTTTCGACTCGCCGATAAGTTTCTTCCTTTGGGTATATGCACACATATGTGTGCATACACTTGTGTATATATGTACATACATGTATACATTACACATGCATATATATGTTACAATTTTCCACGCTTCAATCGTCGTCGTATAAATATCTCCGATGCGATCGAAACTGCGATTAAAGTTTTCTCGATATTTTCTCTTTCTTTTTTACGCGCATAGTAATTCAACAATTATACGTTCGTTAAATTGTAAATGCAATTCGTATCGTCGTTTCCCTCTAATTCTCTATTCGTTTAGACATCTGCCGAATCTTCGATACTCCCGTAACTTTAACTCCCGTTTAAATAAGAAGCAGGTATGTCGCTCTGCCAGTTAGTATAAAAATACAAAAAACAAAAAAATACTAATACCTCTGTGAAATTGAGGATCCAAATGGACATTGCCGACGAGTATTTTTTTTGTTCGACAATCACAACGTCTGACCCGAATTTGCAAATGGGTATTAGTTATTAGAATTTCTTTATCGTATCGTTCCAGCTATATTCCCAGAATCTCAACATTTCAAGTATATATGTATGTACATATGCTTTGGCAAACGTCCCCTTTTCCTTTTTTATTCAACGAATAATTAAGATACTTTTATGTTAAATTATTTACGTTGCACATATGTATCGTCCTCGATGAAGACGAAACTCGTGCGGGTTATTACTCGAAAACTACAAAACTATGTTTCCCCCGAGTTTGTCGCTTGACGTCACGCGACGTCGCTTCACCGATACGTCATATATGCATACACACGTCGATGAGAAGCATCGTGATGCGACTAATCGGAATATATGGTACTTTTCTTGTGAGAACTGGGACAAAAGAATTGCTCTCGAAGGCTCGACGCGAACATTGTATTCGTATGATAAAATAGATAACGGAAAAACGTATCAAACAATTCCTCCCCGTTCCTCTATGTACAAAGTTCCTTATTCGATAATCCTGTGTCGGCATGCTACTAGTAGACAGAGTAACATGAACGGACGTAAAATATAAAATTTAACATACTGTACAATGAAGAACACCCAAGAAAATAGAAGCGGAAACGAAAGAAAATATTTTGTACAAATATGCTTCTTTACATCTACGACGGGCAATAGCCGCACATGCTCGTTTCAAGTCTGCATCAAGAAGATTCTCTACACTGTCGTCGGACTATACGAACGTGGCGGGCTAAGCAGACAATACATGTACATTTGTATATTTGGCGTGAACCTTTGATTCGTATCTGTTGAACATTCATTTACTAAAAGTAGATCCGCGTATCTTCGTTAAAATGAAACAATCCATCGATGGAAATTTAGCGGTCCCTTTCCTATTTTTTTCTTTTTTTTTTTTACAAACGGCCTGACTCAAAGTGCAGCCTAATTGAAGACGCTCTGACTACACGTGTAATAATAACAATTACCACCTGCGGCACCTTTTTGTACCCCTATCACTTGCTATAAAACTGACGTAACTCTCGCGAGTACTTGTTCCACGGCATTCGTCGGAACGACGAGCATGGTTGAATGTTTTTTACCCTTTACATACTCGCACGATTGAAAATATACTTTTTCCACGCGTGCATTGCGGGGCGTATAAAAACGCTAGGCATGTCAGAAACGCGCTAGAAGTACACACCGTCACGTTTACCCTGGCGAGAACAATCAACCTGTCTTCATACCTGTACGATTACTCCGCTTCTAATTCACCGTGCATGTGTGTGTAGAAAAATCGAAAAAATTAATTTATCATAGAATCGAGTACGCGATTAGCCGCGTACACCACTTTCCCTTTTCATCCCCTTCTCATCCCCATTTCGATGGCTATCAGGTGGGACGACAATCGGGCGGACTGTATGGATTTTACCATGCGATGTATTTTCGACAAAAGTGTCGGAAGGAATACATAACTTCTATATGTAACAATTCACGTTTCGCGTACAAAATATAACTTGGGCGTGAAACTCGACTCTCTAGTCATCCCCTCTTTTCTTTTCTCAAAGTGCTCGACCATTTCGTCGGTATCGTCGAGTTAAATAATACGTACGACGCGTATCATTGCGTACAGACAAACCGTACATCTCTTCGAACTCGTTCGATGTCTCGCGTTACATCTTTTGCATCGAACGCTAAGTATTTGCCGGAGCTGGTCGCAAGATTCGAACGATCATCGTGAAAACAGCTGAAGATAACTTCACTTTCGATTTACCTTGATCATTTCGTTTCAGCTACTCGATTCGCTCGTGATCATTGCTTGGAAAGGGAATCATTGAGGAGGATCCAGATGGATTTGATAATAGATACACGAGACGCTAGCCTTCGCTCACCGAAGAAAGGGAGCTACGAGTCGAACTAGCTGTATGATGCGTCAGATCGGGAAGATCTGTCGGCAAGCACAATGGTATCGCGCTCGGCCCGTAAATTGCCTCCTGTTCCTCTAGTTGCAGGGCGAATTGCTCTTCCAGCTTCTGCAAAGGTAAATTTCAATCGTTAGAATTAACGAACAACACGCACGCGTTTTACGACCAATGGCCAAATAAGAAATCATCCAAGTTGTTCAGAGAAATTGAAGAGAAATGAATTGCATTTTGTAGAATTTGATTCAACAGACTAATTTTTTAACTGACCTTGTTCATTACCTAGTAGATTGTTCTGATATCCAGTCGTGGAATCTCTACCCCCGACATATTGTCTGTATCAAGGTTCGAAACGAATGGAATGTGTAACCAGAAGGGGAACAATATATAATATAATCTGACATACACATTGGAAAACACTTATATGAAAACCCATGATGTGTGTAAGTATTTACCGATACATTTCACTACCTCCGATAAGTATACAACATTTAGCCCACAATTAACACCGACTCGCCCTGTTTTATATTTGTTTAATGACTGATAAACTGCTATCGACAATACAACACGAGTGACAATGAAGCACAGGCTACCATACACTCCCATCTATTTTGCAATGAGCAACCTAGGATTATCGTACACGAGGTTATGTTCAAGCCGCATCAACATTAATATGTCTCGTGTAGATTTTCCATATTGCTTTAGAATTATTTACGATGAAAACTAATCTACGAATAATCTAGACGCGCGGCTATAAATCTGCTGTATTGAAACTTCAATAATTTTACGCGACCGATTAATTAATGCCGAAAATAATTTCTCTGTATTGCGATGCTTAAAAAAAATTATACACTTTACCTAATTAGTAGTAACAAGCTCCTATCCTTGTATGGGTATGTATGAATTTATACATATACTGTATGGTTCCATTGTCCCCAGGAGTCTTTTTTTACGCAACTTGTGTTATAAATTAACTGTTTATCTACAATATATTATTACTTCTATAAATGTTATTCAGCTTAAGCTCAAACACTAACGTATACTCTTCTTGAACTTGCTTCTGCAAATATATGCGTTATACCTTTCTTTTATGTGCTTCTACGTCTGTATGTGCGTGTGTGTACATGTATAGTAATAGGTGTATATGCCATTTAAAATTATGATAAATAACATTAAATAAATGAAGCAGCTGTCAATAAAGCGGGTATGTTACTTTTCACTGCATAAAACACAATATACTAAGAGGAGCTTCGAAATAAAAAGGAAAGCAAACTAATTTTTCTGGCAAAAAAAAAGTATCGAATCAAAATTCCAGCTAAGATCATTGCTGAAGTTTGTCAACCAAAATGGAACAATTACGAAGCTAGTCATCAGCAGAACGGAAGATAGAATTGGAACGATTTTTATTTCGAAGTTTCTCTGGACAAACAACAATAAAGACGACTGAAGGAAGACACATCGAGAAGGACGACATTCACTGGAATAATACTATCTACGAGACGAGGGAGATGGCACTAAGTCTGGTTTAGAATGACTTCGTGAAAGCATGCCATTCACTGAACCACCGTCCGAACCACCAACTCTTAGCGACACCCTTGGAATAGTAAATGGAGAAGGGGATGCTGGTGTAGAACGGGGTAAACGCGGAGATTTCCTCCAGGGTTCGAAATTAAAAAGAGAGTAATCTAAAGGAAGAGCATAGAGACCGCTAAGACCCGAGGGCAAAAAGTCTCGGTAACGAGCTTCCAATGCTTCCATATCAGCCTTCAGCTCAGCTTCTAACTTCTACAACAAGTACATTAATTAAGGCTTATTTCGGTGCAACTGCAACAATATCCTTTGAGTTTAATAAAAATCGCGATAGATTCGTATGACCTGTAAACCCTGTGATCTCGTTGCGCAATTTCATCGTAACGGAAACATGAACGATTAAGAATCGAACTAATGCACCGCTCCATAAAATTAAAGAATCACTCAATTTCTCACCGGCAGGGTATCGATTTTTGAGCTGTTTCGAATCGCACAGCAATCCGCCTGGGATTATTTTAGAGATCATATTTAACTAAATATTTTTTTTACATAACGTAAGGGGTGGCCAAGTGAAGATACCATTATCCGAAATTTGTATAAAAATTTATAAAAACCAGCTTCCCTCCCGAACCCTCTACCGTGATGTAGAAACCCTTTCACACTTTAAAATGAGCCCAGGTAAACGGTTGTAAACGGTTGATTTTCTTTCACGTACTTTCAGGAGTTCAGGCATCGACAGTTTTTGTTCAAAATTTAGCGATCCTTTAATTTTGTTGCCGTGACTAGTTTAGAATTGGAATGTATTTTAACGTTAAAAAACGAAAAGAAAAAGAAGTGAATAGTAACGAACGAGTACGCGTTACACAGAGGAGAATAAAAGTACAAGTTAAAAAATAAAATAAAAGAGCAAAATAAGTAGAGAGGTGGGGATACCATGTATTACGCGAAATTGATTTACCTGCTTTCGAGGCTTAAGGTGCGCCTTCCATTCTCGTAACTCTTTACTATACGCCTCCTCTAATTCTTTTAGCTTCAATGTCTCGTGCTCCATCAACATTTTCCTCTTTTCGTTCTGCAGTTGTTCCAACTCTTTGATAGTGGCGTCACTTTGCGCTCTGACCTCCTCCAATTGCCGTGAATGTTTCAGTTCGAATCTTTGCTGCTCAGCTCTGTACCGCTTTTTCTCATTCTCTTGGAACTTCTTCAGTTTCTCCCTCTCCGCGTCAGGATCCGGTACGATAACCGACGACATAGAAATCCTCATAGATTCCCTGAACATCATTTCGCGTGCCTTCATCTCGTTACGAATTCGTTTCGGCAAATTCCTACGTTCCACCGTCTGCCGTTTGACCAACTCCTCCTCTTTCCGTTGGTTCATTCTCTTCATTTGTTCCAACTCTTTCTCGTGGCGTATCAGCATTTGATGTCTTTGCAAAAAGAATATATCCTTCAACTGCTTTTTCAAGAGTTGCTGCTTTTCGTGGATGTGGCGTTCCTCTTGCTCCCAAATGGCTGCTTCGCGGGCCCTCATCAGTTGCTGTTTCTGCTGCAAGAATTGCCTTTCCATCAAAGCGATTTTTTCGCGATGACTATCGGACAATCTTCTCAGAGATGACTCATGGCTCTCGTTAAGCTTATCCAAGAAGTGCTTCTCTCTCTCCTCGTGTTCGGTTTCCAGTTTTTCTTTGCGTATCTTAAATGTGCTCTTCCTCTTGTCTTTCGGCATCAAATCCACCTCCTGCTTGAGCAACCTTAATTCCTGTTTAAGTCCATCGCGGAACTGCTTCAGCTCCCTTTCTTGTTCGCTACGAATCTTCTTCGAAGCGAGCCGAAGATCGGCTTCCTGTTGAGCCTCCGCCCTTTCGATCTGCTGCCTCTGTTGCCGGGCCAGACTTTCCAAATCGGTTTCCGCGTTCCGCTCTAGAAGCTGTCTCTCTTGTTCGAAACGTTTCTCCTGTTGGTCCTTATTGAACTGCGCCTTCTGCGACAAATCCTGAAACTGTTTCTGCTCCATCTTCTGCAGCATCTTCAATTCTCTCAGCTCTTGCTTCCTGAATATCTGATCGTCGTAAACCTTGCCGTTCTCATCGTCGCCGTAAATTACCTTCGACGTTGTTGTGGTAACCACGACGCCGTCGATCTCGAATTTTCTTGTCCGCTTTCTAGTCTTTTTCTTCAAGTTCATCATCTGTATATCCTCTTTCGTTTTCGCCGATCGTTGTATATCACGATTATAATCGGGCTTTCGACGCAACACTACTTCCTCCTCCGGTTCCGTGGATTGTCCCTGACTTAAATGATTCTCCTTGCTCGATTCCCTGCTATCCTGGCTTATCGTGGTGGAAATGGACTCGGCATCTGAACGATCTATACTTTTGCTCGGCGTGTGCGACCTCGTCGATCCGGATTCGCTTTGAGATCTCGATCCCTCGAAACTGTCGGGAGACAATCTCTTCTCTTTCAATCCTTTGGCCGCTTCCTTTTGCTTCGTCGTCTTTGTGACTTTGTCCTCGTTTCGACCGACCGCGCCGGTCTTGTCGTTCTTTATCAGACCGTTCATTTTCTTCGAGCCTCTTTCCACCTCGTCAGCATCCACGGATTCTACGGTCGTCCCAGCGATAGCCATCTTAGTAACTTCATCGCCGCTGTCGCTCTTTGTGCTCGACCTGTCGATCAGACCAGCTTCGTTCTGCAACGAACTAATTCGTACGGCATCGGGTTTGTTAAGTACCGAGGAATCCTTCACTTGTTCCTTATCCTCCCCGACAGTGACAACAGAAACGTGACTAGTGTCTTGCAATTCGTCTACGATCGGACTGACGATGAGAACCTCGGATTCGTCCAGCTTCTTGCCAATTCTTTTCGAGGCATCGGTCAGAATGATGGGCTGCTCTTGCGGCGTGTATTCCAAACTGTCTAAACTAGGGAATCCATCGTCGTCGGTCGAACTTTCGTTCACTTGCGTTTTATTCAATTCGTTCGCGACGATGACGACCTCCGACGATGGCGATGGACGACAAGATAGGGGGCCAGCCGATGACACAGCGTCGACGAGTACCGGGGGATGCGTTGTTACAACTGTTACTTGGCTGACGTTACTAGCAAGACTGTTCGATAAATCTGGACTGTCAGCTGTAATTCGGACGGTTGATGTATTTGGACGTACTTCTTGCTCGGATTTACCTAAAAGTTTACCACGCATTGATTTGTCGACTGAAATAATGTAATGTACAGCAATACGATTTCTGAACTGTTGACCTTACCGGTAATGACAACTATATTATCACCGCTTCCTCTTCTTGAAACACTCCTGCTTCTAATAGGCGTCGACGTAATCACTGACACGTTCACCGATGAACCTTTCTTCTCGTTACTTCCGCTGTCGCCGTTGTTCACATTATTCTCGTGACTGTGATCTTTACCTGTCCACTTCTTTTTGTTCCGCTTTCCGTCAAACTCATCCGAGAAACTTTCCAACGAAACGTATCTAGAAGATCCCTCGCTGTGACTCTTAACGACCGATTCTGCTTTACGTGCCCCGTAATCCGTTTTAACATTTTCAGTTGAACAAGCCTTAACGATATTCTTCTCGGACGCTGTCGCATTTGAGACTTCTACGTTGGACAACGTCTCCATGGAGGAAACGCTCATTCGCATTTCGGTATCCATTGAAAATCGTTTCTCCAAAACAGCATTCAACTTTTCCTCGACGGACTTCCGTTTCTCTTGCAAGCTCTTGTAGCATTCCTGTGCGGGGGCTTGATTCTTCGTCTCCACGTCGGCTGGCACTTTCTTTTCAATTCTAAAATCATGCACGACGCTGCTAGAAAATGGCTCGAGTGAACTTTTTGAAGTCGGCATAAATGAAAATGTGTACCTGCTGTTTTCTTCTAAAGATGATTGTTTGTTGAACGCTGGCTTGGTCCATTCCTCGGCTAAGTCTGATTTAACAGGGGCAGACTTCCTCTTCTCCTCTACAGTTAATTGTGCCCTCGGTGATACATTTACTTTGTTTTCCATCGACTTCTGCTTTACATCACCTTTGTTCCCCTCATCTGATTTCTGTCTTTCGTTCCGTTCAGGCACAACTTTTTCCAAACTAGCCGGCGCGTTTGGCTTCTCGCGAATCGTGTCTACATTTTTCTGTTCCTTGTCTATTGCTCCTTGATTCGATTGCGACAAATCATGCTTGGTCTCTCGTTCCTGTTTATCGACGTACCTGCGTTCATCTAGCAACGATACGTTACCCTGTTTATCGGAATTCTTCGTGTTACTCTCCCTCTCATCTGTTTTACTGTTTTGGTGCATAAGCGGCGGAGGTGGTGCAGGGCCTTTTTCTCGCGATACTCTACGTTCGTTCGTTTCATTTGTACTAGGAGGTTTAGGTGCCTGAAAATTAACCTGTTGTCAGTATCTAATTCTAAAATAAAATATTAAACGAAGAAAAGAAAAATGTACTTGTTTTTTCTCAACAGAAACAGGTATGTTGTCTTTAGATTCAGCTTTACGTAATTTCTTGTTCCTGTCCTCCTTTTCACCGTCTCTGTTAATCTCCCGTTTATGGCTCTCTTCTTTTTTCGCAGACACAGGTGATGAAACAAGATTTTCCTTATCAGAAACTGAGGCAAGGAAGGTACAAGTGGGATGATCATTTTCATTGACAAATAATCTTTATATATTTTAGTCGGCGGGTAATACTTACTCTTAACATCAGCGTCACTGCGCATAGACGCAGAGTCATCTCCGAGTTGATCCAGTTCCAGAGGAAGCTGTGACGTACGTTGCTCCTGAAATATTATTCACGAATCTATAGTTTATATGTAACATAAATCATTAATTAATGTTACACAGACTGGTTAAACAATAGCACGGCCTCCCAAAAATGATGAAGTACATGAAATGTAAAAGCTATTAATATCGTAGTATAAAAAATAGGAACAATTACTATACATAAATAGCATGGAGTAATGGGCTGTAACTATAAATCGATTTGTACTTTACACAATACCAAATAATACACTCAATATGACTACGAAAAACGTTGTATTTCAATGCAACTAACTGCATTGAAAATAGTTTGTGCGTTACAATTGTAAGAAGAAAGATGTAAGAATAATGGATAACTGAAGCTGTATATACAGAAAAAATATGGATAAAAATTAAACTGTAAGGCATGTATTACATAAGCTACTGACCTGACAAACGCAGGGATGGAGCTGGCGAGGCCCAGGAGAGCCGCATGCACAGCCAAATTATCCAAATTACGATAACGTATATGTTGTGATATCAATAGAATGAATGAGGGAACATAAAAGTAAGTGGAGAGAAAAGAGAACGAGCAGAAAAAAACCCATTGATGTCTTTGAACTTGTAACATCAAGTAGATATTTACATAATATTATCATTTTAAATGGAAATAATTTTGTTGCATTTAATTTAAAAATCAGAGATGTGGCATGCGCGACTTATCTTAAACTCTTATACATTTTTATCATGCATAACGGGATGTTTTACGAAAGCAAGATAAATATCATTAGATAAAGAGTAAACTTTCTGAATGCAGACGAATTTTTTTTCCCTTCGGGCGACTCAAATACAACAACATAATCAATTTGTACAACATAACTTCAGCATTTTGATTAAAAGCAGCTTACCAATACGTTGATACTGTTCTCTGTGCTTTTTCGCCTTTTTAGCCTTCTATCAAAATGAAAGCGTGTAACAACAACGTATATACAACGTTAATTCTGTTCACAAAGCTTTGTGTGTATATACATTGCTACGAATCAAGTAATTGCTATGTGCCATTGGAATACAATGTTTTTGCACGTAGCACGAGTCTCAGTATTTTTACACAGAGAAGTTAAAAATATTATTTTAATTTTAATCCCGCGCTGCCTCCCGGATAAGCAACAAATTCTTAAGAAATAAATAATGAAGCCTACCTCTGTCTCCTCATCGACCAATTCCTCCTCAACGACGTCAGCTTTGTACTCCAATAATAAATCTCTAATCGGTTTCGAATCCAAGTTTCGATTTATAAATGGATGTCTTAGCAATTCGTCCGCTGTTGGCCGCGATGTGGGATCCTTTATAAGTGCTTTTGCTATGAAATCGATGAAATCCTTAGTCCATTTGCCCGGTTGATCAAGTTTTGGTGGATCACTCTTTTGTATTTTAAGAAGAACGCGCATTGGCGACATTTCATGGTTCGGCGGTTCCATTTGCGCAAATTCTATTAAAGTAATGCCAAGCGACCAAATGTCTACCTATACATTGTGAAATATATTTTATGCATTAAAGATTATTCTTATCATATACGCACGAGATACGTACGAAGTTCACGATTAGTTTAACAGTGTCTTACATACTTTAAAGTCATAAGGGTTGTCTCTAAACGTTTCGCATAAAACTACTTCTGGCGCCATCCAATATGGTGTTCCAATAAATGTGTCATGCTTCTGTAAAGTATGTTTATTTTTTGCAGAGACACCAAAGTCGGCTGCAAATTGGAAAATTTATTAATGTTTCTGTATATGTATATAGGGCATACAGTGTGATCGTACATCGATCAATCATAAAGATGCATTAATTTACCTATTTTTACCCCTCCAGCCATTGTTAATAATACATTTCCCGCCTTCAAGTCCCTATGAATGACTTTAGATTTGTGTAAAAATGCAAGACCTTTAATCATATGTTGGCAAATATAGGCTATTTGAAGTTCTGTTAAAGCTTTCGCCAACTCAACCATTATAGAATCGACAGCACCACCATCGCAGTATTCTATTAGCATCTATAAGCATATCAATTGAACAATACAAATATTAATTGTAAAAATTGGCTGGCTTTAAATCTTGAAGAATTTGCGGTAGAAAAAACCATACCCATAGCTTGCCCTCGATGAAATATGCTTCATGTAATTCAACAACATTTGGGTGCTTACATTCCGATAAAATATCAATTTCGATCATAAAATCACTGAGATCATCCTCTCCCTCTAATGCGCACATTTTTGCAGCTGCGAGCTGATGCGTCTGCCTATGCTGTGCCTGAAACATACAATGCTCGTTTAATAAATTAGAGAAATATAATGGTCAAATGAATAAGAATTTCTATAATTGCCACCTTATAAACTTTGCCGAACGCTCCATCTCCAAGTTCGCCTATCATCTCCCAGAATTCCTCTGGGTTGCAATCCATTTTGATATTATTGTATAACTTCTTTTTCTTCGCGTCATTTCCACCAAAGTGGAAAGCTTTCTTTAGATTTGACAAGAATGACATTTTTGCAATACTTATGACCTATATATGTACATGTATAGAAGCTATAGTTCTATTACATTATGTAATAAAACTCAATATTTTTTTTTATCATTAGCAACAAGTATGTACTTTAATACTGCATTTAAACACAAAACTTATGCAGTACACGAATAAATCATTTTTTATATAAAGTAGTTACAAGATGCCCAAGATGATCCTGTCTATTAGATATAATCTTGCACACTTTTCATCTTAACTTAGCTCTTCTCCTCTAATGAAAAATGTTCCAAAAAAGATCCTGTTCAAATCCCCATATTATACCAGGGGATAGTACCAAATCTCTCCCACATCTTGACAATTTCTAGCTGGCTAAAGCTAATTAATAGGCACATTGACCAAATAAATAATATTGCATATGCAAAGAATGTAACCCATTATTAATAATCTTCTGTTTTTATCCTTAATGTATGCGTGGCTGAAACAGATAAAACAATATATACAAATTACAACAGTATAAAACAAAATTAAAAAAATAGCTTCCTGATGCTATTGATTAATGATTATAACATGTGTCATGATCGTTACATCTTCAACGATCTAAGTCAAGTTGTAAATATTCCACTTTATCGATACAAATCATTCTATACATTGTACTGCTTTACGGACATTTTCTACAGATTACTGTATTAATTTCTACCACTTGAATTACTTGCCCTTAGGTTTAAAATATTATATTGGCAATGTTGACCACTTTCCTTATAAATAATATGAGATTCATCGGTGTACAGAGAGAAACAATATCGAAGAAGTCACTGAACTAAATTATGCGAGAGTAGAAATTTGACTATGGTGCCAAAATTGGCTATTACAAGGTTGACACATTTGTGACAAGCAATGTACAATCGTATCTGTCCGCCATCGTTTTGTAAATACACTTTCCCCATCTCGTATGTACGTGTTAAAAGAACGACAAAGGCTATAATTCGTTCAAATAGACACGGATAAAATTTAACCAAACCTTTTGAAATAGAAATTTGTAAAACAGACAATACAGGCATATAATCCGTATAACGTGCATAATTTTTTCGTAAAAACATTTATGCTGTTTGGAGCTTACCAATGCCGATATGTATTTTTCTGTACGCCAAAGACCCGAGTAATCTTCGAAGAATACCTTAATCTTGGTTAAACGAACTATCGACGTAAGCATACATCGGTGAATGAATCCAGTAGCAAAGTTTTTCTATGATTTACTTCCTTTTAAAGTATCAGTTTTGGAAAAAAATCTGCAGTCACATCCTCTGCTCACCTTCTCTTTTAGTTGATCCACCGTTGACGAAATGGGCACACTTCGTCTTGGTTCGTAACCATCGACAACTCATTCAAATCTTTAAATTACACAATCTCACAAACTGCACGGACCGCGTCGGATAATTTACCGTTCCAACTGAAATATTATAAAGAGCGTAAGAACTATCGTGAAATCAGTAAACTAGACGGACCCGTACGTACACGGCCATTTTCAGTAACACACGCACATCACACACTCTACTGTACCACGCCTGGAAGTGACGTAACCAATCGGCAAGTGTGCCCGTATTCTGCAAGAGGTTTTCTAACTTATAAATGCATCCGAAATGCGTTTTTTTTCAATGTCGGATTAAAGTACTCGACGTTATGTTTCACGGGTCTGCGAGTTAACGGTTCTGACTGCGAAGCGAACTGTAATTATACAACATGTAGCAAAACCCCTAATTTATGTTCTCCAGTGATGTACATATATATCTTTGCAATTGTCAATATTCTAATGAAAATATTTAGCTCTTTCGTAAAAATAGTATTGCTACATTTATTGATTCGATTGTTCATATGGAACAATTTAGAACTAACGATTTCCCGATATATCATTAGAGTTACGGAAGACTTCTAAATATATAATCTTATTAAGCAGTACATTGTGAAACAATGCAATACTTTGTAACCGTATGGAAATTTCGTGGAATCTTTATAATTACTATAATAAGTTGCAATATTGCAATAATTAGGTGCTAGCTCATTAATTTTCCACGCACCGTAGTTTCCTTCTATTTTTTTATAAATAACAGTTTTTAATTACATTGACACTAATTTTATATAGATATACAATTAATTTCGTATCTGTACAGAATAATTGCAGTATTACAAAAACGGAGTTATAAAAAAATATACTATACATTTAAAAGCAATAATATTATCTCTGCTATTAGTGTAATTATCTATAATCAAATAAAATATCATACTTTCCTTTCCCTAACATTGTTCATGAGCTCAGAAATGTTGTTATGGAGATTAAAAATTAATGGCATTAAGATTATTATCAACATTAGACTTTCTTTTAAAAATAAGCAGCAAAATACATAGTGAATAATCTGAACAGCGGAAACAGAAAAGAGTCAATGCCTCCAACATAACGCGCAGAAAACACTATTTGTCAAGAACCTAGTAATATAGATATCGCAAACTTTTCCGCACTAATTATTAATACATTGTAGGAGAAGTTCCCCCTCTATAATATTTCTACAGGTAAGATGAACACCGGTGCATCTTCCTTCTTTGCTTAACCTAGAAAGTTAGTTCTGGTGGGGAGCTTCCCCTACATGGTTAGTTTGGCAAAGTAGTCAAGTACTATATGCATTCACCTTCACCTTGTACAGTAGGGATTTACTGTAATTATAATCTACTTTCGTTATTTTACTTGACAAACCAACCCCCTGGAAATATATTTTACTACAAATACAAATATTTAATGAAGGAGGTATTTACTCTTTGCACATTCTCTTTTCGTATAAATATATTTTTCGGACGTCTAAATATTTTAGTGTGACACTGGGTGTCACATAACCAAGCGTAAAATATAGTACTCTTCACAGTTGCAATCATTTATTTCATACATAGGCGTTCAGTAAACCTGAAAACCTCAACTTTTTTTTGATCTAGCTATGTTTAAATCATTTTAGTATCTTCTTGTTGCTACAGGGGTGAAATGTCTGGAAAGGAACGAGGTGTCTTTCAATTGATTTTTAAACATTTTATTGCTTCAATAACACCAAAATCCAAGCAACGCGTATTAATCGGAGAAGATTATTATGGTACAAAGTATTACGAAGTACAGAGCAAGGATTCATTGAGAAAAAATCCAACCCGATACTTTGTACCTGTAAATAAACATGAATATCAACAAGAAATACCTACGGAATGGGAAGCATGGTTAAGACATCGTAGGAAGATTCCACCAGCTGTGGAAGAAATACAAAGAAATTATGAAATGCAAATAACAAAAAAAGAAAATGCTGCTAAGCTAGAGGCAAAATATGCAGGTAATAAATCCGAAGGGGCAACTTTAACAACAGAAAGGGAAGAGCGCAAAGGGTTTCCAATTTATGAAGAGTACAAAAATAATGGGCAAGGCTATAAGATAAAGTACTAGAAGTAGATTAAAAAGAAAATAAATAGGCATAATCTGTACAGAATTAGTAAAATATCTAATAAATATGTACAAACTTTATTGTAACATATAATCGTATTATAATGTATAATTTATGTGTATTATTTTGTATGAAGTATGACCTATGCATAAAACAATTTATTAATACCCTATATATCTATGAATATGGACTTACATATAGTCTTTTATATGTATCAGTTAATCTTTCTTCCAAGAACATAACAATACTAAAGCTGGATAAAACATTCTGGTCATAAAGAATTTATTCAATTTTTAATCTTGGATCGAGTCAAGACTAATGGGTATTTCCTTCAAATTTGCATTGTAATAAAATTAAAACTTGTCCTAATATTTGTATACCGAGTAGTTATAACAGTTTTGTTTGATCTATCGATTTCACTAATAATGAAGAAATACAGGTAAGCAAGAATTAAAATCTAAGTCTACGCTCGTTAATGAGAAGACAGACTATAATGATTGAAGTTCAGCAAAAGTAGTACTTCGGATGCTGACATACAGAAGACCAGTCAACAACAGAGATATAAATTCTTTCTTTCGTACGAAAGAAACCGACGGAATTCAATACGTATCTAGTTTTTCTTGATCAACCAGAAAAATCACTGTTATCAAATAAAGCCTGATCATATAGTTCCCCCTTCACTAATCGTCCACCAAAGTATCGTCCGTTCAAAGAATCCCGTGCGCGTTCCGCTTCTACAAATATTATTTAATATTAGTATAGAACATACACATCATGAATTGAAAACACGTATTGGAAAAACTTACCACTCATCTGTGAGAACTCGACAAAGATTTTAACGATAACTTCTGCATCTTCATCATCTTCCGATTGTCGTTCATTGTAAATAATAACTCTTTCTACTACACCGAATTTCGAACATTCATCTTGAATCTCTTCTTGTAAACTTTCATCAACATCTTCAGGGGCTACCATATTTCGTAAAATTACAACGCGGGATTCCACTTTGCGCATAAGTTTTTGCATAACTAAGTGACGAGCACTTTGTCCTTTGATTGACATATTTTCTTGTTGCTGCAACGTTTGTGGCTCTGTTTCCTCTAACAATTTCTTTTGCAATTCTTCTTGCTGTTTTTGATGGGCTGCTTGCTCTTGTGCCCGCCTCATTATATCGGAATTTGTTGCAGTTGTGACTGGTATCTAGTAATAATTATAATAATATAATACAAGTATGTATATAAACCTGAACTGTTGTTTGTAACGAATGTATTAATATCTTGTAGCAATAAGAAGAAATAGTGGAAGAAAAATCTTACAACAGGTGTGCCTACTATCGTAGGCGCAACGACAGCTGGAGGTGGTATGACAACAGGCTGTCCAGGTATCGGTTGTATTATCGCTGGAGGTCGAGTTAAAGTTTGCGGAATAGCTATGCCTGGTGGAGGTATAACTGGTGCTACTGTTGCTATAGTTGGTGGTGCCATTATCGTTGCAGGTGTAATCGTAGGTCTTACTATACCAGGCAAAGCTGTGCAATAAAATTGCATATATGTTAATGAGAGATTCAGGAACCAAAATGGAAAAAAGTATCAAGTTATCTAGCTTGTACCTTGATTTAAAATCGGTGGGGCAGCAGCTCCAAGTTTGGTCAAACCAAGAGCAACCGCATTACTAGCTACTGCGTCCATTGCCTGAATCTTTGCTGTTGCAGCAGCAGCTGCTACTGCTGCAGCAGTAGGCATCATACTGGTTCCACTCGGCGGACCCATAAGAGCATTTGGTGGTGTAATAGCTCTGCCCACTCGTAAATATTGGCCACCCAAATCGAATAAATTCATCGATGCGATAGCTTCCAAAGCGGCTTGCATCGTTTCGTATTCTATGAAACCGTATCCTTTATGTCGATGAGGTGAGCTACCTTGCGCCAGTTTGCAATACGTGATTGGGCCAAATGCTTCGAATACAGATTTAATATCGTCCTCAGTTAAATCTTGATGAATGGACGCGATGTAAATGCGATTATAGTGTTTGCTTTCTTCAGTAATTTCATCTATAACGGACTGGGCTTGCGGCATATTGGATGGACGGCCCACGACCTATAAGAAAAAATACAAAGTCTCAGAATAATTTTCAATAATTAAAAGAATAATATTTGTAACGAATCTGTCAAGAAGTAATTTTTAATTACAGTGACTAGAATTAGGACTAGGATCAGGAGATATACTTTCTTTGACTCGATACGACATTTAAGCGAATTGACAAATAGCATCTTTCAACTTCAGTAATGTTAATAATCGCTGCTATTTTATATGCAACTGATAAGAAAATGTAAAATCTATGGTAAGAATCTAATAGAATCGTTAGAGCAAGACTTTTGATCGAAGCGCATTTTATAAGTAGAGCAATGCAATTCAATCAAAAGAAATTTCATATTGGATAAGGCTAAATAAAAATTTGCCGACCTCCGGCGGGATGATAGGATTGCTGGGGGACAGGAAATTCGTTATATAGGTACGTCCCGCTACCTTGATGTTACGTCCACCAATCATGACACCATTCATTTGTTCCAAAGCAAGTTGTGCTGCTTCAGGTATCTCGTATTCGACGAATGCAAATCCTTTGTGCTTCTGCGTAACTGGATCCCAGGACATGTTGATCGACTTTATAGGACCAAAGGGCAAGAAAGCTTGCCTGATGGTATCCTCTTTTAATTCGAAACTGATGCTGCCCACATATACCCTGCCATACAGGAATTTTATTTCAGTACACAATCACAGTGCATTACATGAAATCGAGACTTTTCTTTTCACTTTTACCAATTATTATTAAACGCGTACTCACAACTCTACCCTATTATGATTGAGTAAAAAAACTGAAGACAATTTGTTAACATTTGTTGAAGAAAGAATGATGAATTGCTGTTGTTTGAAAATTTCTTGAATTTAGTTGTGTGCATCGAACAATATAGGAAATGAATTCTGTGGAAATTGGAAGAGTTCTATATGAAATTCATAATACTGTAAGTACTTGAGTTCAATCTCGATTCATGAAAATGAAAAAAGTCTGTAATATTTTTGTACATGTAGAATAATGAGAAGGATAAAAAATATTTTCTACTCAAAACGGGACGAGTCTCGAGGACGAAATTCTGAGGGCTAAGACAAAGAACAAACAAACCTGCACATGAGGGCGAGAGCCTGCTGTCTCTGCACCTGATTCCGTTGACTAGCCATTTGCTGTAACACAAAGGACCATAGGCCTTCTATTGATATCCCTCCCCCTTACATATACCATGTCTCGTTCATCTCAAAAATCCCCCAAAGCTCTTTTACCATTCCACCTTCTTTGCTCAACTACTCTTTTCCTATTACTATTGTTTACAAACTTTTACGAATAAGAAATTGCTAGGAGGAAAATTTTAGGGTCCTTAACGAATTGCATGTAATTCCACTCAAATAAATTAGGTATATTTCAAGCTAATTGGAGTATTTAAATACATATGACATATGTATGTCTCATTGCATTGAGATAGCAGTTCAAAACACTCGGCAAAATTGATAATTGAAGACAAACGAATTCTATTTCCATGTTGTGCTTGTATCTAGAACACCAGCGTCCAGATTATGTGGAACGGTTTGCATTTCCATGGAAAACCCATAAGAGGGTATTTTAATGGGAATTTTTAACATTGTGTTCCAAATACAAATCAGCAGTGAACACTAGAAACTTTCTTGGAAATCTCCTGTGCAACCAGAGAAAAGTCAACGTAACAGAGAAAGAAAACGTGGAAGAGAGAAGAAAAAAGAGGAAGAAAGACAGATAGAAAAAAAAGAAAGAATAGTCGAGCTCAGAAGTAAATATTAATTAATTTTTCTTAAATCGTCCAGAGATTCATGCACAAAAACTTGTCCTCCTTCGCGCTGGTACAGCTCTGCTCCCGCCGACTACTATCTCAAGAGATATCTAACCTTCGCTTACAGTAGTAACTCAGGGAAACGTTTAGGAGTGTTTGATCGTAAGGCGGTTTCGTATCGTTTCGGTCTTGACTTGGTTGACACTAACCTGCACATTAGCAATAAAACTTGCTGCCGCAGGACCAACTTATTCTTCTGCGGGGAGAAAAAATCAACCGATCAGAGTCATGTTCCAGTGTTCGTTTTTTTTTTAAATTTCTGTTATGTTTTGACTTTACTCGCTCGTTACAACGAACACAGGTTAATATTTTTATAACATTTAATATTACTCGGCGGGGCGAGCTAAATTGCAAGGACAAACATCACTTTAAGACACTACAGACATATTTTTCACAAATTTTTTTGATCATTTTCGTACTATTACTTGGCAAAGAGCTAAATAGAGGAAAGAATATAAATCAATGTTTTAAAAACTAATACCTTTTGAGACAAAAAAGAACCCCCATAATTGTAATATACGATTTCGTAAATGTATACATTAAATCCATTGGTCATTTACACATGATATTATATTTTAATTTTAATTTTCTTCGTTGCATTACATGTACATGTTGATTGTTCCTGACAATCCTATTTAAAGTAATAGAACAATTAAAGCTTCTTAATAATAAAGAATTCTGTAAATGTACAATGGAGATATGAAATGCATGTTAGGCGAGTAAAGTTGGCTGGCATCATGTTTGAAAATTACCTGTTGTTGATGCGCGAGGGTTTGCTTCATTAGGACCATTTTGATGCTTTGTTCCATAGCATATTTCTTTGCTCTATTTACTGTATCCTGCTGTTCAGATGTAACTTTTGGTAGCCCCGCGCCCAGGATGCCAGGCAACGTGAGATATTTAGCTCCAGGTCCTGCAACAAGATCAGTACTAGATATAGCTTAAATCATCTTTCATCAAATGACATTCTAATAAACTTCGTTTCGTCAGATCTTATCAGCTATTATGTCCACCAAGTGATTATCTACTCTCAATACAACTTCAATTGGAGTGACAAATTTTGATTATTGTCACAGTTATATATTTTCTACATCATTTGAAAGAATTTCATTTCTTAGATTATTTATCCCAAACACTGTATCTGTTAAACTACAGCACTGACTACGAGTATTTCAATATTACATACCGGCGACAACTTGTCCAATTTGATTAATATCATATATAGGGCCTGGCAAGAACTCTGATGCATTTCCTACGAAAAAAGTTAGCATTAGACAAATCATTAAAACGTGATATCAATTAAATTTAGTACGTCCACCATCACACGTATATACCCCTTAAAAAGCCTTGAAAATATTGCTATACACAATGATATTATTCGCTCTGTTTTGCTTTGTTCTGTGATGATAGAGGTACCAGAGTACAATTAGTAATTTCATGACCTACAAATTTGGTTTCTCAACTTTTCACCTTGTTACTTTTGATTAAATTAAACACAATTGCAAATATATATGTGACCAATTTTTAACTGAGGCATATCTAATATCTGCTGTACAAGTATGTTATAGAATTCTTGTAATCATAATTTTGATATATCTGTGAAAATTTTCACAGAAAGCTAGACGCGAAAGAAATGACTTTAAAAAGAGGTGAAAAGAGTAAACGATGTCGTGCAGCAATTCCCACGGTAGAACCGTCCTCCGAACTGTAAATTTCACAGAAATTAGAACAGTCAGGAACAGTTGTTACAGTTTCACATAAAAATGATAGTTGCATGTACACAGTTACAAGTGTACAATTCCTTTCGTTTCTTTCACGCCATTTAAATGAAGATTGTTTTATACGTTGTAAGTAAAATGGTAATAAAGTTTTTGTGAAAATAATATGAAAATTCAAGAGAAGCCACTACAGCTGTTTGTACAAAAGAGTTTTCATTTAAGTATCATTATTTTACACTATCAGCCCCAAAAAAAGACTACCAATAACTAGATATAGGTTTCGTATGATCATAACCAATTTGGTCTGCTAGTCTCTGAAACAGAAATCAGAACACGTTGAAACGTTTCTTTCTCTCTTTTACGACTTTTGCAGTTTCACGAATTAATACTATCAGTTCTGTTCGATCATTTGATTAACGGCTAACCGTGTTCTGGGCTGAGCAATGATGGTTGTGCGCAAACTATCCGAGATTGAGGCGACGCACAAATCTGTAAGCACAAAGCAAAGGAGAATACTCTCAGTGCATTTTCTGCGCCATTTTCTTACACTTTGCCTTTTCCAACCTATCAACGCAGTTATACCCTAACAAATTCTGTATAGCAATGGCGATCCTAGGTAATAAAAACCAAAACAAAAAAAAAAGAAGAAACTCAAACGATCAACCTTTGAAAACATACTTTTCTTGTACTGTACAGCCTGCTTCAATAACTTCTTTTTTTCTCTGGTTACAACAGTACTTTTTTTTCTTTTCTTTTATATAAATGGGCATCTTACCTCTTGTTCAGACAATAATAACTAATACTTGACGGACTTGAAGAGTATCTTGACAAATATACATCGCCATTGCATTGCCTATTTATAAGCCTTGCATCTTGTATTTTGCGTTTTATAGTTAGAAAAGGGTAAATAATTCATGTGTGTGTAAATCGTTTAAATCAAGTTCAACTAAAAACAAGATCCAACACACAAATGTGCTCCAACAAAATAGCATATACAGGCTTATAATTAGGGTGAAAGAAAACTACCCTAAAATGCTGACCTATCTAATATACGCATCATATTTGGTACTCGACAATTGATGCTGTGTCAGTGGGAGTTTGCAAAAACTCTGATTTGTTCAGTTCAACGAATGTAGCGTTCTCTTTCTTTGTTTGGCGCACGCTCATGATCACAGCTCAGTCGTAGGCCACAGATTCTGTACTGTCTCTCCGCTGTAACATCTCAGAACAGAAGGACAACCATACATTAGTTTTACTGAGGGTCAACGGTCACCTATTACCCTAGCCTACCAATATATATTCTGAAACTGCAATAGACCACTCAACACTTATAGCTTGCCAGCATTTTAATAGAAATGCTAGCATCTGATTGTCCTAAATAAATAATATATGTTTCCCTTCGTCATTTCCTTTGCTTAGAAATATATTATGCTTGCTGTTGTTTCTGTGTTCACCGTCTTTTCCAGTCGTACGCTTAATTGTACAGTTTATTAGCGTATATATAGGGGTAAACACCTATTTGGCAATTTTAGCAATGTACCTTCAACTTTAGGTTTCTTGTTTGGTGGTTCCACATTATTCTGGGACGCCGGTGCCTAAGAATACATAAAATATTATTAAGTTCACAATACAATCACACGAACGATTAAATTTTGCAGTACTTTCGTTAATCAAATGTATTTCCCTAATTTTTATTAACATACAATTGCGCTATTACAGTTAAATTAACTCCGTTGCAACTTACGTTATCATCGAAGAGCATTTTACGTTTCTTACAAAAGGCGTTTTAAACAAAAAATACGAAAATACAAAACTTTCGTTTACGAAGTTTATGTTTAAGAAAGTATTTAGTAAAACATAAGACTTAGCGTTGCCTAAGTTAAACCAATATCAACAACGTCATCAGTTATAATGCTACATTATTAATAAACAGCAAATTACAATTGCACTATTGTACTCGTTGCACACAGAATTGAACAATATGAGTTACAATACATTACAAGCGTTTTACAACCGCCATCATTGTCCGAACGATACGCCAATTTTTATTTATTCATTGAAGCTTTAAAGAAATAATGATAACGATTGACTTACCATGGCCATCGCTCCGTTCATAATTTTCAGTTATCCAATAAAACGAAATCAACTTCTTTTTTAATCGTAATTTATGAAACAAATCTCATCCGCGGACTTGAGACAAGCAACTTATACATGCGAAACGATCCAAAGCTTGCCTTTACGGAAGTGTTGTAATACTATACAAGTCAACAATCACTCTTTATTAAAGTGTATGCAATTATCTGAATAACTAATCAAAACAAACGATAGCTTTCTTATATAAAGAAAAATTCCTAACAACTAATCCGATCTTTAAATATATTTATTCTCTATTTTTATATTAATATTCTTTACTCCAAGTCCTTGTACAACCGCTGCAAGTGATTCATTTCATTGATTCTATTCATTCAGTACTAATAATCCATTTGGTAAGAGTAGTTTCACTAAAGTCTAAACATTTCGCGACATACAAAAAAATTATACATATATATGTCCCCCTTTGTTGCCTTTGAAGGAATGTTTCTAGAAAGGGATTAGCAATGAGAAACGGATTAGTTGCAATGACTGTACTGCACTTATAATTTGACCATGGTAGTATATTGTCACAATTGTCAACACATGTCCTAGGTCCTACGGATAAGAATTGACGCGTTTTCTTTGTTAACAACTGCAAATTACAATGGATTCGAATAGTTTTCAAATTAGATTAATTAACAAAGAAAAGGTAAAATAATACGGTATAATTCATCGTCACTTACTGTACATTAAACTATACGTATCTTTGATGCACATTTAAACGTGCTACATTGTTGACTCGTCACATGTAATTTCGTTTACAATGTTTAATAATATACGCGTCTTCGATTAGCAATTACGTTTAAAAGGAGGATACATGACAACCTATTGTAGGGCAAAGGGCTTTTTGCTGTTCATTCATTCAAGGATGGTGATACCATTTTGGAAGAGAAACCAATCATTTGTTGCCAATTCGCATGGAACTTAGAGTACGGATACTTGGCATGCGACAACTGTTTGAGGCCTTTAGAAACAGCGGAAGAAAATGTACATAGGCTAACTGGGAACACAACGATTATATTACCTCATGGAGAATGTTGCGAAACAAAGAAAGAGTTAATTACAGAGTGCCCCAGCTGTGGCACCAAATATTGTAGTATTGAATGCCAAAACGAGGCTTGCCTAAGGTAGTATTATAATTTAAACAATTATTATAAGCAGTAACCGAACAACAATGATAAGACGAATTATAAAAATTCTAGATATCATAATACGTTATGTTTACAATCGAGGAAAAAGGATGAATCTAATCCTTTGGTGCAATTAAACGAAACATGGAAGCAAATGCATTATCCACCAGAGACGGCAACAATCATGCTGTTGGTCAAAATGGTGGCCCTTGTTAATCAAGCTAATGTCAAAGAGGAAATGCTGTCCACTTTCTCACAATTCTGTCATCGTACAATGAACGATACGCATGAAATTGCGCATAAACTACTGGGAGAGAAATTTATTGGTGAAATCGATGTGCTCAGACAAATGATGCAGAAAGCTGTAAACACAGAAAATACAGCTCATGTATGTAAATATAGATACAACTGAAGAAGCATATCACAGAATGTAAAATTGTTTCCATTTCAATCTGCAGTGGTTTACGCCAGAAGGCTTTAAAAGTTTACTAGCACTGGTAGGCACAAATGGTCAAGGAATTGGTACTAGCGCGTTTAGCCGATGGGTTAAAAATGTATCTGCTTTGGAGTTACCAAGAGAAGAAAGAATACAGGTTGATAAATTGATAGACAAAATCTATGAAGACATGGAAGAAGGTAAATTATTTGGCAAAAGGCAAAAGTTTTATGGCAGCACAAATTTTATTTTAATGACAAATATATTTTCAGCTGTCGATTTCTTTTTAAACAATGAAGGCTCTGGTCTATACGTCCATCAATCTTCAATAAATCATAGTTGTACGCCAAATGCAATCGTTGAATTTCCATACTCGAACAATGTGTTGGTTTTGAAAGCAATACGCGATATTCAACCTGAAGAGGAGATATGTATAAGCTACTTAGATGAATGTTGCCTAGAAAGAAGTAGGCATTCTCGACAAAAAGCCTTGAGTTCTTTATATTTGTTTTATTGTTATTGTAACAAATGTTTGTCTCAAGCTGATGATTCGGACGCAACATCAGAGGATGAAACGGACGATGATCAGATGTCCAGCTGAAAATGCGACTTTTTGTACATGTAAACAAATGAAGTTTCTAATATTCATATGTATTAGTGTATATACTTCTCATTTAACGTGAATTTACAATAAATCTAATGATCTTATTAGTAATATATGTATAACATTACCAATTACACATAAACATCAATATGGTATGCTACAAGTCGGATTCCCTTATACAATTTCAGCCATTGTCTGATGCATGTGTGCTAATTTTAAAAATAATCTTCAGAAATAAAGAAGTCCACGCGTTATTCCAGGTAAGGATTCTGCTTACATGAATGTTTTTTATTTATCATTTATGTTTTAAATAAAATATAACAATGTTTCACTATGCCATTACTATATCATAATTACTACAGATACTAGGTCAATTTATATTATTATTAAGGATTCTTTTATTGTACTATCTTACATTTCATTGAACGTAGTACAGACTAGATTATTATGCGTACTTTTCGTCTTGTCCATTAGTAAAAATCATATAAAAACTATTATTTTGATTAAGGAAAAGTCTATTCTTCCTCTTTTATTTTTTTAAGACCAGTTACTGACTAATATCTTAAGTTCCATGTAAGAACCTCTAGAAATTCTATCTAATTAAAGCTTAATTGCACAAACTACGTCAATGTCAAATGCTTTGTTGCAATTATTTGTCAATTCAAAAATTTTTATCGATTTGTCTTTGAAAATTAATAAATTATGTTATAATTAAAATAGTAAGCAGGTTTTACCTGCATAACTAGCTATACGTTTGTGGCTTACGCACTAGAAGTACAAATTGTTAATCATTTTTAAGGGTTAATTCGTTCTTTCCTAATGTCATTATATTCGAAATGTAGTAAGGTGCAGGTGTAACAATTATTCGCCGTTCTATCAGTCTTGTTATACACCCAGCAATATTGCGACTACGAAATTCCCACCTGAAATGTATAAAATTATAATTGTTGAAACTCTATGAGCTTGCATTATTGTGTTCTTGTGCAGAAAAATACTTACGTTACACGTATATGTTCGTCTAATAAATCTGCAGAAATATCCCTATGCGATACAGGTGTACTAGGTCCATTTATAACAATTAATTCTAAGGTAGGAGGATTATCTCCGAAACATTTCTCTGCATATTTTTTTCGTTGGTTCTGTTGAGTAAAATCTGTGCCTGTTTCTCTAAAAAAAGAAATTTATATATATGTAGACAGCAAGTATTATATGTAATTCAGTTTGTGCAAGCAATTCAACTGGATATTACTTTCTATCGGGAACAGCATCTTTGTACTCCAAAGTTTTGTTAATATTTTCAAAATTCATTGCTCCTTCTTTTTTCCTCCAACATAATTCACTCAATGATTTAAGATCTCTGCCCATTAATTTAAATCTTTTAGAATCTTTGCAACCTAAACTTGTTATGATCGCATTCAAAATATCAGAAGCAACGTATTTTCTAGTACAGAAAAAATACTTCTGACCCATGAATAGAGCAAAAAAGATTGGAGTTGCACGTTGATTTTTTCCTTTTTTACTTTTACTTCTGTCTTCTGTTAGGGAGACGTATGTAATACCGTTATGCACATTTACTTTTACAAGAATTTTCATGTTTAAGTTATCGAAGTAATCCCTCATACTCGTCTGAATTTCTCTGCTTTTAAGGTAACTTGTGGATTTGTTAGAACCTATTAACGTGTAACCATACCATATTTTACGATTACTATGCCAACTTATGTCTGAAATATATGAATGTTATTAACAACTTACAATATAAATTAAATAGAACATGTATTAAGTAGGTGGTAAGATTACCATTCAAATATAACGTAGATAAACGATCTTTCAAGTCATTCTTGGATAACATTGTTTCCTGGTTTACAAAAAGAATAAACATAATACAAGAATTCACAAGATCAAAGTATATAACTGTTTAAAACTTACAGCTATGAGTACTTTAACAAATTCAGCAACATTGAAGGATGTGAAGTTTTTGTGACGTTTGACTAATTCTGATCGTATATCGGTCCATGATATTTCAGGGAAAGATGGGATTACTGCCGATTCTATTTCTTCAAATTTAAACCTTTTAATAACATTGCCTATTTCTTGCTGTACAGAGGCAATCGTGGCTGAAATATTAAAAAATAGATATACATTTTTCTTACAATGTCAACACTCGAGTATTTACATATCACTGCCTTGTGTCATAAATAATAGGCGAGAATTTCGTAAGATTGGGAGACACTAACCGATTGACATTGTGGAAAAGAAAACTATAACAACTCTTAATAACAATTCAACTTTACAATCGCACCAAAATTCACAGAACCCTTCCTTCGTATAATCATTTGAAATTTATTATGGTCAGATGTTGCACAGGCGCATATATGGCTCACTAACTCCCGCCCAAACTAGAATGGTCCTCTTTACATGTATCGTATCTCGGATCTACTGCACCAATCGCACAGAGGTAAAGATAAAGTTCATTTCCACTGGATACATTTAGAAGGGAAAAAATATTGAATTATATGCATTTGTTAAATTTCAGAATGCAATAAATAACTCTATTATTATTGCCGACTGATTAAAAGGAATACGCGTACATTATTAAAAGGACATAACAATTTGTAAAAAATAATTGACCGCGTACGAAAATCCTACGAAACGTTGAATGCATATAAAAATGATAAAATTCATAGATGTAAATAATTGGCGATGTTAATTAATAATAGAATTCGGGTAGTGCATCTCCCCACTACCAACAGAAAATGATAATACGTAGAATAACGGAAAGGATGCATTTCCCCAATGCAATACGCAGGCGTAGTATGAGTATGCGAGATTATAAATTCAGCACTGCCTAACGACTGTGTGAAGTTGTCACGGTGCACTTGTCGCATGATGGCGCAGTATGTTGTCCGTTCAAGCACACCGGCAGCTTTTTTATTACTTGTTTTTATGATATTCAGTTTAGTAAACGGCAATGTATTTACAAGAACGATAACATCTGATGCATTAAGTGTAAAATCAGTGAATGTCTTAATTGCAAAAGAATATCACAAGCGCGAGAACGTGTCCATTGGCTCAGATTTCCTGGTTGAAATTCTTGGTTCCGGCCTCGAGAATAATGTTTCATTGCGTTGGTCGCCTACATACGACGATTGCAGTCCGAATAACGAATTAAGCACAATTTGGATAGCACCAAATGGCAGTCGTGCGATATATCAGTTTGTCCATGTTCCTAATTTTAAGGTTACCACGATCTATTTTTGTCTGAGAGTCGTCAGCAGATTCGGCGAAACATGGACCAATCTTGGAAGCAACTATACTATCACGCCTCCAGTGCGATCGGTGTAAGTTAAATATTAGATAACTATATCCGAACGTCGTGAAGCATAATTCTTTTTTCGTGATAAATAGCAATAGACATTTATTATACGACGTAGCACCGTTTTTGAACACGATAAAAGTCCCGATGTTATCGACAAGAACTTTTACCCATAATATTGTAATAACTATGCATGTCGCGAGTATTACCACAACGCAGTTCTGCTCTAGAAGGACTTCTTTCATTTAAACTTCGATTTCCAAGGATTTTTAATTGATTGAACAAAGGTCTCAGAAATAATAAGGAATCTTCTTCTCATCTTATTCATTGGAATCTTCGATTCGATTTCTATCATTTGTATTTCAGAGTCTGAACAACATTTAAATTTGATCCCTTTTATGTCAATTATTCTCAGAAAACATTTTCGTACACGCCGTGCCGATTCGTTACACAATGACAATGGTGATCCTGGAAATTTATTGACTGAACAAATCTATAAGGATGTATTTATTGAGGGATTACGAATTGAAACCTCGGACAAGGATCCTAGCTACAGAGAAGATGGAATTCCAGAGATACTTGCTGGTAGCGGGGCAGTTATACGATTATTTGGCTTTGGCTTCACGGAAGATATGTTGATAACTTTCACAGATGAACCAGCAGAGAGGGGTACTATTTGCGACAAAATTAAAAGCAACGAATTTTTAGTAAGAATTTGTATTTTTCTCCTCCCTCAGTATACATTTCTTTGTAATGCGATATAATTGGTTTAAAGTATGATTGATACATGTAGGTGGAGAATGTACAAAATAGTACAGCGACCATCAGAGTGGTGTTACCTATGGGTTCACCATTTTATGTTTGTGTAAAACAACCAATATATGGAAAAGATGGACCAAATCTTATGCTGTTTAAACATCAAGGCACTAAATCATGGAACACTGTAATTAATATTTTCAGCGATGCCATATATTGAAAGGCAAATAGACTATCAGGCAGAACTACAGTGTTGATTAAATTTATTGGAAACATTTATTTGCAGATACATACATACGAGAAATTCCTACCACTTTGGCTTAGCATTGTAATTATTCTATTGTGTCTTACATTTTCTGCCTTATTCTCCGGCCTGAACTTGGGGTTAATGGCAATGGATAGAACAGAGTTGAAGATACTTTGTAACACAGGAACAGAAAAGGTAATTTTCTTTTTATTGCAGTAACAAATAGAATTTCATTGCAAGTCTATTAGAATTTTATGATTGTACGATGATTTATGCCTTGAAGGAACAACAATATGCAAGAACAATACAACCTGTGAGGAATCACGGGAATTATCTGCTATGCTCAATCTTATTCTCAAATGTTTTGGTGAATTCCATCTTCACTATTTTGCTGGACGACTTAACTTCTGGATTAGTCGCTATTATCTGTTCTACCTTAGCCATTGTAATCTTTGGCGAAATATCACCGCAAGTATGTATAGACAGTCATGTATATACATTTATATAACATTGATAAAGTGCATAATTTATAAATACAAATTGTCTAAACAGATAAGTTGTCTTATATTTTAAGGCTATCTGCAGTAGACACGGATTGTGTATCGGCGCAAAGACCATTTATGTTACAAAGTTAACTATGATAATAACATTTCCCATGAGTTATCCTATAAGCAAGCTTTTGGATGTCCTTCTTGGGGAAGAAATTGGAAATGTATATAATCGCGAGCGTTTAAAGGAATTAGTAAAGGTGAGTAAAACAAATGAAAAAAGGACTATATATTTGCTTTTATACGCACCTAATATATTCTTTTCTATTCGCAATTTGAAGTATATATTTATCAAATCCATTCCCAAACTTTTTACTCTTATGATTCTTATCAAACGAAGTGTGGATAGGGCAGATAATTACACTGACATCTAAGTTCAATCATATGTAGGTAAGATACAAATCTACTGACGTTTGCTTCAACTTCTTACAATCGTCAAAGTATATGTTAGATTAGTTATCATTGTGAAACTTAAATAAGATAACTTTACACACTTATAATACTGTGCTAATTTAAGGTGAACTTATCTACAGGCTGTATTTCTATAAGATATACGTATTGACGTAGATACATATACTTTATAAGTATGTTAGCGTAAAGAAAACTAACTTATGTAATTAATTTCCATTTAATTTTTTGCTGGTTACTCTACTTCTGTAATCTAATAACATCGTTCAAAACTTTGATTGAAATATGTATTGTGAAATCATCAATCACGTCAACGTCGTTACTTGCAGGTGACAACAGGGTACAATGATTTAGAAAAGGATGAGGTGAACATTATTGCTGGAGCATTAGAATTGCGGAAAAAAACTGTTGCTGATGTAATGACAAAAATTGAGGATGTATATATGTTAAACTATACTGCTATTTTAGATTTCGAAACAGTATCAGAAATTATGAAATCAGGTTCACTTCTTTCATTCATAGTTATGTACTTCTTAATTAAGTGGTGTAATTATATTATTTATTATAAATTTCTAGGCTTTTCTCGCATACCGGTATACGAAGGAGCACGGACAAATATAGTGGCAATGCTTTACATTAAGGATCTTGCATTTGTTGATCCAGATGATAACATGCCATTGAAAACGTTGTGCCAATTTTATAAGAACCCGTGCAACTTTATTTTCGAAGATGTTACATTAGATATTATGTTTAAACAATTCAAAGAAGGTTAACGCTTTTTACATTAATCGTAGTCGTTATACGATTTTATGTGTTTCACTTGTGAATAATAGAGATATGCATATTTTTCTAGGTCACAAAGGGCACATGGCATTTGTTCAGAGAGTTAACAACGAAGGTGAAGGAGACCCCTTTTACGAAGTAATAGGGTTGGTTACATTGGAAGATGTTATAGAAGAATTGATTCAAGCCGAAATCATGGATGAAACCGATGTTTTTAGTAAGATCCTTATATGAATTGTATTGCGTTTTCATACTTTTGTGAAAGTACGTAATTGATTTTAAATCTGTTTTCTTACAGCGGATAATAAAACCAAACGCAGAAGACAAGCCAGACACAAAATACAAGATTTCACCGCGTTTGCAGAGAAGAAGGAAAATCAACGGATTCATATATCTCCACAATTGACATTGGCCATGTTTCAATACTTGTCCACGAGTAAGTGAAAGTAATTTCTTGTATTGATGTTCAAATTACTGTTGTATTACTGTGAACTGAGAATAATTTATGATCCACAGCCGCAGACGCTTTTAAGTCCGATATCATATCGGAAACTATTTTGCGTCGGTTACTTAAACAAGATATTATTTATCACATCAAAGTGAAATCCCGCGAAAAGGCAAGAAATGATCCAGCAGCCATAATTTATCAACAAGGAAAAGCGGTCGACTATTTCGTCTTGATTTTGGAAGGCCGAGTGGAAGTTACAGTTGGAAAAGAAAATATGATGTTCGAGAGCGGTCCATTTACGTATTTTGGTTCTCAAGCGCTTACAGTCAATGTCGGAATTGGTAACATTTGGTTTTTTCATTCGTTCATGACATTCGCCTTAGATCTGCACGCTTACAACAAATACTTTTTTAGCGGAATCACCGACCAATACAAATCCTCAAACAGTTGGAAGTATACAGTCTATTAATCTTGATTCTATACTACGGTATACGTTTGTTCCCGATTATACAGTGCGTGCAGTAACAGAAGTGTTTTACGTGAAAATTAAAAGATCGCTGTACTTGGCTGCAAAGCGTGCCTCGCTTCTGGAAAGAAGCCAAAAAGATTCATTACCTGGTCAAGAGCAATTTGACGATGAAATAGAAAAGGTTAATTACATGGAATACGCATAGCGTATTATATACGAAAGAAGTCACATTACTGTTCTTACATATGATTTATGAATGTTTAGTTACTGCACTCATTGGACGAAGACGACCATAGTGTACCAGAATCCCCTGTGTTGCCGATCGACAAAGAAAAGGAGTATAAAAGGAAAAAGGAAAAAGATCCTGCACCATCTCCTGTTCATAGCGCAACAGCACCAACTTCCCCTGCACCAGTTAGTGCTAGTCCTGTTACACACTCGAAATTCATTTCCTCATACAGCGATCATAACGGCAAACTAAAAAGTTCGCCAGCAAAGGTTGGGCTTTACATAAAAATCTTATTATCTATTGCCTACTTTAAAGATAACGGTGTGTAATTATTTTATACTTTTCAATTTACATAACAGTCCATTGTAATAACGAGCCCCGATGAAGCGGAACCTAAATTAGATATTGAATCGGAGATTCTTGCGCATCAAGAAGTGAATGAAGTTATGTCTGTAAAGAGATTAATCGAAGATGAAGAGAGAACGAATCTCCTGCCTAAGCAAGAGGACTCTTAACGTTCGGGGAATAGTCGACGATTTGAGAATGCGTCGACATTGGCATTGCAGGTACCAAACAACGAAGAGCAGGAAAAGCCTCTATGACATACAATGCTATCGTGGCATTAGGTACTTAAAAATTAGTTACATACTTATCGCAGTACTAATCGATAGTTGATCTTGTGCATCTTCAGTTTTAAATGGTTGATGATCTTGAAATCATCTGCGCTGAATTCTAGCTCGTTAAAATTGAAATGCTCAGGGAATTCGTACGCATTCAATTTTTCTTCTATCTACGTAACAGTCTAATACGTAAACTGCAATTCGAGCACACATTCAATTTTAAAAATCTCTCACCTGTTTCAACATTGCATCGTCTTTTTCTTTTGCCCTTCTCCTTTTCTGCTATCGTTTCCCATTTTTTAAAGAATCTAAAGACTGGTGAATTCTGGTCATCGTATGAAATTCTATAATTTGTGCATCGAAATCTGCTATATGTTTTTTTAACGGTTCCCCTTTAACATTTGTAAATATGACACCACCATGCACCTTCTCTAGGAACAATACTCCTGAAGTGTGTATCTCGTTCTTAAGAGAACGAAATACACATTCACATGACATTTATTGGTAATTGTATGCGTATGGTTTTCATTATTTTCTTTATACCTTGTAGAGTAAAGGAAATTTAGGGAAAAAATAAGCGAGTAATGGAAACTATTTAGCAAAATGTTTCTAGCTGTTGTAAAAACAATGAAGAATAGATGTGTGAACCACCAATTAAATTTTATCAATTTCTTAGTCTATTCATTCAAATCGGAAGAATTTTCCACAGATTGCTCGATTGAGGACATGTGATAAACAGGAGGAAGGAGTACAAATACAGGGAAGTGTAATGCGAAAACAGTAAATCATAACAAAACATTTCCTGAATATGCAGGTATCTTTGAAACGGTATGTTCTTTGTCAGTTATCTTACATTCGTTGCATCATATTTGCTCTACAAGTGTGAATAATGTAAATAGAAAGAACCGGCTCTTCATGTTTGTAATGGATTATAAGATCCTCGATATACACGCGCGCGCGTGTGCACATCATACGTATATAAGCACCCACATATAGATACATACAAAAGTACGATAATTCTTCATATTTTTATTCAGTGTCTTTAATGCATTTTTATAGCAAATGAATATAATTTTTTATAGCGCAGTTCAAACATTTGTTCATTGCAATTCACTCTCTACTTTGTACAGAAGCAATTGAATTCTTTCGGTATTGTTATTAAATAGTTATCAAGTAGCTGTTCACTTTCTCATAAAGTTTCACACGCTGCGTGATAATTCTTACAGTATCATAAGAATAATCGTGTATTTTGGGAGAAAAAAAGGAGGAGGAAATGTGAAGTGATAACACAACAGTACAATCCTTATAATAGAGATATAGAGAATTTCAAAAAGTTCGATATTTAATGATATACGCCTAATGTGTTTTTATTTTTTATTGTTGTATTCTTATTAATATACAAAAAAAGCAAGTTTGCAAATATATGATACCTCAATCAACACTTGTACATATCTTGAGTTTGGAATCAGGCAAGTAGACTAAAATCATGCTGTATCAATAGGAATTTCAAGTTCGAAGCATCCCTTGTAAAGAGATAATAATAATTTTGTAACAGGTGGTCAAGTCTAAGAAATAACGAATTACTATGAAAAGAATCTACTACTGGTTTTCCTTAAAATAAGAGTATTCCGATCAGTGTACTTAATCTAAGAGATATAGAACAAGTTTATGATCATTACTAAGATAGCGACGAAATTCACAAATCTTCATTTAAATCATCCCGACTTACCGTTATTCCTTCTTAAAGATAAATATATAGACTATTACTGCCATATTTTTTATACTTACTAGTTGTTGTTTCAATGCTTATTTTAGGCAGTTACTCGAAAACTGAATGATAATACGATTTCACATTGTAACATTCTACTTGCGCGTGTGCATTTCGGATGTAGAAGAATGTTCCAACTGTAAAAAATTGTTCAAATTTATTTTTTTATATATATATATACATACATATATATGTGTGTTTATTGTTTGAAGAATTTTATGTAAGCATATATGTATTTGCACGTTTTGTGTAATTTTGTGGAATGCTTTCGTAAATATGAAATATATTATAAAGCTTTAAAATATATTCGTATTAATACATTACGTGCAAATTAATGTTAATATATTTGAACGCACGTGTGATTTCAAATCGAAGATAACATAGTGTCGTATATTTTATAGCATTTACTATTCTTTTATAGTTTAGGTTTTCTTCACTGTTGATAGTCTTTGTTCTCACTTTAAAATATATTTGTTGTGCGTAATATTTTTACGGTTCATTTAGCCATGATTCATCGGTTTAGTGACAATCGAACATACATGTTACCATTTATTTATGTTTATAGTTTTTGATACAAATTATTAACAATGTGTTTGTATCCGTGTCAATTTTAAGTTATAATCTTTTGCGATTAAAATTGTATCTTGTGATATATGTTAAAATATCAATGGGATATAAGAAACTCGATTAAAGAAAAAGAAATATTAATTTTATTTGTGTTCACTTTTGTCAACTGATTTTTTGAACGGTGACTAACATTGCGCAATTGTACATCTCTTTATGATTCTAAGTAGATCTACTGTTTACACCAATAGCCTGTTTACAGTAAGAATTACATTAAAATACTGTTCTAGACAGCTGATTGATCTTCCTCACAGTTTAATTCTTCAATATTTTAAGATTTTTCTCCAAAAGAAATCGTACATACATCCTAGTATTAAACCGATATGGCCAACATTGCTTTATGACAAAGAGATTATTGCAATACTTTCAACAACGTTGTATAATGTATACTGTATGATATACAAGATCGATGTATATTAATAGATATGTACATTAAAAAAAGCAAAGAAAAAACAAAGAGAAATAAAATGCAGTGTCAAATATTTGTTAACGTATACTATATTCGCAAAATAAAGATACAATTTCGTTTTCAGTTCGTCAATGTTGCTCATTGATCTTCCTTGAAAATAGAAAATAGAAAAGCACTAATGTGTTTGCTGTAAATTTTCGACAAGAATAACTCTAAGCTCTTGTCATGGTTGAAATATTTAAAGCTTGGTTCGTATACTAGATTTTAATTCAACAATTTAACCGTTGAATGTTTAAAAACATAACTGTAACGTTTAATAATTGGTGCAGTAAATTTGATATCTTTTATCTTTTAAGTATTTCTGGCCCTGCCTACTTTGTTTTTCGTAGTTAAAAAGTGTTTCTGGCAAAAGGGCTACTCAAAAATGAAGAAATATATGAATCATTCTATTTAAGAAATTAAATAATTAATAAGCTTTCTTGTAACATAATAAATTACACTTCGATAACTATAAATATCACCTGAAACATGCAGTCCACATTTTAGACATTGCAGAATCTGTTTCTTACATTTCTTTTAATTTCAAGCAATTTTTTCATGTCCACATTCCCTTCTTTTATAAAACCTTCAAGCATGGCTATTCTAGAATTGATAAAAGTCGAATCATTTACCCTTATTCCTCTCTTTTTACTTTTATCCAAGTGACGGTTGTTTACATAATTTCTTATAAGACACCAAGGATGTCCTTCATCCTTTAGGGTTATTAGATCTATTACGAGATGTGAAAAATTTGCAGCCAGGCTTCCTGAAATGTGAGTATCAAGAATGGTTTCTTGATCTCCTGTTTTCTTTGTGCAAAATATAAACCGGCATTTAAATTTTACATTGAGGACGATCCAACTGTTCTTTGGTAGAATATTGCAGACATTTGTGGACAAGAAAAATTGATTGGTTATCCTACTTATCACTATTTCAGGGCACAGCTGTACCTTATGTCTATGAGCGTACAAATTTATCTCCTTTAATTTATCTTCTTCCATTGTTAATTCCTCATTCAAAGAGTGTAATTCCCGGGTCCTTTTGTAAATGTTATCCATTATAAATGATACACCGTTTAGCATGTTAGGATGAAGATTGATAAAGGTATCGTTCTCCATTGATAACGTCCTTTCTACAGCATCTATTGAAAATTCTATTAACTGCTTGTCCTCTGTCAAACCCAAGATTATTCTAGGATTATAAGTTTGCAAACAAAGGAAGCTTTTATCTTGGACACTTGTTTCTTGAACATTATCAATTAATAACTGTTTTTTTGCGTAATGTAGTTTGGATTTATCCGAATAAACAATCCATAATGTATCTTCCAACAATTGACTGAAACCAGCGCAAATGGCTTGTATGCTCGTGGTTAGGCAAATTTTCTCAAAAACAAGTACGTCATCTTTTGAATTCATCACAACAATTGGATCTCCATTAGTAAGAAGAAATAATCCAGCAATTTTGCAATTTTTTGGTATAGGTATTATATCCCTAATGGAATGAACGCAGCTATATATTATACGCACTGTTTCGTTTATCAAAGTGAAAAGTTTTACTCCATCACTGATTATACATAAATTTTCTATAACAGTATTGTCATCTGTTAAGGCTTTTGTAAAATGTTGGTCAACATTATCTGCACTTAATGGGCAGATGCATAATGATGTTGAATCACATTCCTTAGAGGAAAGTTGAAATAACACTTTGTTTGTCATTTTTTGCTTATTATCCAAATAGAGGTATTTATTTCGTGGTTTTAACACTTCATAGAAAACAGTCCCCATTCCAACAGCACTTTTACTGAGAACAGCGAATTCTCGATGCCTCGAAAGTTTGTAAATACCTTGTGGCATGCAAATTACAAAGATCCGACCAATGTAGCATAATATGGTTCTTATTGGAGCTGGAGCTGTCAAAACTTGGAGAGACATTACGTTGTCGTGCATGTAGGGAAATATTGCAAGTTTATCTTCATTCCAACAGAAGCAGGTTCTTTCACCATAAAACGTATGAACAATGAAATGTTTGGGGGCGAAGTAAATATCCGTCGCAATATACATTATTGTCTGCTTAGAATACTTTTTACTGCGAACGTTGGAATAACTATCTTCAACTTGTTAGTTCTATAATATGGCTAATACTTGAGACTAGGTTTCGAATCCAAGGAATCGAACACAATGATCATTGTATAAGACAATAATATTTTATGATCAAAGTACTGTACATGTTCATATTTTGATTCCCATGGCGAATGTTTCAAATAACAGATGCACTAGCTTTAAGTTAATCCTAGTAGGGGATGAGTAACAGGTCACTCAACAGATTTGTGACTATCACATCGACCAAAGCTTCTGTCCACGTATCAGGTATACTCATTGCCTTAAACAATAAGTAGCGTGTAGGAACTTCAAATGCAAAGTTCTAAAGCGGGAAACTTCTAAAAATAAACCTACGTCTAAATAATTAAAGTTCTTTGAATCAAAATTGCTTCGTTTGTTGATCGGGCACTGTTTTAAATCAGTGCTGCCTTCTGTACACAAGTGCGTCAAACTACTAGTGCCTTTGCCATATCTACACCCAAAGCTGGTATAAAAATTGAAGTTGCCTTTTTCTCAGTCCAATGCAATATTATAATAAACTTAATATGGCCATTTATTATTTAAACTATTTCTACGCCGTGTAAATTATTTTCTACACAAAAAGACATTTTCATTTTTGCAGCACTTTCGAATGTAGATATGGCAGAGGGATGATTAGTTTTAGGCACTTCTTTATAGATGGCGATTCTCTCGACCGCTTTCAAGTTTATCTCTCATAGTTGAGGATAGCTCCCGCTTGTAGTTACTGTGGAATTTTCAAACGAATTATTAAATTGTTTGTAAAAAACAAACAGCGCATAGAACATTTGCAAATCGGTTGTTATCGTGTAGCAGAATGCCTTACCTTCATGTTAAGCACTCGATCATTATTCTGGAGCAGTTAGTAGTCGAGTTATTGAGACGACCCAGAGTGCATTTTTACCGATTTTTCAATTGTTAATAACTTTTAAACCACAAATCTCATATTGTTGAAACTGTTGGAGCAGATAGCTATGGTTCGTAGCTTTTATTTAAGATAAGTCCGGTTAAGAAATCCGCAGTAGAAGCCGAGAAAAACGCAATTGTTTAACGATGTAATCCAGGAATTCGGTTTGGCGGTGCGCGAAACTACGAAAAAGGCCGCAAACGCGAGATGGCGTCACATACACGATTACCGACATATCTTACCGACAAAATATGTAAAAATTATCTCGGCTTCTACTGGGCCGATTTTAATCAACAATGTCTCAAAAGAAAGGGAAACGAATAAGCTACAGGGTAAAAAATACCCAGTTGCTGTATCTATGTGCAGTTGGCCGTAATAACAATTTTAATTGTTTAATTGATTATAACAAATGAACCGCAGGTGGAATAATGTTCGCACCTGTTGCAGATGGTAGCCTATGCCCCTGGCTTTAATTTATGTCGCTTGGTCATTGATGTAGCTGGCCTGCAATTCGATATAAAAACAATTCTTTATAATTTCGTTAAACAAATTTAATTATTTTGCGTTCTGCTGGGCCTGGGACTTTAATCAACGAACTCATAAATTAAATCTCCTCCGTTGATGAGGATTACAGCTTACAAACCTGTTCCCCTATGTCCGCTGCTTGTTATTTCACGGGGCATTGGAAACTGCACGCTGGTTTTTTCGCAAATGGAAATAAAGTAACACAAAACTCGAATACTTGCGAACATTTCAACTCTTTATTTTCTCTATCCATTCCATACTTGTTATTATTTTACTTATTTTTGACTAATCAGTAAATGCTTATTGTCACGTGCGTCAGAGTGCCTATCAACGCTGTTGCTTTAAAAATATATAACTCCTTCGTATTTAAATTTGTCTTATTCCAGAATTTACTATCTGTAGCGACAGGTGCTGGTTTTACCTCCCCCCCCCCGTTGTTTTTTAAATATGGTAATACGGTTGCAAGTTTTTAGAAACAAAATAAATTTACACATTCAGCAACAATTATGTTCCTCTTTACTTTGTTACCATAGTAAAATGAATAAATGAATTTTATTCAATTTCTTTTGGAAGGGAGATTCAGCTGATTTTTCCACGTATGCTGGATTATTTAGGAATTTTAGTTTGTATGGAATATTGAGTTACTAATAATCGATTAGAGCACGCATCGGTAGACACCCTGATCAGTGGTTCTTCATGGGAATTTATGGTGATCGATGGAATGTGTTCCATAAAAAAATACAGCTAAATCACGATAAACTAGATTAACCGTGAATGAGAGTTTCGGTGAATCGTCTTTTTTTGTCCTCTCTGGTTAATAATACAATTGTGCAAAAACAGAAAGGAAGAATTATTGTCTCGATCAGTCGTTTTAATTATATACCACAAACTTGTAGAATTTTAAATAGCAGTTTATATAATAAATAAGTGGAGCGCTTTACGATTTGTTAATAGCTCATTTATCTAGTAACGAACAAAGGCCAATTGTTAATACTTCTTTGTCATTGGAATTGTAAAAGGAATATTAGATTATTATGCATACATTTTGGTAAACTTATTCCAATTTTCTGAGTGGCACAAAATATTTTTTTCTATGCACTTGAAGAGTGTTGATTACATATTTGGATCTTTATATGCTGACCGTTCGGCATAATACTTTGAAAAAATGGAATTCTTGATTAGAAAAGTAGACGAATCGTCGAGGCTGGTTTTCTTATAGATGTTACTAAATTATTATACTTTGGGATCCTATGCGCAGACGCGACAAGACTTTTCTTCAGTTAGGCGAGATCAGGCCCCAAAAAGAGCACCACGTAGAAAATACTTGGTCCTAGAACGATTTCACTACGGATATGCAGAAATTTTGTTCCTTATTTTTTGTACGTACCAATGGAATGCTTTTTTAACACGAAGTTTTCGTTAAACACTTCTCCGGATAAAACTTTAATAATGTTTCTTGCAGAGTCAGGCAAGACATCAAATATTTGAAAACTTTCTTAAATAGAATATTTAGTCCCCGAAAAATATTTTAAACCGTGAAATGATTGGAACTTTTAGAAAAAAAATGCGACGATACAGTAATTATTTTGAGATCAATAAAAATGAGCATATTTGTAAAAGAAATTATACGTGCCTTCGAATATTCGATACTCCCTTTTTAGATATGCTTAGACATTAAAGAATGTCACATGATCGTCGCATTTTCTTTCTTGACTCTCCAATATATTTTTGGAAATATTTTCCACTTATGTTCCACTATATCCACAACCGTGGAAGCAGAGAATTTACTTGGTGTATTATTTAATTTGTCCCGAAAGGTCCGTGCGTCGGCAGTCTTTTCAGAAATCGATATTCGGGAGAATTAAAGCGTTTGCCTATGATAAAGAACAAAAATCACAGCACGTTAGCAATGGCTGACTTAAATAACGAGACTATAAATCTTAAGAAAATTCGCAAAAGGCGGTATAGATTTTCTAAATTGGACAGGGCAATCTTACGAGCTGCCTGATATTTTTCTTTCTTATTTCTTACTAAATTTAATTTAAAAAAAAAGAAAGACAAAAATATATATATATATATAAATCGAATTCTGCAATTCCTCATTGCATAAACAATCTCGAACAGAATCCTTAATCCTCAACTGGTACACTGCGGCCTAACTTTAATATTTTCATTAATTCATTTCACTTGTATATTAACGCATTAATTTTTCTATGATTTAAACCGTTTGATACAAGTCGAAAGTAAAATGTACGTGCTTACATATCAGCTTAATTTCTATTGATGGAAGAAATATAGTCATTGCAATATTTACATTATATTACCGTTATTATTATGATTATAGTTTTAAAGAACGCAAGTGACTGAACTCTACGATTTTTATAATATTTAACAAGCAGAATAATGAGTTTTATATCTTCCATCAAGTACAAGTATCCGTAAATGGCGAATTATTGTTGCAAATATTCTAGTACTAAGTGCACAGCGCAGTAAAACATAGAAACTTGGTAAAAATTCAAAATACTTTACTCAGAGTCCATCCTACCAGTTGAAGATTGAAAGTCTCACCATACACAGGACAATATTTCACAATCACTCATTCACTTAACATACGATATCGTTAAAAAGTACAATAGAAAATGAAATAAGATAAAAGGAATGATTTAGAAGGAAAACAAAAAAAAACTAGGAAACAGGCTCAAAATCGCCTTCTATTCTAAATTAGAATTCTAAATTACACAATATCTCGCTTAAAAAAGTATAAAAGCCCTAAGAAGATTCGTACGGTCGTAAGTTTGCACTGTTCTTCACAGACGCAACGAAACTCTGGAATTGAACAACATGCGTTCATGTCAACTCCAAAAACGAATTAGAGTGGGTTCTGAGGAGGGGAGAAAGGAATATTCGAATGGCCAGAGTCACCTGAGTGGCTGTCCGCTTGAATTTTTTTGTTCTTGTGGAACGAAACTGCTCGGCGTGCCGAGCGACGCAACTTTATGGGCTATTTTTATGATGCACGCGCCAACAATAGCGGCATTAAAACACTGTTATTGTATTATGCGATCGAGTGCCAGCGCGTTATAATTTTTAGACCCTTCGTTCCTTTATTCTTTTAACGAACCGAATGAAAACTAATCCCGATCGAAATTACAATAATATATTCTCTATAATTCGTTTCGATCATTCTGATTTTCAATATACTCAATTTCATTCCATACAAATATATATTAGCATATACAGATTTGTAATTATGAATCGTATATTATATTATAGATTTCAAGAACTGCTTAAAAATTCAATACAAATTAATTAGTATATACACGGATGCATATATTAAATATATAATTTAGTTGTTTTTTTCCAAAATGTTTAAAGAGAAAGAACGAACAAGGTAGAGACGACCAAAGACTCTGGAAACTAAACCTGCTAGTTATTGTACGTACTTCCACCGCGAGTCTGACTGTGAAAATTATTATCTCGAAACGACGGGCCGAAAAACGTGTATGATGATGATGACAAATGCAGTGCAATGAAACAGACACATTAATACTACAATGTCTTTGTCGTGTCATAGGAGACAATCGAACGCATTCGCGTATCCAGCGGAGGGAAATATATAGTATTAATTCTTCTCTACATAATTACTCGTTGGCGCTTTCTTATGTTAAAATACAATATTTCTTTGTGGTCATTAGTTATTCATAACATTGCACCTTCGCTGGAAACGCGTTGACAATAAATTACCGCGGAAATCTTGATATCAGTTCGGCAAGGATGATGACCGGACAAGAGAGAGTGTCTATACGGTTGCCTGCTACCAGGCGCACCGTTTCGATATGGCTGCCTCGAATCGGGACGCTATTTTGCACGCAGAAAACAAAACACTTTAGGAATGTCTAATTACATATACCAATATTGGAATAATTTTGTTCAATTTCGAATCTATTCAAGATTTAATGCTTAAGCTGTTGTACTGTGGTAATAGATGGAATTAAAGTTCATTCTTGAAGAGACATATTACTGTAAAACAAAATATACGCTTTAAATAAATTCGAAATGAAGATTTGAAGGAAAGAGAGTGTGTTTCTTCACTGCGTTTGAGAATATATGGTAACGTATAGTTCTCTTGAAACCGGAAGTCATCCGTGTGGAGGCTGAAGATCCGTTCTGACTGCGGTTAGACCTGAGCGGGTTTCGGCTTGCCGACGACCAGTACTATTTTTTGCAGGAACTTCGTGACGCTTACTGTAAAACAATAGTTATCGAATTTTAGTCCAATAATTTTCGCGCACGAGGCATTCTAGAGAAAGAGATTAGTTTAATTAATACATCCTTTCGATTCTATGCGTAGTCGTTGAATTCGAAAATAAGAAATGTCCTCCTTTTCTTTTTATAGAAATTAAAATGAAACAACATCGCGAACATTTGACTGTTTATGGAAAATAATTTTCTTCGGATATTTGAATACAGCTTGTGCACCGTGTAAGAACATGGTACGAGTTAGTGTGCGTGGTGCTGATTTTGTTAGTGCGGCATGCAAACATAAAATTGAACAATGTTCGAACAAACACAATTTAACGTAGCGAACAAATTCTTATCAAAGTATTTAAACACGACGATCGAAAATTACGAAGTTAGGTAATAAATATAAAAGAAATATTTCTTCCCGTTCCAATAGAAATCTTTTTCACGTTTAATTAAAATTTGAATAAATAATATCGATGATAGGGAAAGTCATGCAAAGTGGCGGAATAGATATTCGAAATTGCTTACGATGCTGATTAAGAAAATGTAGAAACAATAATGTTAAAAATGTACAACATGCATGATAACAGAAAAGCAACAAGCTTGGACGATTTGATGGCGGAAAACTAGGGATGCTAAGCATGCGTGACATGAAGAGAGTAGAATTATGTCATAGTGTATCATTTTTTTCTCTGAACCTTGGTCTTTGGTCCGACGACTACCATCATCTTCTGCAATGTTTTGGTAACGGCGCCTGCGGGAACAGATTGGGTTTAAACAAAAACCGAATTTCAAGTAAAACTTTTACAACAATTAAACAATTCAATTGAAAACAATATTTCGATAAATAAGTAAAAGGCATAAATAAATACTACGTTCTAAATCCTTAGCTAGAGAGATTTTCTCTGCTAAAAGACTTTTCTAATCGTTATTTTCCAACAATTTTTAACGTCCTAAACTTACCGACTCCTTTCTGGAAGAATTTCGGCTTGTTTTTCCACGCTACGAACACAAAGTAAACCGGAACGGACGAGAAGATCATCAGGCAACCGTATCCTAGGAACAAAGTTAATGACACGGTTAGATTGGTTTCAGAATAGTATTTTTGTTCTCGAGGAATTTCCTACCTGTTTCTACAGGACTGGCGTACATGGGCACAATGGTGACGAAGAGAGTGGCTAGGATGTAGACGATGGGGAACATAAGGTTCACTTTGATTGGCCTTGGCAGATTTGGTTGTGTCCATCTGAGCCACGGTAGACAGACTACGGAAACACCTATGCTCAGCTGCAAGAAAACAATTTCCCAAGTGTCTAAATTGTTCTTTTTCCTTTCATAATACATAGAACAATGGGAGTGGGTAATAAGCGGGTGCGATATCAATTCGATAAACTCGAGCCCTATAATACAATCGAATCAACAAGAACATACCCAGGTAGCGAAGCCAACGTAGTTGATGAGGGCAAAAATGTCGGAAGAGCAGAGGTACAGCATGGACAGCAAAGCCTGGAACAGATTTTGTTTTCCATTAATACTCTAACGCTGTCGAGACAAACCATGGATCCCTAGCAAAATAAATACAGTCGATTCATAAAATTTTGTTCGCGGCGGAAGAAGTGTACGAAAATTGCCCATATGAATGTACCATGCTCAGGACTGCCGGTGTAGGGGTGAGCCTTGAAATTTGAATCATTGTCAATACTTCAGGCATCTGACCCTCGCAGGCGCCAGCGTAGAAGAGCCTCGATGATGTCAGAAGAATGCCATTTACAGCACCAAACGTGGAAAGAGCCACGAACACCGGTATTGTCCACGCGAATACGCCGAATAGCCGGTTGGCGAAGGTCTGAAAATAAAAGTGTACACGCAAGTAAGTAAAAGTGATAACAATTATGTCGCTACGCTTTTCTATTCGTTTGTCGAAAAGCTTGGTAATCGTTAAGCAATAGAAAACGATGAAAGAATAAATTGGGGATGATTGAAAGAAAATGAATTAATAATCATGCAAAACTTACCACAGCAACAGCCTCGCTTCCCAATACTTCCACTGGACTCAGCGTTGTGTAGAACGCCATGTTTGCGAAAACGTAGACAATGGTAACGAGGACACACGAGATTGCAATAGCTCTTGGTAAATTTCTAAACAATAAATAAGCAAAAAAATACAAATACCCTAATATCGATCATAAAAGCATTCAAAAATGATATTAGAAGTTGTTGAAAATGGCTCTATCGGGAATTCATTGAGAAACGAACTTTTACGATCCTTTAATTGAGACATAAATACGCCGCACAAGATGTCGCAATTGCTATTCATCATTGCGCGAGATTTGTACATATTTCGTTCATTTGTTATATTTATTAAATGAATGGAATTTAACGAAATGGTCAACTACTTACTTGACCGGGTCCTTCAGCTCTTCAATGATGAAATTCAAGTAATTCCAGCCATTATATGCGAAGAGCCCCGAATAAAAGCTGAGCGCTATCGACGTCACTTCTGTATTCGTGTTGTCGAACGTGAAATACTCCGTATGTCCTGCGAAACAAGGATAAAGGTAATCGATCAAATACCGCCGGCCATTCAAAGGAATGCGCGTATCGTTCCTTTCGCCATATAACATATATCTCGCAATATTCTGACAAAGAGTTGAGGTATTCGTGTATCGCGCCGCCAATATAATTAACTGCACAGAACATCAATCGGATCGTGCATGTAGATGCACGAGATGAGTAAATGAAGAAACAAGAATTGACGTAAGAATTACGCGAGAACTTAATCACGCGATTTCCTGAGGTAAAACCAAAAGAAAGAAGAAGTTCTCACGTTCGATAATTTGGCCGTAGGGGCAATTTAAAGACCGTGAATAGGTCAATAAAAGTGATTCCTTGCACGCACACCGTGCATCTGGAACCGTCCGCGTCTTTAACCCACCTTTTTGATTGGCCAAATTGTCTCGTCCGGCAAGTGAAAAGACGCCTAACAGTCTTACACTGGCTCGAGAAGGTGGTGTGGGCGGTGAAACATTAACGCGAGCTTCCTCGTTCTTGCTCAAGAAATTGCGGATATAGTACGGCTTTTTGCGCGGAGCAAACGGGCGGCCACTTTGCACGGAAAACAATTTATAGCTGCTCTAAAGTAATATCTTTTTTTATTGTCACGAGACATTTTTCGAAACAGGTGATGATCTAAGGGGTTCAGTAACCGTGGCGACTTTCGGAAGAAAAGAAACAAAAGTTTCTTCGATCCTTTCATCCACTATCCGTTGGATCCGTTAAAACTCTTCCCCGCTGCTGTGTTAACAGTGACGGCGCAAAAAATGAAGCAATTTCGACGACCGACTGGCCACCAAAGAAACTCAATTTACACCTGGATGAAAGTCGAACCGACGCGATGGTTGTTGGTTCCCATGCTTGCGTATACATGGGGCAAAGGATTGAGGAAATGATAGCGCATTATAAGGAGAAAGCCAACCTTAGTTGTTGTTTCGTTCGCAAGTAAAAAGATCAGTTGAATGTTCGCGGTATCGGCGGGGAAAAATTGATGGAAAATTAATGAATTTAGTGTTCAAGCTCACCGGTGAACAGCTGATAAGCCCCCGCGAAGATAATGATGAAGAGCGCGAGCAATTTTGCGTACGTGAAGATGTCCTGCACTCTGGTCGCCCATTTCACGTCCCAGCAATTGATGAACGCCAGTATGCCTGGAAGAAACGATACAGAATTAGTTGTAGAAAAAATCAATCGGAAGACAGTGTTTGAATAAAATTATATTATCAATTAATCTCAGATCATTTTCTAACACCGCGACCCTATTGATCATCGGATAACATCATTTCTAGTTACCACTAACGGTGACCTATTCTACTTGCATACTGTACCTACTTGAACCTGAAAGATCTCTTCGAATCATTTCGTACGATTGAATGGCCGGTGAACCGCTCATTTGTTTAGGGAACTACGTCAGATGGATCGATAACATTAATGGCATATATTTTATTTCTTGAAACCGGTTGTGCACGCTAGTCCAGCGGTTCAGACTACCTGGCACCAGTTCAACCAACCATGACCACGCCAGGGGTGCAATCGATCATGCATGGTTATCGACCTGCACCTTAGAGAACGAGAAAACGAGGGTTTCCCTTCAGATATGCCGAGGCATTTAACATTTTCCGAAAGTTTCATCGCTGCCGAATATTTGTTTCGGTGTCCATCGCTGTCGCGCGATACAAGGAGCAGCAAAGAGGAATTCGAAAATAATAAAGTATCTGGACAACAGATTAAATAAACGCGTCGTTTATTATGCCATCTGTATGCAGATGGCGGACCAAGACGATTACAGTAGCAAGTGGAAATTACTGAGAACGCGTTTCAGACGATTCTTGGAGACCAGAGGTACAGTAATACAGTAACAATATCCATTGTTACATAATGGCCAAGTATTTCATTATTTCCATTGTCACGGTCCCGCGTGGCGAAATTTCTGACGCAACCAGCCACAGATTTTACACTTTCAAAGTCCACGAAGATTGTTCTTAAAATGATCATACGACGGTATAGTTATCGCCAGTTAATCGATTCTCTCGATTGCCACGTAGGAATAGACATAGCTAATCACGTATAATTTCCTTGCCGCAAGCTCCTCTATAGGAGTTGCCCAACGAGCAGGAATTATTTTCCATCATTGGACAGATTTTTATATTCCCATCCGTTAAATCTACCAACAGATTGTGCATCTTATTTCTTGGCGCGAGAAAAGGGAAAGGGGGTTGAGTTCGTTGGAAAAGCGACGACCAAATATAATAAAACGAGATCTGTCGCCGATTCATAAAAAATGACGCAGCGAAGAAAATGTTAATTTTTAACCGGCGAAAATTCTGCGGGGTGACTTTTTGCAAATGGAGTTGCACCCCTAGTCGATGGGGATTTTTGGTTCAGCCAACGCCACGGCTAGGGGGCTGGTTAATTAAAAAAAATCAGTGGAAGAGGGCTCATTGATCTTTGGAGGAACGAATTCAATTGTCGGGCCACGAAAAAGATTCCTCCTCGTCCTTGAAGGATTCATCAGCAAAGAAAAGTAAGAAATGTCGACTGATGCAACATCTCGAGGAATATCGCGAGACTTTCTGCCCCGTTCCCCTTCCTCATCTTGGTTCTTCCTTCTCGTGTATTCGCCAAGTGCTGTCCTCCGCCAATGGAGCACCATGACAAGTGGCCTAGTATTTTATGGTGGATGAAGAATGAAATCGACTTAGATTGCGAAATAGTATTAAACAGAACAATACCCATTTCAGGGGGATTTAAAGAATGAATTTCGAGATTGCAACCAGAGTTGACGCAAAGAAAGAAAGAAAGAAAGAAAGAAATATATTCAACGCGTACAATTAGTTTCTGATTATTTAAGCCAGTATGCCAGTATGCCAGCCGAAGCCTGGAAGCGGCTACTTAGTCGTAAAAATATTCGATCTTCTGTCGCGTACAGGTACGTTCGAAAATTGCACCAGAAAATTATTGACCAGTTTTAAAATTCCTGTATATACCTTGAAGGGCCTGCCTCCAAGGTTTTGAATAACGGTGGACACGCGTGCGCGTATGTATAATAATTGAAACTTCTTTGAGCAAAGCCTTTTAACATCGCTGATCCTCCACGTCTTCCGTATGTCCCTTCTATTCGCGTCTCTCTGTCTCGGTTCCCCTTCGTTCCACCCCGGGAACCCCCTTCGACGAATTATGCTGTTGCGGCTACCAGTTGACACGTTATTAGAAAATTACGTTTAATCGCAATGGGACGTGATTGCTGGCCCAGCTTTTTCAGCCGATATACTTATTGCCTTGCCACGGCTCGTCTTGGACGACGCCAGCTCGATCGAGTGATTCGATTTCATTGATGGATATAATATATCGATGCTACTCGAGGCGGTGTCAATGCCTCTGTTTCGCGAGGCTATTAATGCATAAGTGACGAGAATCGTGCGACGCACCACGCCCTTCTATTATATTTACGCGATTGTTAAAGTGGCCGCGACGGGGTGGACAATTATTGAGAGGAATTAACGAGAAGAAGAACCGTTGGGAACGAGCAATTGCTAATAACAAGCAAGCCAATAAAATATTGTCAACCTCGAAGAGAAGAAATGTTCTCCGTCATATTTGGTTCAGCTTTAAGCTTTACGTTTATTGCAAACCTGGAGATCGTTCGAGCAACGGCAGGTGTGCACCTGGATATTTCACCGAGCGACTGCACGTTCGACAGAATCGATTTCTCTCGGAGCCTAATTATCGATCGCCATCACCGGACACTGGTTCCAGGAAGTAATTTTCTGCAAGTGTCTCGATTTCTAATTCTTTCCCTTGAATCGTACCGCAACTTCGTACCATACCACGGAGGGTACTGAAATGAAGAGAAGAATAAGGGTGGAAGTTAATTCGAGTAAAACTAAACCGTCGCAAAGGGAGCGCAGAAAAGGTAAAAGGAGCGCCACTCTCAAGATTTCATTCGCGTCGGGAAGGAAACCGTCGTCGACGTTCCGTTCGCCCACTGTTCGCGGGTCGATTCGACGGAAATTAAACGAAACTCGTTTCCCTCGGAAGCGCCGCGCTTTCTCGCGTTATCGGAAAATCCTCTTCACTGTTCTACCCGCGCACATTTGACGCAGTTCCGGCTAAAAACCGCTTCCGGTCGCCAGAAGATTACTGTTCGTTTGCGCGGCTCTAATTAACAGCTGAACGCTCGACGATTGATCGACGATGAAGAAAATATAAGATGAGAGCCGAGATAATAGCGTCGAACGATTATCGACGACCAGGTGGTTCAAGATAATCCTATGCGTCGATGAATAATCCGCCGAGAGGATGCAGAATGCGTCCGCGCGGTTTTTACAGGTCGGTAATTGTGATGGTAATAACCTGCCCCATTAACGGATAATAATAGTCCCGAGAATAAAATAACATTATGCCAGGTACGCGTAGCATTGTAAATATCCGGCAACAAAAATACCTCCACGAGTAAAACCGCGACAGTTCCTTTTCCCGACGAATAAGGGCGTTGCGAAATCTGCGACATGCCTTCGTGCCTTTCGCTAAGCAAAAGTGGAAGGTTTGCGAAGCATGTTTCGCTGCGAAGGTTCCGCGCGACTTAACTCCAATTCTAAGCCGCGTGGAAAGCAATTTTTCGAATGCGATTCTTCGGACGCAATTTTCATTCTGACGGGAAAACGAATGAAGCGAGGAAGTGAAAAAGCGAGCATGTATATCTATGGAGACGTGTGGCACTCGCGATTCTGTAAGGCGATACATCAAATCTGGAAGCGGAAGGACAGTGTCGACCACAGGAACACGATATCGTTTCTGCGGTATTCCCCTCGTAGGATTTCCCAAAAATACGCTTTTTCCGTTCGTCCCGCAAGGCTCATCGTGATTCTGTTACTTCCAGCTTGTGGGGAAGGGAACGAAGCGTTGCTGGATGTCATTTTATGGCGAAGCTGATCTTCAAGGGATATTCTATGGGAATATTTGAAGCAGGTGTCCAGATTTTGCAGCATTGCGCAATTAAATTTAAAGTACGATTCACCTCGTATCACTTATAATTCTCATTCAACCCGTCAAGTTTAAACGTAGACGATAGTTTCCTCTAACGGTTAACTAGAAATCGCGAGTAACGACGACGGACACGGAAATTCCGGTGACACGATTCGCGAAAGTGATCTTCTCGTGAGATCGCTCGAGATCGTTCGTACGTCACCGCGATTCAAGTAAAAACAGGCTCTGTTTGCGGAACGATCTCCTACAATTCTTGATAACAGCGTGCAGCGTTATGTTTTATCTCGTTATTACTCACGCCAGATTCTTGTTGAAAAGGTAACAGCGGATCGAAGGTCGCCATTACGATCGCCACGAATGCCTACTGTAATAGAATCGAATATTTCTCCAACGAAGCTTGGCAAATTTTCATTGACCAAAAATTCAATCCTTTCGTTCGACGGACGATCAATGAAATTGAAAGAAAAACGGGATGCTTCAATTTGCGATTTCCGAAGGCTGGATAAAAGTTTGTTAATAAATATCTCCCATTCGAATTTTCATTGTTAGTAAAACCATGATTCCTCCGGGGAATTTATTAAACCGAAGGAGAGAAGTTTGCCCGGGACAATCTACTCTATCGTAGAGGAAACAAGGAGCAGATCGTTCTCGTGGCTGGGATTATTAAGGGGGATTACAAATTGTTCGCGTAACGAGACGCAGGATTAGTTTCTGGAGATTCCCGAAGGACGTAGGGACAATGGAGCAAGTACATTGTAAGCTTTCCCCTGGAAAGAAATGACCCAAGACGAGGCGTGGGCGTAATTCCGTGGACCATTAGAATTCTATCGATCTCAATGAACAAAGAAATTCCAGGTAGGGTCAGGTATATTTCAACAGCGTCTATAATAGACCTCTGGAGAACGCTTATGAAGGAGCCAGATTATTTGACATTATTTATCGGAGCACTTGGAGCATTGCAAATAGATTGGCGAGAAGCTTAAAATCCTGTTTTCATCGTGGAAACGAATTCAACGAGAACAAATGTTTCACGAAGTACGGGGTTAAACAAAAATTTGTGAAGACAGTACCGTTTTATTCGCTTTCGATTGCTGTTGAGCTAGAAAATTTTCTGCCAAACTATTCTGGACGGGAAGTCATTCTCAAAGAAGCTTGTCGCAGCAGTGAAGTCCAAGGTCTCCCGATTGAAATCCTGTGAGCAACTAGCGAAATTAATTGGAGCGAAGACGGTCAAAGAGGACCGAATGAAGAGCCGGCATGGAAGATGAATAACGATAAAGCAGAGAGAAAGTAATTCGATTAGTCAACGCTGATAGTCGTGAATGACGATGGAACGACCAATTGCGATGGACAACGCGGTGGAGTTCTTAGAACGAACAGAAAATCGGGCGGTCTAATTAAATACAACGTTTCTGATGGGGGTCTTCTAAGGAGACGAATCACGTCGGCCAATTACAATCATTTTATCGAACCTTCGTCGAGAATTTAATTTCCGTGAGAACAAACAAACAAACGTTTCATTCCTTGAGGTAAATTCGACTCCGTAGTGCCGGACCGCATACGAAACGCTTTCCACCTGCGATCAATATTAATTAGAAAGATGTTGACCGACGAAATGACCTCGGTCGTGAAAAAATAAAAATTGCACCCCTCTGCAGCTGAACATAAAAAAAAAATTGGATTAGAGAAATGATTTACTCACAGATACAGCATGCCGCCAGTATCCTCGTAGCATCATCTGGCGGCGTGCAGTCCGGGAACACCGGCTTCAGCACGTAAACGCTGAAAGTCAATGCCACGATGGCCTGACTGCAAGGCCGTACTATCATACACTCCACCCAGAGCCTGATGAACGCCAGGAATGGTCCGAAGGTCTCCATGATATACGCATAATCGGCGCCCGACTTTCTGATCATGCAACCGAGCTCCGCGTAACAGTATGCGCCCACCTGCCCGTGTAACAACAAACGTGCAATGTGCACTTAATAATTTTCTCATCCGGATCAATTCGATCTCGTCGTTGACTTAAGGTGAATTCAAAAAGCAAAGAAAACGCTTCGTCGAATTTCAATAGTCGGTACGCAGGCGAGTAATAATTAATTTCTGATTCACAAGTAATATTATTAAAGTAATTTCGTATTTTAGCTGGCTATTTATTACTGGTAAGCAGACATTCAACTTTCCACCATCGACGTCACGTGTGTTACAGTGGACGGAGGAAAATTAGTGCTGAGATACTTTACTGGTACACCTGGTCCACAGGTAGCGATCACCTCGTTAGCATAGTTTCCCTTTAAATTACTGGGGAACGCGTACGGTTTACCATGCCGGGCAATTTGCAGCTATATAATTAATAATAAGAGACGCGGTTCTAAGTACAACTGCAATGTAAAACTGCGAATAGTGCTACTCTAAATGATTAAAACTAAGAAAATGATACAAACGTTTGGATCACATTTCCGCGTTGCTCGCAGAGGAAATTATTGAACTTGCTTTGCTTTTTAATCGAACGACTGTTTAAAATCAGGGCGGCGATTACAGGGGAGGCGGTGAACGTACCGTGGAGAAGATACCGGATGCTGTCCATACCAGAAGACTCGCGTTCACGCTTCCTGTATACTTGAGGACACCAGTCGGGCTAACGAATATGCCAGAACCAATAATGGAACCGACGATCATCGTGACTCCATTTAATAAGGACATTTTTGCCTCGAGCTTTATCTCGTCGTTTCCTTTGTCGGCGGTAGGAACCGGGTCGTATGGCCCCTTTTCGCCATCCTTGTTGCTTGCTGTCTTCGACATCCTCCCTGGAATCAATTTATAAGTCGCGTTAATTGCGTTCGCAGGTAAACTAACGTAGAATAGAATCAGATCGATCAGGCACAGACATTAACAATTTTTTCATTGTTTTGTATTAAAAAAGGAATGCCTGATAAGAAAGATGTTTTACCGGAATTAATTAATTGCACAATATCGGTATTCTCCTAGCGTTCGAATTAAATAATTCGACAAGAGCTCTGACTGATTTTCCAATTTTCTCCTATCGCCTCCATTAAACCGAAAACACCACCTGTTGAACAATCTCGACTGCATAAAACAATGACAGTGTGGAATATCGGATCCAGGTGTGGAATTTTTGTACTCCCGTTGCTTCGATTCATTAGATAAAAGCTTGTCTTCGAGGAAGAAGAACAGCGAAGCTTGTTACTTATCGCTACCCTATTTCTGTGTTCACCAGGGATATTTCCTCATAGAAATTCCCATCGTTTCCTCTTCCCCGTTGAATAATTCATGTTGCTGATAAACAATCGTGCGTCTTTCAGCAGCATGCCGTTCGATTTATCTTCTGACTTTTCGCGTGGAAAATTGAATTCATCGAAGGGAAGAAAATTTATTTAGAAAAAACAAACTTAAAAACGATGTTTATAATCGTGGTCTTTCATTTGCACCGACTTTTTGTCAGGGCTTCCTTCTTTTCTTCTTTCTTCTTATATTAATTGAATTGGTATTGCAAACGAATCGCATCGATATTCAGCGTTCTTTCTGATAATATCGTTGTCGTTTCCCCAAATTTTCAACATCCCTTCGAAATTCTCCAATTTCTATCATATCCGAATGCAGAGTTGCAACTCTGCAACTTTATGTTGCTTGCTAAAATAAGTCGGTTGCAATCGAGTGGAAACGCAGTACAATATGTAGTCTGCAAAAATAAAGACGTCTGCTATTTACGAACATTCTTTTCCGCCTCTGTCATTTTGTTTCGTCAAAAATGCGAATGACTAGCAGTTTATCCCGATAATAAATATCGATACTGTCAAGGAGAAAGGACATTAATAAGACAGCAACAGTTTTTGTGAGAATGCATACACACGAAATGCAACTTTTGCCAGCTGATCACGTCATAGCAGCTGTACGAATCAGACTGTGGAATTAACCAATGAGGACAACGACTGTCGACACACACCTTTCTATCGACTAATGTACTTTATTTATTAAATTCTTCAAATTCCACGATTGTTATTAATGACGTAAATGGTTACGTAAGATTGCCTTCGTCCTTGTGATTAAAAATTAATGGAATACCAATTATGGAACAAAGTTGCGTCAAACCTTCTTCAGGATTAATTGTAAACTAATGGAAATTGTTTACTAATAACTTTCTTTGTACTATGAAAACTATCGTCGATTAATTACAATTGGAAGGGAATCGCAACTCATAATGCGAATTAATTTCCAACAACAGGCGACGATAAAGTTATCAAACCAATTCCCCAATGAATCACAATCAGTTGTCGCATAATTCATTCAAGTGACAACTATAAATAACGGGAAAGATTTCTTGGTATCGTCGACTTCCGTTATCCACAGACGACAAGGGGAAAACAAAAAATTGATATCAATTCACCATCGTGGATGCACCGATAGACACACACTTTTCGGTCACAGATTCATACTTAGTTACACACCGATAGAAGGTTCATGATTAAGTCGGAAAAACAGTGTTTCTCTTTTGCGCGCTCATTCTCCCAGAATCGGCCAATCATAACGCCGATCGTCGCCACACACCTTTCTATCACCTGACGAATATGTTCGAAGGTGACTAAACCAGTTTTAAATCGATTGACTGTCCCCGTCTATCGTTTAAATGTTCGACGTAGCTACCGGATACTACGAATTCCCTAATTGTTTAAAAGCTGATCGAAATTAATTTTTGTTCTCGACGCTTGCAAAATAAATGTTCTAGACGAGCGTATTAAAAAAAAAATATTCCGCTGGAGAATAAATGTCGAATATTTTCGAGTGCATGCACATACTACGTATCCAGCCGTGTTTGAAACGCAGATGTTCGGTTCAAAGTGACGAATTGGAGTGCATGCGTGCGGAGGAAAGAAATGAAAAAGAAGAAAAATGATGGACAAGGAAAATGTCGAAAGCGAGTCGCAGTTTTTGCACATAAATAACCGCGCTATCTGCGCTCTAATGGCTGTTTCACCGATGGATATTTTGCATTAATTCTCCCGCCGACTGTCGCTACCTGTGCACATCAGCATTCAATATGCAACATTCAGAGAAAATTGTCACCCTGAAGTTATCGTCGAGAGGCCTCGTTAAAAGTTGCGTAAAACTTGACAAATTGTCGCGCGGAAGGTAACATTTACGACGAGCGTCGTTGGGCGACAGACAAATAAATACACGATCGCGCATTATAGTTTAGCGCGACTCGATACTACGATACAGCTAATTAAAATTTAGTACTTCGCTTGCCTTCTTAATACGATAAATATAGTCGGAGTTGAACGGATAGTCCGGCAAAAATGCGTCTGACGGTAAACGTGTTAAATGGCAGAGCGAAACGTTCTATCGAACACCTCGAACCCTGATCTATTATCATAAAATATTGCGGCCAAAAAATCTCATCCTTTCGCGTGCGCTTTATTAATACATAGGAACGAATGTATAACAACGTGACGCAATTGTAGCCCGCGCTATCGCACTTTCATTTCACTGATAAAGAATGACGAGTGAACGTCGATTACATCTTCAGAGCGCACGTACCGAATGTTCCATACGTGTATCGCATCTTGCCACACGGTAAGATCCTCGATATCCACGTTGATCGGTTCACAGGGAATACTGCTGAACAGCAATGAAAATCGTTCTACAAACGTGTTGCCAATAAACGAGGATACATAAACGCGTGAAACGACGCGCGAGACAAATAAGATCAGCGTAACTCGTCGTCCAGGCACAAGTAGAAAACAACCGGGACTAGGTGACGTCGCAAACGGGGATATACAGCTTCGCACGTGGTATCGGTAGTGAAATGATAGCGATCGATAGTCGATCCTTCTATACGTTTACACGGCCGATCGAGAGACAGGGTGTAATTGCATCCACGCGACCACGACATGTAATAACCGGCAACCTGATCCCGGAGAGGAAGAGCCGATTTATCGGTACAGTTTTCCATCGAATTTTCTACGATGATTCACAACTGTTTATTCGGGTTTTCCCTTTTTTTTTCCACGCGATCTCGTTGCTTCTCAACTTCGTCGTGCAATGCCGAACGTTTCTGAGCACGGAATGTCGAATACTGGGATCGCGTACCGGATCGAATTGGATATTACTATATGAATTTCTGGCGGATTCGAGTCGCGCCGTTTGAGATATCATCGAGATAATTGTCGGTTGGGGGTGTCAGTTTCGTGGCAAAGGTTTCGTAAATATAATTTAATCGACGTTATTGAGAATTTTCACAATTGAACGATAAATTCGTGTTTTGCCTGAAGATGGTGGGCTTGAAAATTCGAGTAATCACTTTGGTCGTAATCAATTCGGAGTTTGCATTAGAGTTCGGGGGCTAAGTTGATTGCGAATTATAGATACAGTAACGGTGAATTTAATTTACTTCTTGGATCTTCACGAACATTTTTATCACGGACCATGTTCACGAAGATTACGCGAAGCTGAAGCACCTAGTCCGACTTTTGGTGCCCACTAATTTCCGACCACTTTCATTCCCCACCATTATCTTACCACTTTGCCCGCCAATCTACTTATACACACTGCAAATACAAATAGGCAGCGCGTTTGTCCCGAAGTTCTGAAACGACCGTACACATACTACTTGTCGAGTCGTAAAACTTGGCCCACACCCTTTACAATTAGAATCTATTATGGATCGGGGAATCTCGAAAGGACGAATCCGGACAACAAATTCTGACAATCGAAGCTTCTGATCGGTGTCAATAATTACACGGCGACATATTTCGTCTCGACCGCGTGGTTAACGCGATATCGAATTTCCGGGCATCTTCTTTTCAGAGATAGCATACTGTTACAGCGATTTGATAATGACTTGTATCATTGCGAACTTTTTTTTCCTGCAGACGGCGATAAGAAATGGAGCACTGCGACGCAAGCCGAAAAGGGGAACGTAGTATTGTTGCGAATAAAACGAATGCTTGCTCGAATTTTTAGACTACACTGTGCTATACTGATCTATTATTCTAGTATTATTCTAGATTTTTGTACAGATATATCGATCCCTGTGGGGGAGCAATCCAATTGAAATAGAATACCGCTCGGCTTAATTAAAAATACCAAACCGAGGAAGCATCTCATTTTGGAGGCAGCTTGGCTTTTACTACGAATTTCCTGGATGCCCGTGCGTCATTTCTGCCGGCAATAAAAATATCGATCGTTGAAAATTGGTTCGATGACTTTATCCCCGGCAAAAAGAAACGTGCAAACAACCCCCTTTAATTCGTTCCTCTAATACGACAGTCTGGCATTCGTACAGCTTCAAGCCTGTTCTCCGAAACACATACATGCACTACTACTACTACTACTACTACTGCTACCACTGCTACCACTATTACACCACTATAGAATCGTATTGTACATAGATGCGGGCCCTTTCAGCCGACAAAAACCATATCCGAACATAGGAAGCCCTTTCCTCAATGCAACGCAATATCATGTGCAATAAAATTGTATAGTGAACATTCATTGTTAAAGTAATTATTTACAAGGATTCGTCATTGTATTACATAACTACAGTTACGTATAAATAATTTTGTATAAATTTTCGATGTCGACAATTGGGTTCTCGTTTTAGTTGCGATTTCACTGAAGCAATGCAAACCAGAAGTTTTTCCCCAGCTTGAATCATTTCTGGTCTTCTGTTCCGTGTAAACGTAAAAACTTGCTGATGGAATAAAAAAATTCTGCTCGTCGAGCCAGCAGCGGCCTGGTTCCATGCACGTGGACTGAGAAGGAATTCCGACAGGTCTAGAGCCTCCCGAAACTTTCATGAAACATTACGTCAGATTTCGTATGGATCCTACACCGACGTCTTTCTGACCGCCGTCTAACGGGAAAGCAGCCTGTACTTAAAAGACCCGCGATAGGTGTGCGATATCGATCACTTTGCGTCACGTGGATTTACGGAAATTATTATTCAAGACTAGCCTGTCACCCCTCGGTTAGACACGCGTTCATGACCACCGAGAACCTTTTCTCTTTTACTTCGCAGTAGCGCTAAATTTTCTGTCCACAGGTATTACGATACAGGTTTGTCAATGAACCGACAAGCGAAGCGTCTACCTGCCAGAAATTCTAACTAAAGATTCCCGAATCACGCTCGGGGCTGCGCGATATATCGATCTGTTTGCAGAAACGCGACAGATTGTTGTGATAAGGGACGTTGCATATTTTGTAACGATACACCGATCAATCGTCCCGCCAGGTACCTTTGGTTAATAACAGGTATGTGTTCGGTTTGAAAATCTACTTCGCGCGACACGATATCAACAAGAAACAGTTGCTCCGAACCGCGTGTACAGAATTGTTAACAGCGTAGGCTAAACAAATATCAAACTTACACCCATTAACAGAAGTCGCAGTCAATTATCGTAATTGTACTGATTTGTGATTACAAACGAGACGCGAACGGGATCATTCTAACGGCACCCTTTTTTCTTTCGATTTCTACGAAGATCCTGGGCTTCCCTCTTCTTTAAATCAATGAAGAAAAAAATAAATAATATAAATAAAATATTAATTCGTATTGCACGGTGGAAAGCCTACAAACAGGCGTGCTCGTCGTAATATTCGCAGGGTGTGCTGATCGGTGGAGGAAAGGCCAGCTTCGAGCAACGTGAACGTAGCAGCGTGGCGGGCTAAGAAAATCAATAGGCCACGTGGGTCGCCGACCGGGTTTTCCAAACCCACTTTTCATCTCACGTTGTCGCACACCAGAATCTAACGTCAGACAAAGAACGTCCCTACTTCGCCATCGACAAAAGAAAGATAAATAAAGGCAGAACCATTTATCAAAGAGAAGCCAGCGACATCTCTATCGCGGGGGTAGTTTTCATTCAACCACTATCGAATCTCATTCCCCTCCTTTCATCGTGGCTCTCTGGTCAGCCGCAGGCACAATACCCGAGGCATTTCACAAAAAACCTATCGACGAGCTTACATAGCATAGACGCGTACCCAACAGTACATCCTAAACACTTCGCCAAAAAATTCATTCGAGTGACTCATTTTACTCCTCGTATCCGCACGCTCTTTACCACCGACACGTTTCGCAGTAAAAGTTCGCTAAATTGTTCTTCCCATCTATTCGCCCCGCATCGCGATTGCTCAACGTCCAATGATCAGACTGTTCGCAGCAATTTGTATCGAGTCTCTGTTGACTTTTAATTCAACATTCGTCAATTGAACGCAACCACCGAAGCACGTCGTGTAGTAGCGAAAGATCTCAGCTTATTACACATGGTTCCACTCACCAAGTAGAAGTCGGCTGATATTTGCTTCCCGTCGACTCGGTGGCTGTCGATCGTCGCACAGGTCACTGTCGTCTATCCCCTTGTCGTCGAATCACAGAGGGAGGATAAACAATATCACCAGGAGACGACGGAATCCGGTGGCGTGCACGCGGCGGACACCCTCACAGCATCGTTCCTTCCTGTACCCGCGTGCTTTCGCGTTTCACTGATCGTTTCTGGTGATCCGCGATCGTGGACTATCAGGAGAACGGGGGGCAGACGCGATCGAGCACGACGAAACACGAGAACAAGAGGAGCCACGAAACGTGCGGCACACTGGTCGAGCTCTGAATGACTCTTCGAACGTCGTTCCGTTCGTGAGCTTCGCGCATTATAAACGTGCGGCAACGAGGACCGGCGCATGTCGTATACCCTCTCTCTTTCTTCTCTGTTTCTCCCCTTTAGAACGATTGTGTGAGTGACACGTATGTACATCGTGGCTGGGTGCTTCTGCGTGTACGAACGGCTGTATGTATTAACCACGTTGTGGCACCCTAAGCGTATATCGACCGGTCTATCGGTCGTTCGTTTTAAGCAATTATACATTGTATGTATGTATTATTTTCGGCGTTGGACCGTCGAACGGCGTGAGTTCTTCGTGACGGACTGCAGCGAACGGAATGCGGTTGGCGAAGAAATTGAACGCTGAGGGTAGATCTGGAGCTGCACGAACTTGGAGGATCGGTGGCCGGTTGAGTCGATTTCTGAAAACTTAAATATACAATCGTTACTTATTGAATTATGGAGGAGAGTCAGAATATTGTCGAAAGAGGGTTGAATTGTGAGAATTGTGAGGTTGTTGTGTCTGAGTTATCAAGTTACCCCACTTCAAGCGTACGCATTGTTCAAATTATATATTGAAACTTGAGCGAGCTGTTGAGTTAACAGGCAATCATGGATAATATAATGAAAGAAGTTTCGGATCCTTTGCGAAGGCCTGGAGACTTACAGAGCGCAAGAAGTGCACTCGAGGAACGCGGCACCCCCGACGCTATCGATTAGTCAGTCTATCAATCGTTCCTCCCCGACAAACGTTACCTCGAATATTTAAATTTTAATATTTAAGTTGGTATAATTCACTTTATGCCTGACCCTGCACTATCGTCTGATGTAAAAAAAACCGTAGATAAAACCGCACAATGCATACGATAAGGCAGTGTTACCTGTCGAGTGTGCAACATTTGAAGTGTACAGAAAACGAAATAGGGAAAATATTGCCAAAGATGGGAAGCTCTTCTAAATAAATGATTTCATTACAATGTATGAAAATTGCTCCAATGAACTTTAGAAATGTAGAATTCCAACTGCTGGGTAAAAGTATGTGTGTTTCCTTGTGGACGTTCAAAGGAGAGGTCCCGAATGCTCAAGAAGCAATTAAATATCGCGTGACGTTGACGGAAATACAGCGAACGCCGTGTTACGAGTTCAGAGAGGGTGAGCAGTCGAACTTTAATGCTTCGCACGTCGATCATGTGGTATCTTATACATATGTATGCACAGAGCGGTTGTACGATACCAAAGCAAACTGTATCGACCATTCCATTGATTATACGGTCGCTCTATTTTCTCTACAGGTCCTTCAAATTATAATAAAATCAACAATAACGCGCAGAATAATACACTTGCCTACTACATTGATAGATAATAACGATACGTGTATCTTTCATATATATGTATCTATATTTCATTTATCTCTATATATCTGCAATTAAAAGCCATTAATAACAATAATAACAATTCCAACGTCCTTACAATATTTATATTTCTACCGAATTTCTTACCCGTTCTTAAACACCATGTAGCTCTAATTGTTCTATCAATGCTAAGAGAAACGGCGGCCCGTTTCATAAACGCTGCTCCAAATTGCATCCATGGATGCATTAGTCGAGTTAGCGGTGAATAATCGCGTTACACTTTGTTGTGGTCGAGCGGGCTTGTTTTCGCTCGTGGCATAATCGAGCTGCATCTTGGACGCGTTCACTTAATAACATTTCACCGACGCATTAGCCACCTCATCAGTCCTTTCCTTTTCGATTTATAATATTCTTCATCCGCATCGCGAGCCATCCAATAATTTCCTATGTGCATATTTCGAGTAAAACAAAACAATCAGATAATCCTCTGTGCATGAAATTTTATAAATTCCAAGTGATAAAATTGATTAAAGTTAATCATTTCTAATCACCTCGAATTCAATATAGATCTAAGGAACAGAAATGATAATAACGCAGTCTAGGATAACGATACCGTGAAGTTCTTCGAAAATGGAGAGAACCGTCGTTACAGAACAGTACGTGCTTTCCCGGGATTTTTCCTCTAAACTCGTGCTCCCCCTTTTCTTGGATCGACCATACGCAAACTGTCATCCATGAAAGTTTCCTCCAATTAACGTTAATTGGATCGCAACGATCGAATATGAATCATTTCTCGTCGGCTGAAATCTTTATTAAAACTATATTAAACATCCTATGCAACAGCAGTGAGTGATTGTGAAATAGTATCAAGATAATTTACCGTAACATCCAGTATCATACAAACATATATTGGTCCATGATTTCTAACAATTTCAAATTAAATACCCACTAAAGCAGCCATTAGGAGTAGAAATTGCAGCAGCGCCTGAAATCACACCAGTTCAGATTATACAACCGAAAGGAAAAGAAAGAGAGGAAAGAAAAGGAAAGAAAATGACGAAAGGTTGCACGTGGCCAGATAGAGCGAGGAAACACGTCGGGGCACAAAGGGATCCAGCACCTGGATCAGCTCGGAGGACTTGAAAAATTAGACAAAGAAGACAAACAGGAATACAGAGGGGTGGGTGATCGTCTGGTGGGGTAGAAGGTCGAATTGGTCCCTCGAAAGTCCCTTACAGGTCCGTCCAGGTGTGTACCTTTGCGCTCGTGTGACGATGTTCCCTTCGCGCAATTAAGCGCACACGCTGTGTGACGCAATTTTCATGGTGAAACGTTCACGTGCACGATTATGCATATGTATTTATTCGACTAATGATCCAGACCACGGCAATCACGGAACCGTGGAATTCCCTTTTTTTCTCAGCCATTCTTTTGCCGTGAGTAAGAAGAAATTAGCATGGACAATACGGAGTGAAAATAACATTAGCGGTTCGGGATACGATAACATTGGCGACTCCTTTCTTTCTTTCCGTTCCTTTTCCCCGCTCATTTTTCTCTTGAGATTGCCGGATACATTTTTGTGGAGTTCCTCGGCCAAGAAACGGCTCATTGAACACGCTAATGCAGTGTTGTATCAAGCTTCGAGTTGTTGTACGCAACGGGAGTAATTGCTTAGTATAGTTTTTGCCGCGCGGCTGCAAATTTGCACGTTCACCATTGTGGGGGGGAGTGTTGCATTATTGTAATATAATATCGCGAACGAAATTCTGATCGAGGGGAAACGTATTAAAGAATACTGTCTAGCGTGTAAAAATAGTAAAAAATTTTTCCCTTTCGATCGCCCTCAAATTCTCCATGGGGTTCATCATGAAGAAGACTCGAAGGAAGCGGACGAACGGGGAGGAATCTCGCGAATTCGGCTGCTCGTTCGTTGCGTGGGATGTACATACTTCGATGACGTCACCGAATCAATACGGCACGACGAGTTTACCATCTACGTCACCGTTGACACGTATCCTCCTCCTCGGCCAAGTTTTCGAAATCAGGGTACTATGTTGTTCCCGGCTGAACGAACACCTTTAATATAATTTACCGTGTGCAACGGTGTGCACATCGTCACTGATACCGGCAAAACGTTTCGAATTAGTCGTGAAACAAGATAGCACCCTTCTTCCTCAATTTCACCCTATTCAAGCCTAGTCTTCGTTGAAAAAGAAACTCCTGAAGTCGACAAAATTATCCCGCCCGAGAGCACAGGGGTGAAAGTGATTTATTTTTAGGAGATGCATCAGCAACAAGTGCATGTTGCAGGTATTCCGTGTTAGTAATTTATTAGAGTATTCAGAATTCGGTGGTGTCTAAATCTGTGTATTGGTATAGAAAATCCTTTGCTTTGCGAACTCTACCGCGGTTATTAACGATACAGTAGGCAATTAGAATGGAAAGCAGGCTACGAGAGACCTTTACGCGATTTGCAATGTGACCAGACGTTCGACGCCATTCTCCCCCCGACGTTGTAATTTTCCAATTTGTGGTAAAATATCCGTGTCCAGGGCCAGACGGATCAACAATTACGTTCCCGTTGACGGAGATATTTTATTCGATCGTTTGCAAACCGTTTGGCCGTGGCTTTTGTTCGGTGAACAGCGCCGGATGGAATAGTTAGTAGGAAGCAAAGGGAGTTCCCCCCTTGCGTGGATCCATCGTGGATGCAGTTCTCGTTTCGAGATACGATCGCGATACTATGTATACTGAATACATATATTTCTTTTATTCCCCCATATGGTGGAAGGTGTTCTTTACTTTAATATAGAAAGGCGTTAATTTAATTTAGACGTAGTTGCAGAAATCGGTAAGATTGTGTAAAGTGGACAGCAACTCGGTATCTAAAGTTCAACGTATAATGTTTGTTTCTCGAAATTTGCATTCTAGGGAGGTGCATACTGACCACTGTCGAGAGTAATTTGCTCTTGGGCTGTTATCGAACCCACCATTTTAAGGTAACACAAACTGAAATCGTATATTTTTTCGATAAAATTCAACTATGATACAACTCATAATCTATAATCGCGTGTTAAAATAAAATGGCTCCCATTCTATATCGATAACAGAGAAATCGTGTTTTTTTATCGAACGCGCGCTGCTGCTGCCATCTCCTAACAAACGGCGGAACCCGTTACCAATTTAGCGAAGTCGCCGCCAGCGCCATGGGTATTCTCACTGCTTGCATGAACTCATGCACGTGCAGTATGAATATAACCTGGATTGATTTTTGACGTGAACAGAAAACAAGGGAATTGTAATATCGATTGGAGTGTAATAAACTTTTTGCATATATTATTTGCAAATTAAAAAGAAGAAGATGGGGAAGTTTGGGCCACGTTTGAGTAGCCGAAAAAAAGCAAAACGATGGCCAAAGGGCCAAAGCTCGAGTTCTAATCCGGAGACGAAGACACATCGTGAACAGGCGGCATGTATGTTTTTTAAGGACACCGCAGGTATGATATTATTGCAAAACAATAACTGATAAATTTCTTTTAACGTCTCTTCGTTTTCTCTGTGTAATTACGAATCTATTTCAATCGTTACTTCGCGTTACAGGGAAGCCTGGTATAACAAAAGGAGACTTGCAAAAACACAATGCCATTCAAGGAATCGAGCCTCAATTTGAGAAACTTGATCTTGACGAAGATCGTTCGGATGCTGGTACAGAGACTACGGTCAATACCATAGATACATTTGCTTCGAATTATAGTAATTGTTCAAATATATCATTCAACAGGTAAATGCAATTCTATTTCACAATATATTGATATGCCATGGTGTTCAATTAATTTCAAGCGATTAATTGTTCAGGTTCCTGAATCATTTTCAATCAACTTCATTGTTGCATAAGGAAATGTTAGCTGTTTTGTCGGCTGTTACGGATGTTATAAAGCAGAATGGTGGAAACGAATCTTCCACAGAATATTTTGCTGCATTGGTGTGTAACCGATTCGATATGCATACAAAGAAATAAAAGGTGCAGGGTAATTAACAGTTGGAGTTATTTGTGTTACAGATGAGCACTTTAGAAGCGATCGAATCAAATACATCCGTAGCAGCTACACTTTCATTATTAGGAATGGGTCTGAAAACTGTACCAAAGAATATTCTCAATATACAATTTGGAGCAGCGAGTAAAATTTTTCTCGACATTCTCGCTAAGCATGCATCCTCCGAAGACTACTTAATACTCCGACACGTTAGTTTCTGACTTCATTTCGTTTGCCTGTAGTCAAACATTTATTCTTTGCAATTCTAATTATTTTTTTTGCAGTGCATTCACTGTTTGTCTTTGTTACTTCGAGCTCAAGAGGCGGCAACATGGTTCAATTCATCTACAGTCCGTGCTTTGGAAGCCCTGTTGTCGTTTGTTGTGCACAGCAAACCAAAAGTAAGAAAGACTGCGTTGCAGGGCATATGTGCCTTAGTGAAAGGTAATATTGTTCAGTTAAATTCCACGAATATATTAAACTGGAGTATTATACTTTTGATGATTTGCAGGAAGTGAAGTAGTGAAAGCTGAGAGTTCACCGATACACCATCCAAGTGTTATATACATTGCGAAATATTGCATTGGCCAATTAGATATTGCTCCTGAACCAGGAGCAGTTACAAGTATCCTTCATATTCTGACGTTATTGAAGGATGTTCTCCACCAATTTCCAAAATCTCATGTCAAGGTACTTGCCAGGAATATGCTTGTTCAATTTAATCATATTATGAAACGAAAAAAATTACTTTTCGTTTGCAGACAATTAGTGAATCACTGCTGAGGCTCATGACGATGAAGAACGTATTACTAACTTCGTGTTGCCTGCAAACATTTCATGGTTTATTCGTTTCGCGACCACCAGAAGCAACTCTTCCAGCACAGAGAAATGCTCAACTTATTACTGCCCTTTACGATTATCAGCCTCCAGTGTATGACGTACAACCAACTGTCGCATGGCTTACTGTTATGCAAGAGGCGCATTTAAATCTGTCTAAGTTAGAATAATTTTTGTCCTTGATTTCTGATTGCCGAATATTATTAAGGGAAGTAGTAGTAATTGTTTAATTGTTTTTACTTCATAGAACATCACTGAATTTGTGCGCAGCTGTTTTACCAAAAATGTTAGAAAAATGCACCGACCTTTGGCTTTCGGACAAACCGGAAATTATATCTGGCACATCGCACACAATAAAGGTTTTATTGGAGGATTGTGTCGGGAAAATGTGTCAGAATGGAGGGGAAATACGAAGGTGTGACATTGTAACATTCTAAATGCGGGACATCAATATAGTATTCACACTTTACTATTTACTTTGTAATTTAGGTATAAAACCACGATCGACCAAGTCATTATTGTACTGCAGAAAACATTGGGTTATCAATATTTAGGAGCATATTATCATATTTTACATATAATGGCCCTACTCTTCCAGGTAAAATTCATTCCTTTCTTTCATTTTTTCTAACGATTTCACTTAATGCAATAATTTCTCTCATTGCAGATTACTGCGCAATTTAAAAGCCTGAAATTAGTAGATATATTTAAACGGTTAGCTAGTATGCGCGATTCTTACAATTTCTCGTTGAAGAGTGACGCCGAATACGCTATAGGGGCTGCAATAAAAGTAATGCGACTAGAAACTGTTCTACAAATAATTCCATTGCAGGTAAATAATTCGTCGCGATCATATTGTTCGATCTAATATTTGATACAACCAATTGTACGTTCTACAGGTGTCGGATAACGCAATTGATTTAGAAAGAACTTGGATACTACCCTTATTGAAAGACTGCGTGACTGGTGGCAAGCTTTCTTTCTTCGTGGATACACTACTACCTATAGCTGCTCTATGCGAGTACGTATCACATCTCATATTTATTTAAGATTGTGCGTGTATACTTCTAAGTACGGACTGTTCACTTCAGGAAAAAAGCCGCCGAGCCCATAGGAGGAAAAACTTACGAATTCCTTATTTCTCAAATTTGGGCTATCTTGCCAAGCATATGTCATAATGCCATTGACGTGAAGGATAATTTTAAGGTAAAATTTTTGTTATAACATTATTATAAAAATGTACTGTATTATACTCATCTTACAAATTCTTCTTTAGAACGTTGCTAAGCTATTGGGGACAACTTTCAATGACAAGAAAGATTTAAGACTTTCAATAATGTCTGCCTTACGGAAATTAGTATCGAGAGCAGTTGAAGGTGATAAAAAAGAAGATATCTTCGAACTGGCTAGATTTGCGAAGAATTATTTGCCACTGTTTCTGAATCTATATAATACTAAAGCAACTAGAACCGACGAAGAAGGACAACGTCTTGCTGCGTTTGATACAATTAAGGTATTTGCAATTAGTATTTGTAAATAAGAAAAAAATATTTTTGATACAACATTAACATTTTCTTTTGTTCGTGTAGGTGTATCTTAAAATTACCAGCAAGGAATTGGTACACGAACTGTACGATCGTGCACTCTGTAGATTGCAAGAACCTGACGCTGATGAATTTTTCAAAGAAAGTGTTTACGATATAATAAGATTATTGATCGAGTATACAGACATCAATAGAATAGAAACATTTTATGATATGTGCATACCAGCACTTAAAGAAGACACCAAAGTTAAGGAACAGAAGAAAGCATACAGGTAATTTTTGCATTAATATGTATGGCAACAAATTTTTTTACACATATATTAACCTTTTAGATTTTTGGAGGAGATATGTGGTAGCGACAAGGACACGTGTAAATCATTCGTAGTACTTCACCGACGTGAAATACAAAAATTATTAATATCAACAGCAACTGAGGTTGCAAAACCAAGCAGAGGAGTAAGTGTCGTCACTTTGTACATTTTTATTTGCCAAATCCAACTGGCTATTTATGTTTGTTTATATTTCTAATAGGCCCGGTTAAAATGTTTAATTCATCTTGTCAAAAGTCATGCTCAACTAGAAAAGACGAAATTTTTGGAAGCCATAGTTCCTGAAGCAGTAATTTATTTAAAAGATATAAACACTAGCTGCCGTGCATCTGCGTACCAACTTTTAAATACAATTGCGGGGAAATTTTTAGAAAGCCCAGAACACCTTAAAGATTATGTTAATATGCTAATGGTTGGCTTGGGTGGAGCGCAAAAGTACTGTACTGCATCAATGCTGGCTCTAGCTTCTCTAACTTATCACTACCACGGTATAAATTTATTTCTTTGTCAATATAAATATTTCGAATGAAATAAATATATATCATAAATATTTAAACAGAATCCTTGGGCACGGAAGTGGTTAAGGAAATATTGGACCACGCGTGTCGACTTGCTGCAAGTCCTACGAGAGAAATTACAGAAGCTGCACTTGCATATATTAAAGTCTATATTACTGTGATGCCATCTGCTATTACTGCTTATTCACCTTTACCCACATTAGTAAGTAAAGAGAAGTTCAGTACAGTTTGAGAATCGAATATCTGATTAACGTATCAATACTATTTGATTCAATTACAGATAAACGCTTTATGTGCAATGAATGACGATTGCCACAGGCATTTTAGACAAAAAGTACGGGATATTCTAGTGAAGTTATTGAGGAAGTATGACATGGCAACGATTTCTCAAATGATTCCTGTTTCCAATACAATGTTGCACAAGAGATTGAAGAATATAAATAAATTCGAAGAAGCAAAGAAAAAGAAGAGCGAAATGAGAAAATCAAATCAAGAGGAAACGGACGAGGATAATGAGTTTAACGCAAAGAGGAGGCCCAAAAGGTAATTTACATTTGAATATAAAAAAGCTTTTACTTCAATGTAGATATTATTATCGAATTTATTAAAATTTAGTATGGAGGAGATATTGGCGGATAGTGAAGATGAATTCGATGATTCAAAAACTGATGAACCAAAAAAGAAGAAACGCATATCAAGAAAGGAAGCTTGGATACAAGAGAATGAAGACATCATTGATTTCATTGATCCTGCGGCTGCAAGAAATATATCAAGTGAAGCATCGTATTTTATCACAGCATTTAAAATTACAATCCACGTCGAACGTATAATTTTTAAACAATAATTTTTCAGCAACGCAACCCGGTATCTTAAATTCTAAAGGAATGATAGACCCGAAGGTAAAAGATCGTGGATTTAAGACTGCTGCAGACGGACGTCTTATAATCACGGAAGGTAACGAAAGAGGCGAGGACACAGAAGTTAAGAGGAAAAAGAAAGCATCATTTTTATTACACAGCGACTCGGAAGATGATTACGGTAACAAAGCATAATTAAGAAAAAAAAGTTAACCAAAGAGTAAAATTAATTGCCTACATTTTTAGAGTACAATGACGATGATCGGTCTGTAGCTATGTCACAGGCACCAGTGGGTAGGAAACGTAGACATAGCGATAATTACGATACTATTAGCGTAAAAAGTGGGGCAACATCAATATATCAGGGTACAATAATTATAAGCTTTATAATAACCGGAACAGTGAATTTTGGTCTTCAACATTTTTTTTATTTAAAGCGGGAGGTTCTGGAATACATCGACAATTGAAGAAAGGAAAAATGGATCACATTCCAGGAACGGAATACAAAGCACTAAAGGCTGGAGGTGATGTCAAGAAGAAGGGTAAACCAGATCCATATGCTTACGTACCTCTTTCGAGAGCAGCGTTGAATAAAAGGTAAATTGCCAAACGTCTATTTGCTCGCAGTAATTAAATACATTCGCTATATTCATTTATCTGTATTATTTTCAGGAAAAAGAAAAAGAATGCAGCTCAATTTCAGGGCATTATTAAGGGGGCAAAGAGTGGTGCCAAAGTTGGAATGAAGAACAAGAAGAATTAATTGTTATTTGTCAAAAAGAGATTATTATAGTGTAATAATCAATTGGAAGTAAGAATAATGTAGTTCTACATATAAATCTATTTGTAAATGTTGGAGTTTTTCATTAAAAAGATGTAGAAATATTCAAGGTATTTTAAATGAGGAAAAATGATATCCCCATTATATCCTCCTATTATAAATTATGTAGAAACAGCTGTTTTACAGAAGTGGCTTTAATTTATTACATACTTCAACAGAGCAAATATTGGAATCCTTACAACTGACAAAAAATAACTTAAGAATAATTATATTAAAATAGCGAACAGCCTTCCCTCTGAAAGAAGACAATTACATGATCCTTTTATTAACCAACTATACATATACTACAATTAAGTAGCGTTTCCTGTGTATATAGTTAATTATGTACTTTCAAATAAACTTACATCTCTTTTGCATTAACTCTTCTTAGACAGCATACTTTTCAGTTCTCCATTTTCGCTCATTTCCTTTACAATATCTAATCCACCAATTAGTTCTCCCTCCAAATATAACTGAGGATACGTTGGCCAATCGCTATATTTTTTAAGACCTTCTCTGACATCATTATCTTGCAAAATATCGAATGTTTGATAATCGGCCTTATAAGAATCTAAGATCGAGACTATTGTCCTAGAAAATCCGCAGCGTGGATTCGACGGATTGCCTTTCATAAAGAGCATACATGGTGCTTGATTTATCAGTTTCTTTAGTCTATCTTCCAGATTCTCTTTAGGCATAGATGCTTCAACTGCTGTTGAGTCTTTGCTGGTCAGATATCGCTTAATCTTCCCCGCGATGGCAGAGGGATTGGCGCCGTCGACTCTGTCAAGTACGGCGCTGCTTCTTACCAAAACGACCGTGGGCACTGCAGTAATACCAGCTTTCAAAGACACATCGGGTACTTTCTCCGCTTCGATCTTAGCAAACTTGACACCTTTGTACTCGGCTAATTTGCTCATCTCCTCGACCACGTCGTTTATTTGCGAACACTGGTCGGCCCATGGCGCGTAAAAATGAATGACAGAAAGATCCTGTGACCTAAGACGACAGAGAAACGCGTCCTTGACAACTACAATAACTTGGCTCGACGCTTATATTACACATGGTACCAAAGTTCAGCAAATTTATGACGAAACTGTATCGATAAAAAAGCTCGTGACCCCTCGAATCGAAAGCAAATTTTCACAACGAACGAGGAAAAGATATAAAATATTGATTCGAAATCGCATGAAAATATCTGAATTATTGCATCACTCTAAGAGCGAGAAAATTTGATCGAATAAATTCGAATTTCTTGCACAGAAATGTAATAAGGTAAGAAACACGTACGCCGAATAGGTTATGTTATTTCTAGAAACCAAATTGGCTATATTTATTGCTACTCACTTGACATGATCCTCGTATTCCTGCTGAGAATTGAGATTGGTGACAGTCATCCTGTCACGGTTCCCTTGGTATCTTTCTAAACACGCGTTAATGTTAAAGAAAAAACAAATTATACAAAACCATCCACTCGCCACCGCGGCGTCTACGCGACTTTGAACACCGTCCTCATGGAGATTTTATATTCATGACTGCGCAACTATTGCGTTTGCGCACATCTTCGCCAATACCATGCAGGCTACAGTAGAATAGTTCCGTAATGTGTACGGCACACTTTGACACATTGTTTTAACAATACGAAAGCAACACTAATTTATGAGGCAATTATGCTTATCAGTTTTTTTATTACCAGTGAAACAAATTGGAACATACATCTTATTTTGAATATATGTATATAGATAGTTTTACTGGAGAAACTGATATTGTACATTTTTCTGCATGTTTTCGCAAATGTTAATAAAGAAAACATTCGTCGTTTAAATAGCTTATGTAAAATTTGGCAAACAATGAGATAGATTACCATAAACAAAAATAATGGAAACTAAATATATAACAGTTCAATGCGGATACTTCTTTAAGATAAGGGTTCTCAATAAAATGTATATAACCACGAATTTAATGATAGTAATCTATTCCAGAATTTCCCATTACTATAAGTTTCAGAATTTGTTAAGCAAGTAATAAAATATTTACGCAACGTGTACCTAAATCTTGTGTAAACGCAACAATGCCTAATGAAATCCTCAGAGATGAGGCTAAAAAATATCTTACCAATAACTTGTAAATTATTGAATGACTCTTTCGTTCGATCGGTCTCGGGACGTCGGTAAAATAGAATTACTTTGAGTTGAGTGCCACTGATTTTAGATTGCCCGATAAAACACGTGCACCATAAGAAAGCGACCAATCGCAGCAGCGATGGACAGTTCGTCATACTTGCGTACGAGACAGTCGTCATCAGACGTCAGTGAACGGGGGGCGTGGGGTAAAGGAGGAAAATACGAAGTGGCGAGGGTTGCGAAGACACCTCGCCCACAAAAAGCAGATGCAGATACGACCGGGCGGTGAACACGTGCGACGATTTTTTGTGACGGGCGCGTGAACACGCGGTGAAATGTTCAAAAAGTTGTCGCGGAGCGATGCCCTCGAGGACATATCGAATTGGAGCACCAATGATGTGTTGTCTCTACTCCGAAAGGTGAGTAAACTATGATTCAGTCAAATGATATCCTTGGAATTGTCAAACGGGGAACGTCTCGTACAGTGAACTCTGAACTGGCAGATTCGAAATATTTAATTCTACAGAATATTCGCCTCGCACGCGAATGTAACGTATCAAGTGTGCCCGTGATAGAAAATAATTCGTTGACATTACTGCTAGCCGATAAAGAAACCAAAATGATTCCCCCTGCATATTTCGGCAGTGGTACCACCGGTTTCGTGGAATTTGACATAACTTGTCACTGAAATGTCATAGTTTCAAACGACGAAACTAAAATGTCTAGCCTGCGTTGAATTATTTGCACAGATCGATAAATCGAGGTGCGCGTTTTTCACCTGACTGCGACACCTCATCGCGGGCTTATATATCTCGCGGACGGCTTGTCAAACTGGATGACAAATCGTCAATATCGAGTATCAACATATATATGGACGAGCCACACATGTGCAGTGTTGTTTCGCTTGTTTGTTTCTAAGACGCGAATGCCTAATGAATTTATGAAGCTCACGTAGTACATTGCACTTTCTTTTCCGTGCTAGACAGCCATGAGAATAGAACAGGAAGAAAAAAGGCACGCGCGATATTGTGCAAACAATGAAAGCATGCAAACAACGAAAGCAAACATTTCGATTCTAAACTAAAGTTTCCCAATCTGCCGAACGAGGTATAAACGAGGAACTGTAATTCCACAATAAATCGATGGTGTAATACTCGGTTATAAACATCGTTATTTAAACAAATATTAACAGCGAAGATTGGTATCATCTTCTATATTGTATTTGACTGTCGAGGCGAGAGATTCTCAGGTGAAGTTATTACCGTAGATGCTTTTTTTTGCATTAATTTTCAAATGTAGTGTCTTGAAAATATGAAAAGGAAATTGCAAACCGTTTTCAATTGTTATAAACCTCTTGAAATAGAGTAGGAAGGAGATATCTTACGTGCAAAGTAGTCGAATAAATATTTGTAGAAGATATATGCAAGCGTTATCATCGATGCGCATTTTATTTGATCGAACGAATTATCTTTTCGTTTTTGCAGAATGGCCTGCAGGAATGTTGCAAAGCTATCACGAAACGACAAATCGATGGCGATGAGTTGCTGGTGAGTAAATCGCTTGGAACATAATTGTGTCAACTTTTTTTCTATTTTATTCACGCCTCGCTGATTAATGTCTACGCCGTCTATTACTATGTTACCATTAGTGGGAATGTCGATAACGTTTTATTGTATGGATCGATGTTGAAACATCTGGAGGCTGACTATAATTACTCTATGCAATGTGAGCTTAGACGTAGGAAGATACAGTAACTGATAAAGGAGGAGATCGAAAATAAATTGCAACAGTGTTTAAAGCACAATGTAAATAAATAGTACTGCAATTGCTACAGAGAAAAACCGTGAACAATAATTGATCTAAAGTCGCGAGCAAAAAGAAACAGAAAAGAAAGAAATTGGAACTTTCGCCGTGAAAGTAACCACCGATTGTCTTGCAATTCCTCTGATCGCAACAGAAAAAAAAAGAAATTCAGCACCGGTTTGCAATTCTCGAACAATGAAAACCATAGAATGCAAGGTGAAACTGGTTCAGTACTCCGTTGAATAGAGAGAACACAGTCGGACAATGCAGCGTGTAGTTTCATTCATAATTCGTGTCGTTATTTCGGTTTCGACCGGCGCGTGCTCTCTTGTGCTTCTCTTAATTAATCGTAATTATTCCAGCACTTAACGGAAGGGAAGCTGGCGCTGTGGAAGAGTGATCTCACGCGTCCCTTGATATGGTAAGAGAACGATATATCAGACTCGTCTCGTTCCTTCACGATGGAATAACGCGGAGACCTGTTCTCCAAGTAGAATCACGAAGACCGTGTCACGATCTAACGGTTCCTCTCTACGAAGCATCTGCACCGGACACGCCTTCGAATCGTGGTTGTTCGAGCAATTACGTATCGAGGCGTGTACAAATCATGATATTCTCTTTAAACAACTCTGTTCAGGATCATTGGAGGATCATTGGGTTGAACGGGCGGTGTCAATTCCCCCTACTTGTTACCGAATCAGCACAGAATCGCTCAAACCATCCGTCTATCACGATATCGTAATAAAAGTCGTCTTGCGAAAAAAATTCATTACCCCATTAAGACACCTCATTGGATCAATTGCGGTCCATTTCCAGTCCGCTGTTGAACTTTACACGAAGGCGCGAAGAATCGCGTTGCCATTAGAAATTGTTACGAGCGGAGTTGTTTGCATTCTATTGGCGTGACACCAGTAACGTTTGCAGTTGCTCGAGCCGCTAAAAAATTTGGCTCGCGCCGATGGTATAGAAAGCGTCGATGGACGCGGCACGCATATTGAAAGGAGACCTGGACGAAATTGAAATATGCCGCGGCTAGCGATTCCGAAGGCCAAGGAAAAGGCAAAGAATACAGTGGGCACGGTTATTCGAGTCGGTGCCATAAGCACGTAATTCCATCGTGTGGGACGCCTCGGATCATTCAATATCGCTACTGACGCCGCAAAATTTATCGTCCCGTTTTATTAAGGAAATTCCACTTGACAACAACGCTACTGTTAACGCGACTGCATTAGCATGTCGCTTGAAACAATTAGGGGCTAGAATTCTGGGGAATTATTGCAACCGAAGCACGCAGTGGAAACAGTATGAAAAAGTCTACAGTCTCGTAAAATACGTCTACGCGCTTCTGTTACATTTTTTATTTTTCCTTTTCCATTTCACATCTTCACTTTTGCCAGTCCCTGCGTAAAGAAAACGCGGAGCTACTGTTCGTCTTGTTGGTCCTCTTATTGTCCTGGATACTATATCACCGCGAACATTCCAAAATGCTTATCGCTCGTTATATATTTTTGTAGGAGCCTCTGGACGTTCGTGGAGGAATTAAAAAAATCTCCAGAAAAATTTGTCGAAGAGAAGGTCATAGAGTTACAAATGAACGAAGATCATCTGAGCGACACTGGTTCCTGGGGAACCGATTTTGAGGACGAAGTGAACGAAGAAAGTTCCTTGCCCGTAACCGGAAAACAGCGGCAAAATAATTCCGAACACAGGAACCGCCACGAAATTTCGGAAACCAATACGGATTTTAAGCAGCATATTTTACGGGCGGAGGAAGTCTCGTCGCAAGAGGAAGACGGGACTTATGCCAATTGTGGTCCAATAACATGCGATGAGAATACGTATGCGAATTGCCGGGAGCTGAAAACTGTGCCATTGAAAAATACATCTAGATTGCACGGTCAGGGGGAAAATTCATTGGCGGAGCAACTTAAGGAGCAGCTAAAATTTAGGAATACGAAAAAACCGATGGCCGGTCCGAAGCCTGAGGGTTTGCAGATTAGAAATATGGAGAATACGGGCTTAGATAGAACACAGCCACGAAAATCTTTTCTTCACAATGCTTCGAAAACGAAGCCGAATGGTCCTAGTCAAACGCACAGTTAGTAAATAAAAAAAAACTGCTAATTTTATAACTAATAAAAGTGTTTAGTCGCCAATTACCAGACTCTTCGTCGCATTTCTTTTATTATGCGCAAAAAAGATTGCATGTAGATATTTTAATTGGTGATTTCAGAAAGAATGTCGGTACCCCCGCCTCCAGAACCAAAGGAGAGCAAGGATCAAACGATGATTATCGAGAAGTCGAATAAAAATCAAACGAAACCACCGGCAACACTCCGAAATTTGGATCTTGTGGCCAATTTGCCAACGAGAACGGAGGCAAGCGAAGACGAGTACGAGGCGTTCGATGAACGAATAATTGAACAGAACCAGAAGAAGAATAATATATCGAGGGTGGACAGTAAACAATCGCTGAACAGTGGTGATCAGAGTTCTATAGAAAGCGTCTACCAACCCCCTAGTGTTACGAGTTACGAAGAGGAGGAAGAACACTATGAGATTTACGAGTCCATCACGGAAACAGTAAGTTCCGAAATATTTGATTTATTCTGTTCAATGTATAAAATAACTTAGTTAATTATTGGAGAGATACATGGAAGCAGTTGGGAATTACTTTAATTAAATTAATAATATTTTTAAAAAGTATCTTTCCTTACTAGATCCATGAGAAACTCAGCGATTGCTGCAATTGTTTTTTTAGCCGGACGAAAATGGATACTACTTAAATCCCATTCAAAGGACGCCGAGTGTAGCAGTTCCTCCACCACTACCAGCGAAACCTTCCCCATCGTCAGCTACTCCTTCTCCAACTTTAAACCGAACAAATTTCGAGAAATCAAAGGGTGAGTTTGTACATATACTTCTTTTTATTTCCTAATATTGCGTGCCAACGAGAAAAGATAAATAAGGTTGCAATTGCTGCATCAATGAGAATAAGAATAAAAGTAAAGGACAATTAAATGCAAAGTGGAACAGTGAAAGAGCAATATTAATGTGTGCACATTAACTTAGCATTGAATAGTTGTCAGGATTATTTAGTATATCAAATATTATGAAGATCATTTCTGAAATTCAACTGCTGAAATTTTTTGGAACGTCGCGCTTTATAATACTCGAATTTATTAAACGTTATTCGACTCTCAAGAGATCCTTCAGAAATAGGCGGTGTCACGAGACGATGCAAAAAGAGCAGGATGCGTTAAATTGACAGAATAAAAAGCTGTCAGTGTCCCAACTTCTCATAAACATGTGCGTGGCAAATGGCCAACCACCGACACCCTTGCAACCTGATGCACATTGCAATTGCAGTCAGTCATAATCCAACTATCGTTGCCCTTATTTCGAGTCCCTGTTTCGCAGGATATCTCTCCGTCCAAAAAATTGCAATTAAATCGCGTGATTGTTAAATAAATAATCGCAAGATAGTACATAATATGAAGAACAACAGGGGCAAGTGTAGTGTTCTGAAGCAATCGATTAAACTGAGAAAAAGTTCTCCGAAACGATTACACATTCCCAAGAGTTGATTAAGTTCGTTCTGAATACGAGTAGAGGTTTTATCAACGCACAGAGGATACAGATGGAATGTGTTCCTGTTTCTATCTACGATTGAGCAAACAGCTCTTGGAAGGTTTGGGCGTTCGTTTGGCGGATGAAGTGTCTGATATGATCGTGAGGATCAAGCGTGGGCTTTCACGTTGTTGTTACACGCAACCACCTGAACCGCCAGGTATAGAAATCTCTTGCCAAATCGAAATCGAAGGAGCAGTCGAAAAGATTTATTTACTTTTTAAGTAGAAAAACGATTCGAACTTTCATTAATAATATCTCATGTTCTATTGTACTTGAAAAAAATGCCGACAGAAATTTCTGTTCAGGATAATTAGGTTCCCTCCCTAAACCCTTAACAAGAATATTTCTCCCCAAATAGGAATCGGAACGAGACTGAAATATTCCGAAAATACTCGTGACCTGAACGGTGTATTTTTACGGGAACCGATTGTGTGTACCCCATGCCGAGGGACCAACGGATAGCCGAGTTTCAATTTGCTCGTCTAATCCCTCAGTTAAATGCCAGTCGGTGCAGCGGTTCCGCGGTGTCCGGATCGATCGGTGTTCCTCCACCTCAAAGTTATCCAATCCCGTCGTTTTTAGTGCCTCCAGAAACCTTCTAAGTCACCCTCTGTTCAATCGTCAAAAGTTTGATAAGGCTTTGCCAGTTTCCTGTAATTATATTCGCAATTTTACAGTTCGTAAATATCTTTACTAGTAATAGCGAATACATGTATCATAATTGGAGTGCAATTATTACTGTATCACTTTTACATTGAAACCATTTTGGAAAATTAGTCGTCGTTTTCGATGCTGGTGTTCAAGTGTTCAACAGATCTCCTGCGCGCAACAAAATTGTTTTCCTGCGGAGCTATTTTCGTATCCGTCGTCTGAAATTAGACAGCGTATCTGGTGTCGCGATAATACGAAAAATCTTGCTGGCCGTAGCAAGCAATATTTTCAATTGTCAAATCATGGGCCGCGAAACTGTTGACGATGACATTCTGGTGCACATTCTTTTATTAAACGCGTGAGAGGCTGGTTATATCCATTGAACAGTTTATTCTCTGACGATCAACGGAAAGAGTGAAGGTGTTCTTAAAATATGGCTCCGATTATTGGAGATCCGAAAAGACTCGTATCGTTAAACACCGCGATTCGTCGTCAGGCGAGTCTTTCAGAATGTCTGACACAAGCAACTCTTACTCAAGCTCGTCTGAATTTAGCAAGTTAGTGAAATTCAAATGGCTAGTCAGATAAACGCGTAGCTTCAAAATGAATTATACTTTTAACATTGCGCATTTTCTATTAAATAAAATTCGTATTGGCTTTTTTTTTAAGTGATATAACTGTGTTTTTTATCGTTTGCAGAGAGATCTCCTGATAAGAAATCAGCGACACTGCCTCATTCTAATAGTAACACGTCTTTGTCGTCGGAAAGAGCTACGAGACCGTTGCCACCGCCCCCCGAAAGGCAATCTTACGCTGATAAACCTTGGTTCCATAATGTTACCAGGGAGCAGGCGAAGACTCTTATCAAAGAACGTAAGCTGCTGTCTTTCATTTTCCGAGGAAGTTCTCTGGAAATTGTCTCACTCCTAGACCAAAGAATTTTCCTGCTTCTAATTGATGCATTACTATGTTTCACATTGTTTAAACTTAGACATATGAATTTAATCGTTACATAAATATTTATTGCTCTGCTATGTTTAGAAAGTACTTACGGGAATCCTCAAGACGGATACTTTCTCCTGAGGCCGTCGACGACGATCGTGAATAACCCTTTGGTTCTGGTGCTCTGGTTTAAGGACAGAGTGTACAATGTTCCAGTCAGGAAAATACCTGACAACAGGTGAGCAGATTTCGCATGCTAACATCCTTTGTCCGTAGGTATTTTTGCTGAGTACTGGACTTGTTCTGCAAATTGAATTAAACGAGATTATAATGTATATCACGAATGTGTAACAGAATTGAATCAAATTGAAAAACATCATTTTCTCATCAGGTACGCACTGGGCTCGTCAAAGGTTAATGAACAATCGTTCTCGAACGTCGAGGAAATTGTAACGTTTCACACGAGGGAAGAATTGGTTCTCCAAAGTGGTGGTGTGATAATGGGGAGCACGAAATTAACAGACACTCCGCCCAAATAATTTTTCTACATGTCCAAAATCAACCAGCTGGTGCAACAAAAGCACTGCCTCGTCGAGAATTTTGGAATCGCATCAATCGCGGGCAATGGGTGTGCGTGTATTTGTTCGACAAGTGCCTTACTGTACTCGCCGGTATAAATTCAAACTGAATTGCATTGTATTTGTTGATAGGTGTCGAATGCATTTATATATACGAAAATATTTAATGCGTTGAAAGAAGGAAGAGATCTCTCGCAAAATAAATTGCGCATATATTTATATATTTTTCATACTAATGGCACTTTTGCCAATGTTACATGTGCACGTTGAATTTTTTCAATCTTCGATGTATTATGTAAAATGAATGTTGTTCTTGCAAATAGAAATAATAGTCACTTTTTTACACATATCAATAATTTGCGTTTTTTGTACTCGTCGCTTGTTAAGTTTCTTTCGTTAAGGCAATTTGAGAGAAAATCAAATTATAGAGCATAAGTGATAAGGTGTGTTATCCATTTGTAAATAAAGCACTATTTTTGAAGCTTGTACGATATATATATATATATATATAGAATTTCGGGATACTGCCAAGGAATTTTTGTACTACGATTTTTTTGATTCTCTATGGTTCTAAGTGTAAAGAAATAAATATGATTACAAGAAAAAAGGAGAAAAAAGAATGTTTCCATTGCAGAATGTGGTTACGGTAAAATTGTGTTTAGGGTAATATAATAATTGTTACTAAATACTGGATAGAAATTTTAAGGCCTTTCGCACGTCATTTTTTCATTGCCATTTGTATGTACAGATTATAGTTAAGACAAATACAGACGATAAGGACTGATGGCACGAAGGGCACGTAAAGATCAATTGCCATACAATGATATAGTGGAATCTAATTAGACTTAACTGACATCATTTACTTCATAGATCGGTGGAAACATCGCGATTGAAAATATACCAAGTGCCATACTTAAAGAAAATATCAAGGATCTTGAGGTGTTTCATTTTTTATTGTATATCAGCGTGGATATTATTGCGAGGCATCTATAAGATTGTAATCGATGTATTTAAATTTTGTCACGGTTGTTACGAGAATAAAGCAAAACTATTTAACAAAACAGGATTAATGTCTTCTTCATAGTTTCCTCCTCTTTTGTTTGATTTTGTATTTCTTGGCGTTTTGGCGGAAAGTGCTACCATACATAATTGAAATGGACAAGCAACCGCGCATGCTCAGAACCCACTATTCGCGATCACATGCGATCTACACGATTCCCCATTTATCAGTCACAATGCGATTGAAATTAATGAATACGAATTGGTAAGCCGACAATTTACTCGTCGGCATTTATCTCAAGCTATGCTCGACAATTGATAACGATAACGCCAATTAAGTAAACACTCTTACAATCGGGTGTCTAACGTTCTAGACCTACGAGCAGTTGCGCAGTAAGTACTGTCGCATGATACTTTCAGTCGTATGAACTTTTTTTTTAATCGCTACAATGGGAATACAATTCACGTGACATAATACAGTTCTCTAAGTCTACGTAGGCGTATGTAGTACATCTGCATCCTGAAATCGACCTTGTTCCATGCTGAATTCACGTGGTGAACCTGTGCGCGCCTGAACTTTGAACCAGTTACCCAACAACTGGCCACAATTAGAAGGAGCACAATGCAAGATGTTCCACGTATCCGAGGATGCTCGATAGACATCGTGCTATACATATTCAATCTCCACATATATTTTACTCAACTTCTATAATTATGTAATCTGATAATCCGTGCGGGAAACAGCAGGACTTATCACGAAGGGTTAGACTCCTATCGCTATGTATCGTTGCCACGATAAATTGCTAGTCAGAAAGAAAGTATAATTTACCGTGCGATGGAGCGAGCACCATTTATCTTTTTCAACGCAGTACCTGTGTATTCTCGAAAAATAGTGAACCGTTTTAAGTTAACAATAGTTGCGCAATCTCGTGGCGGTAGTTAAGCGCGGGAATTCACATATTCGAATTTCCGTCTGTTGATAAAAAGAAAAATTATGCGCCCGACTAACTCCCTAGACGAAGCGCGGCTAGTGTCTTTCGTGAAGTCGCGTTGCTGGCGAGCAACGAGCAACGCAGTGGGAGAACGTAGTAGTAGAAGTGGAAGTGGAAATGGAATACGCGACCCGACACATTTGTACGCACTACTCCGTTAAGTGCACATAACTGAGCGTCAATTGAGCGGTTCATTTAGCTTGTCACTTAGAGCTTTACAAACGGTATCTTGTGGATCCGGTGCGTAGGATCAAAAATGCCGCTGGCCTCGTGAAATTTCGTGGCCGGGGACCGTCGTGTTTCCGTTCGCGTTGTCTCGTGGGCAGGTGTGGTGAAAACAACGGTGACATGAGTCAGTTGTTGCTGAAACGTAATTACGAGCGGGAATAGTGGTGTTTTGGATGAAGTGTTAAAACACTCGTTATATTGCCTCCGGAGAGCAATGGAAGATGAACAGCCGGCGAGAGAGGCGAACAAGATTTGCGGTGTGTGCGGTGATCGGGCGCTCGGTTATAATTTTAACGCGGTATCGTGCGAAAGTTGCAAGGCTTTCTTCCGTCGTAATGCTTTGAAAAACAAGGTGATTAATTTGTAAACATCCCCGTCTATCCTTTTCTTATTCTTTGCAATCGTTGGAACTATTTACAATTCACTGTTCGTCTAACGAGTTAAACATTGGACCTTTGATAAACGTACTTGACTTGAATGTATGGGCAAAGTGTAGTCTTGTTGCTTCTTGTTTTTCGCACTATTTTTTTTTAATTCAAGCCAAATGTTATGGCAGGGCAAGATGGCGCAACTGTCAAAGCCAAATTTGAATTGAATGAAGTAATGACAGTAAAGTGATGGGACAACAGAAACGAAATTGTTGTTCGTGGTTTCTTTGAATTGATCTCGTTAGCTGATAAAAGATAGCACCGCGCGATTGAAATTATTTCATTCGTGATTGTTGTTGCATTTTTGCAGGACTTTCGATGCCCTTTCACAGAAAATTGCAATATTACGCCGGTGACCAGGCGCTTTTGTCAAAAATGTCGATTGGACAAATGTTTCACTATAGGAATGAGAAAGGAGTATATAATGTCCGAAGAGGACAAAGTATTAAAGAGGCAGAAGATTGAACAAAATCGAGCAAAGAAAAGGCCAACCATGGAGAGTACAAAGCTATCGAAGACTAAAAAGAGTTGCATAGACGAATGCAACTTTGACGATACTTCTATGTCGGTTAATTCTGTAGCCTCTGTTGCATCAGACACTTACTTTTGGGAGTCCGATAGAAAGTATACAGATTTAGACGCAAATAGGCAGACCGTAACGGAAAGCTTGAGTCCAGTTACAGCGGCGAGTGTTCCAAGTCCTTCTAGTCCTCCAGAAGATGGAGTTATCAGTGGGTCGAAGACTCTAGAGATGATGAAAGATTCTTCCCACAACTCCAATTCTAATTTCGATAGCTACGACCATTCTTCTTCACCTCAAAAAGAATGCGACGCTGATACAGATAGAATGCTGATCAATTCGAACTCTCCTGTGGAAAATCAGCAAGGGCTCGAGAAAGTTGAAGGTCATGCTTATAATTTAGAGAAAGAGAAAACGTCGGTAATAAGTTCAAGGAAGTTTGACCAGAATATCTTGGACCTGAATTCCGAGTTTACATCAACCACCAATAACCCTTTAAAATATTCTACAGATTTTGATCATACGACTTGCTACAATAAGTTAGACTGTAGCCCTGTACAAAACACCCAGTACATCGATCATACATTGCACTATAAGAAAGCAAATATGGATATGAATTCAGAGATGCATATGAATTTACCAATGTGTTCGGACGAACCGGTAGCTAGTCAGAAGCATAGCAAGAAAATGGACGCAAGGGAGGATAATAATTTAGGTAGCAATAAGTTCACGCAAGATTCCAGTCTTATAACGAAACTCGTCAACAATTCGAGCTTTATAGCGAAAATATTCCAAAACGAGGAATTACTTTTAAAAATTATGACGGACCCCGCAGTTATTAGTAAATTAGAAGCGGATCCCCAAACCGCGCAATACTTTAAAAGTAACGAAGCAATTGCCGAAAAGGGGGCCTCGTCGAAAAAAGACGACGGAAAACCCATTAATAATTCGAATGAAACGTTTAAGCCACTTTCCAAAGTTAAACAGAAAGAAGTGGAAAATCCAATTTTGACCGATTTAATCACAAATTCTAATCACGAGGAATGCGTGAAACAACGCGACGAGCCTAATAGCAGCACCGATTGGAACAGAAATCTATCAGATGTAACAAGAGATGTGCTTCAAGATGTACAAAGGTACTAATGAATTTTACATTTATTCAGAGTATAAAAATTGAATTTTGTACAAGATAAAACATGACAAATTCCATTTCAGAGTACCAATTGCTGTGAATTCCATTGAGTCTATTCTTTGTGAGGCAATTAAGCTGGAGTTTTCAGCATATTCTGCTCTTGGAGGTATGGAGACCAGAAGAGTATTGAATGATGCTGAAAGAGCAAAATTAAATGAATTAATAGTAGCCAACAAAGCGTTATTAGCTCCTTTGGACGAAGATATAACAAATCTAATTGGAGAAGATTGTAAATTTAAGGTAGGATATTGTTGCTTGAAAGATTGTTATAGTCATCGATGTTAATTCAGATTTACTTTTGTTCGCTTTTTAGAGTAATTTCGGCCGATCCGATCCAGCGCTACTAGATGTTATAAATCTTACTGCCATTGCCATTAGGCGCTTGATAAAAATGGCTAAAAGGATAAACGCATTTAAAAACATGTGCCAAGAGGATCAGATTGCTCTTTTAAAAGGGGGCTGTACGGAAATGATGATTTTAAGATCGGCATTGAATTACGATATCGAAAAAGATATGTGGTGGATACCGCATAGTCAAAAAAGTATGTCCAATATAAAAGTGGATGTTTTAAAGGAAGTAAAGGGAAATCTGTACGCGGAGCATTCGAGATTTATTAGAAGTTTCGATCCAAGATGGAGGGATGAGAATATTATTTTAATTTTAAGCGCGATTGCTTTGTTCACTGCTGATAGGCCAAAAGTGGTGCATAATGATGTTATTAAACTAGAACAGGTAGGTCTGATATAATTTCCGTTTATGTAATATAATCACTTTCAACTTGTAAATTGATCTCAATAAGATATTTCTTTTTCTAGAATTCTTATTATTACTTGCTTAGAAGGTATCTAGAAAGTGTATACCCAGGGTGCGAGGCCAAGTCTATGTTTTTAAAATTAATTCAGAAGATTTCCGATCTTCATAGACTAAACAACGAAGTTGTTGGTGTTTATCTCAATTTAAACCCATCGAGGGTAGAACCACTCCTTATAGAGATATTCGACTTGAAGCACTGATCACACGTGTTCAACGTAGCAAATCGTATTAAATGTTATAGAGCAATAATGTTTAAAACATTGAAAAGAAGTTCTATAAATTGCACGAAGTCAGAATTTGTGATTGGGCATCTACACGCAAATGTATGTATACGTTAATGTACATAAAATGTAATATTACATGAATGATACTCTAGAAATCTATCAGAATTTACGTCTATGCAGAGTTATATTAAGATTCTATGTATGTATATTGTTATAGTTAATTCCGTTGCGGAATATAAAAAAAAAGGAATGTATTGTAATTAAAAAAAGTTTGCTTGTAAAATATTAATATCTATTTATCATCGATACGTTGAATTTCACGATAAACAGATACTGTAGTTTTAAATAGTTCAAGTATTTCGTCATGTCGTACCGTTTTGTCGACGACAAACGCGTCTACATAACAAGCTAGCATAATGATTATTGTTGAGAACAATATTGTGTATATTTTGACGAATGTACCTTCCATTGTTAAGTATATAAAGAACATTTGTTATATCGTTAGCGAGTTCTATGTTCGTGTTCAACGCTTTGCTATGTACTAAAAAGAAGAAAGAAAATATTTGTTTATTTTGAAACAATTTAAAAAATAAACAAAATCGATATTGATTAAAATGATTTAAAAAAATTCTTCGATGCAAGCATAGCAAGTGCAAATATGACCTGAGTAATGTGCATCAGCATTACGAATGTTATTATGTACACAATAAATTGTGATATCGTGTCAAAATATATTTTTCAAATACTTGTTACAATTGAGTTTCAACATAAATATTTATTTCCCTTCGTTATTACCCAAATAAATCTGTTTTGTTATTTTTCATAAACGATAAACAATTCGATAAATAAATACCTCTTACTAAATCAGTCATCGCGATCAATTGGAATATTGTAACCAAGTGCTTGTAGAATTATGATTATTAACAGAGCGAAAGAGGTGATAAAAAATGTTAAACTGATAAGGGCAATGAACATATATCCCACTGTCTTCAGAACGAACGAAAATATACAGACTATCCAATCGCAAATCGATTTTAGAATCATTATTTCTTTTTTTCTGCCACTTCAAAATTTTGCAAACAAAGTCCAGATGCTTGACATTTCGTATCCAGTACGCCATGTTGGCGATTAAATGCTGTTATCGACGCGTTAAACGAATACGAATGTCAATTGTTTCATTGTCCATTCAATTTTCTATCCATTCTGTTTCACTAAAAACACGTAATACAAATATATACAAACGACGATCTTTATTGTAGTTTTCAATTCTATCTTTAATTTTTATTGGCAGTGTTGCAAGTAACGTATATTTGCTCCACTACTGGCGCCGGTTTGATATAATTGTCCCGCTTGTAGTGATAGAACACCTCGATATTCTTCTCATAGTGTTTCGTGAATACCCAGTTGACTTGTTCAGCTGCTAAGTAACACGCGCCCAACCCAGACGACACTGTTAAACGAATCAAACTGAATTCGTCCAAGGCATGAGAATCATGGATTTCCTCTACGAATGCATCCTTCATGTAGTCCCATGACTTCCAGACTGAACCGACGCAAATAACTTTTAATCCACCATGCCCAAGTTTCAGATCCTAAGGAATCATAATTCTCCTCATACATTCAAATACATAGTCACGAATATTTCATTTACCACTTACAAACTAAAATGACTAGCTTACGTTATGAGCCTTCCTCGCGAGGGCAACAATATGTTTCGCAAGATTCCTTCCATTTTCCTTAAAGATATGCAAACAGAGTGGATCTTTCTTCTCGCAACCGATCACAATTTCTTTTGTGAATTTGGAGAACGTGCTTTTATTAAAGTCGCTATAAAAGTGTGGCAGTATGTCCATTGGCTCTATTATATTGAAGTAATGCCTAATTGCTGGCCAAATGTAGCTTATAGGCTTAGGTGCTGGGACCAGTCCATCGATATCGTCGAACACGTATTTGCAAGCTCTGTGAGCCATCCAAAAGGCTGCAAATTAATTTGTATTCCAGTTAAAAAAGTCGACGGTATTATTGTTATTGATAAACATGTAAAGGTGGTCGATTCGTGAATAGAGTTATTCCCATCGCCTACCAGCGCCTTCGTCCCCCATGAAGTGTCCCCAACCACCACATCCAACAGTTTTTCCATCGGCGTTGATTAATAACGCGTTGCTGCCTGTCCCGGCTATTAAAACTATTCCACCATTTGGCAAAGCTGTCCTGAGGCTACCCAAAGTGTCCGAACTAATAAAATAATCTTGGGCAACGTTTGGATATTTTTCTTGGATTGTTTTCAAGATTATACGATTGGTGCTTTCTATTTCGCATCCGCTCAGGCTGAGACCCTGCGGCCAAGTAGGAGTTTCAATGTTAATTTGAACAATCAAGACGCTCAATTTAATCAAACTATCGATATCGTCAATTGCTTATCATAGGATTCCAGTTGCAGCTTAGTTATCAATAAGTACGGCATTTTATATTTACCAAGCAATGCAACGGAATGGAATCGTGCATATTTATGTTCTGTTTCCCCCGTTCCACCATTGCGTTGATTCTTGCGGCTGTCTCATCAATTCCGTACGCCTAAACAGAATACAAATATTTCGTAAGTTCAGATCAATGATGATGAAATATTTCGTTGTTCAATTACCCAGTGATTTGTACTAGGACCGGAGACTTCCGTTAAAGGTGTTCCATTTCCATCGATGATAACGAGGGTGGAGTGCGTCGAGCCACTAAAAGAGTTATTGACATCGTTTAATTCTTCAAATAGGTGTACACGCGATTGTATCGCGAACAAATGAGTAAACAATGTTAGTCAGTAGTTAGTGTTATAATTATTATTATATATCTATGTTAATTTTAATCCAGCAAAACAGTGGAATTTTCAACAGATGTTCGATGTTGTTGGATTTTTTGTAACGTTGTGGACAAACTTGGAGTCTTACGAAGGCGTATAAGTTCAATGGTAAATACATATTTACTGATAACGAGAAAAACTTTACGCTACTATATCGGTATCTACATACTACCGCCAGCGAAGTATGTCCACGAAAAGTTGATATAAACTTGGCATTGGAATAAAAGGAATTCAGTTCTATATGTATTTGCATATTTCGATATACATAGTACGCTGATAACTGTACACGAAACTGTACTTCTATTCTTTCCATCAATTGTTAAACATTGCGATAAGGAATATGCTGATGGATTTCGAGTGATAACGATTACACGCACGTTCCAGTATTTACGATCATTTACTAATATATGCAATATATTGCATACATGCAATATATATTTGTGTATGTAGAAAATGGCGAATAAGATTTTATGGACCCCTATTGTTGGAATTGCTCAATGCCACTGTTAAATGTGATCTCAATTAAAAATTGATCTATAATTGCAAAAAGGAATATTAGAAATAGTTTGTAAGTAAAATTTAAGACTATTACCACGTAATTATTCCACGACTCCACTATCAATTTTGTCATTTAGGTTTATCAATTCTGTTTTAAGGAGTTGATACTTTAATGTACCTATATTTACATGATTAGATAAAGGTACTTTTTTTTGCAATTGTTCTACATGCAAGCAATTAAAATGAACATAATAATGATGGATATTGTCGTACTCTATTAACGATAATATATATGTATGTATTTTTAGTGTTTAATTTCGAAGGATAAGAATGATGTCAAACGAAAAGGGGTAGATAAAAGCTCTTAACGTGCTATACACGCGTGTAACTTTGAAATCATATAGAGGACATTTATATTTTATGCCCATTGTATTCTAATTTTTAAATAATTTTACAAAGCATTTTGCATTTGTCCCATCTTATTGGAATCAGTATCTTTGCAAATTGCAAATTCAGAGCTCCAAGAATTTTTAAACATTGCATAAATGGCTCACCCCTCGATTCCGCCAATCCGGATGTCTTCTGGAATTTCCGGTAGCACTACGTGAGTCATTGGTACTTCTCCTGACATAACTGTTGGTTGTGCCTGTTGCCTTAATTCCCTGCGCAGGTCATACTCATTCACAACCCTTTTTCCCTTTTTCCCCTTCTTCCCCTTCTTCCCCTTTTTTACCCCGGCTGGCATTTTTAAATGAAAAAATTTTAATCTCCTTCTCGAAATTTCTTTGGTTGTCAAGGGATCCAGGAATCGGGATGGGTTTTTTAAAACGGACCACTCTTATCGGAAAATAATTCATTAAACATTCACTAATTATTTCTACAATATGTTACAAGAGGACAGATAGGAATGAGCCCGAAAAATATGATATCCTCGCGAAATGTATGATACAATGTAATGCAACACGGGGAAAATATTGAAATTCTGCAAAAATATTCTTATTGGTATTCAAATTTTAACATGTTCAGAGAATTAAAGTGCTGGTTTCAAAGTTTTATAAAAAATGTTTAACTATCGGAGAACACCTTTAATATTTAACATTTAATATATAATAATAAATTTGTGTGTGTATCAACTTACTAAATTATTCAGTGGCGCTCCAATAAATTTTATAAGCGTATATTGTATGGCGTGTGCGCTGTGAGATTTGTGAGCGGCAACTCCACGTAATACATTGCAAAAATTTCGTTAAGATCACGGAATAATGTACGTGTCAACTAGAGAGCTACTGCAATTGCTACGATTGCAGATGAACGTTCACCGATCACTAGTAGAAATCGTTTTACTATTCGAAGTTGCTTTCCTTACTACCGCCACTCCGTTCACGTTACATGCCACATAAACATTACCCCTCCAGCTCTGTCAAATCCTTCAAAAGTGTTCCGAAAGGAAAGAGTGGGGATTGAATGCTGGAAACGTAGCTTGTTCTGACATCTATGAACACTTGGGTGGACTGTGATATTAATTCCAAGAGTTCCGACTCAGCACAATTCAGTAATACCGACAAGATCAGTGCACGTAATTACAATAGTTTCTACAATGTCGAAATAGTTTTAATAATGAATAAAGCAAGTAGCATTCATAAATTACGGATAGTCGTGTAGCATGATTTTTTGCCTTTATTTTGGGCACTCGTTCATGAATGTAGCACCTTCAGAAATCGAAATAATCGGAACGACCGGGAGTGCATAATCCAGGAATTTGGTTTTGAAGGCGCCACGAACTGCAAAAAAGGCCGCCAACGTGAGATGGCGTCACTTGTCCTCTTTTTTGAAGTTGTCCCGTCTGTGCTGTCGGGTTCTAGAGTCGCACCGATAGTCGTTACCGATACCTTGTAAGTAGTATTGTTAATTATAAATTTTGTGTTCGGCTCCTGGTGGTTATTTTTGAATGCACGAGATGTCAAACGAAAAAGGAAGGAATTAGAAAGAAGACAATTTAAATAATAATTACGGGCAACGAGAAAGTCACGTACAAAAGGTGGCGCAGCGGAGCAAAACTGGATGCAAGGGAGTAAAAGTGAATGAAGAGGCGCGACTTAATTCCCAAGCTGAAGTCTTAGATAATTTATTCTCTAAGACTCCTAACCCCAACACTGTCCCCGACATGGAATGTTTGAATGCGGCGCCTAACGGTTGCCTGCTAGCACGCCGCCGCGCGCGCTCCTCTGCGGTCACAAACACAACCACCAAACGAATAATGTCTATCCAAGTATCTCATCTATATTGAAATTAGGTGTGTCTTATGATCTGTGGCAGCGGCACCGTGGGAGCCGCGCGGTGGCGACCGCACTCTCGACTTCGGCAGCGCGCAGCTAGTGAGAAGCGAGTTGCATCGAAACGCGAGCTCGGAAAGGTGCCCATATGTATCTCGTCCGGTGCGTCGCCGTCGGCCATTGTCTCTGACATGGAAGCCTATCAAAATGGCAGAGGTTGTGCAGATGTTTTTGTTCCTATATAAATCGAAGTACCGTCGGAAAGGGCAGTGCCGCGAGGTGGTACGGGATCAGTGCGGTGTAATTGCAGTGCCGTGGCCGATACTGTGGGCGGCGCTGGTCTGCTGGGTGGTGCACGTAACCGCGGCTGCCTCCACCTCTTCGTCGTCGCTGACGACGGACACGTCTTGCGACACGGACAGTTGCGTCAACGGGGGCTGTGTCAATGGCACCTGTATGTGCCACGAGGGTTGGCAGGGCACGGCGTGCCAATTTTGCGGTGGAAAAGTCAGGTGAGCCACGCAGTATGCGCGAGCATGTCTGTTATTCGGTCTTTCGCTCGGTGTCAGAGTCTCTCTTCTCCATTCGAATCCGATTTATTGTATGGGTGGTACCAACGCATATGTATCTCTCGCGAGAAACCGACTAACGAAAAGTTAAGCAAAGTTACTTAGTCGATACAGCCCAAGCATACACTAACGGGTTAACTGTACATTCCGTCGGCGGTGTGCAACGGTATTGACGGCTTTTTAGGTCGACTCGTTTCTCGTGTAGACTTTGATCGTCTTTCTTCAGACCCCTTTCGGAGCAGGCACGTAAATAAACGCGGAACGTGCGTACGCGCGGCTACCACGGATTTAATTGCTGCGCCGTGTGTGCGTCTCATGGTTCTGTGGAAGGGGGTAACCAGGAGGTCATTGTCTGCGGCACCGTAGGTGACAGTGAAGAGATACAGCGTATCCAACGGTGACAGTGACCACTGAAATTGGACGGGTTATCTGTCTGCTCGACGAGTTTCCAGATTCGGAATCGTTAAGGGTGCAGATTTTGCATAGATGGACGACTTGAGACAAAAACGGTGGTTTCCGAGACTGTCGTGGCCGGCTTATATTTTTAACACAGTACAACCAACAACCTTCTTGTTTACAAACGATCCTGAGGGAACTCTGTCAAGAAACTTAAAATTGTGCCACTGCGCGTGCCTGTGAATTGTTTTTTCGAGAATCATGCATAGGCACTTGAGAACACTTGGCATCTCCGGTGCGTTGAGCAATTCCGGTGTGAAATCCGATGCGAACTCTTTCTTTGTTGCGTTTCGTGTTTTCATTCTTTCTATCCATAGATATGGGCATGCACATTCACGACCAGGTGTCGTTTAAATTTGACTATCTTATTATGATTTCTAAGAAACGCTCTAAGCTTACGCATTATCTTTATTTGTTGCTCGTCCTTCGTTCTTTACGCATCACGTTTTTCGCAGAGAATTTTCTCGCTGACGTAAAGCATATCGGAATCCGTGTTGCACGATAGGTGGTTGACGGTCACGTTATTACGCGAGATAGTAGAACAGTGCAAGATATGTAAAGCAATGTTTCCTTCTATTTATGTTTGCTTTGTACACAAATAATATATTTGTATACATAGTGGTCGCGATGAAACGTTATCGCGCGTATACGCGTGATAACGTATACGCACACATATGCACGTATACAATAATGAATGGATGAATCTTGCGAAAAATTGTAAGACTCTTCGTAGCTGCGTTTCGATTGCACCGATCGACCCAACCAAAAGATCTCTGAACCGTTGAATTATCTGGTTTCACCGATGTGATGTTGCTTGATAATTTCGTTATGTATTCGTGAATAATTGACACAGGCACGAAACAAAACGACGAGAAGAAAATGGGCGTTCTTACAACGAAAACATATCCGTGCGCATTCGACGAATTAGTATGCACTTGCTTGTTCATTTTACTCTATGCTCGTCACGGACTACGAGAGGAAAAGTGTTAACTATACACACGACCGTATCACGCAAAACAATCTGCTATCATTCTTATTCTTGTAAACGCAATCGTGACGTGTGTGTTGAACAATTCATCGATTCGAATTTATTCCACGGTGGATCTGCAAATACTTCCGTTCTCCGCTGCGATCTTATTCGATCGTTTCAAGCTACGTACTTCATTTACTGTTTTACTCCGAATGGCAGACCTCGCGGTGACGAAGATTAGATTTTATTTGCCGTGCAGCTAAATTATTCGCACGGAGCCGCTCATTTCAAATGTAAACACGATTCTAATGCAATCGCAATGGTCAATGAGCACTAACGCGACAATGTTGGTTCGTTAGTGACTGTACAACCCCTTCTACAGTCGCTTGCTCCAGTTTGAGCTGTGCTAATTATGAGCAACGCTCGTGTGCTTTCGGGTTGCCACGTTACATACCTGTGCAAACCTTTGAGCGCACTATCAAACCGCCTGATTTATTATGTCCGTGATAGATACACCATGTCGTAATTTTTTTTTCTAAATTTTCATACCACTTCTTATTTGTTTTTAGGTGATATCAAGATTCGTGCTGGTTATGGCGTAACTCAATGTGCAATGATCGTACGGTGTCCGAATAGGCTGGCTCAAATTATTGCTTCTATCAACAAGTTAACAGAAATCTGTTTTATCATAAATGTACCAGGCATTGCACTGTACAGATTAATTACCGTTTATAGCGGTTACCAGCAGCGTCAACTCGTCGTTTGTGCATCTGTGTAATTTGATATCGTTCATTGGGACAACCGAATCGATAACCAATGAATGCATAAGACCGCACTCTCGTACATCTTATCCAGGAATTAATTACCGCAATTCAGGGATAATTACAGTACTCTGAGAATTGGATCTTTTTTAAATCCCGGATTAATGACCATTCACTGGAGCTCGATGATCTATTCATTAAAGCTTGATTAATGTTATTAAGCGGATACGTGCAGGACTGTTTGTAAATATTATAGTACACCACTGTGTTATTTCATTTTGCTTAGTAAATGCGATAAACTATGCTGTGCCATGCATTGCTCAACTAATTGAGGGTCGAATATTGAATCTAAAATCAGAGTCCTCGAACAATTGTATTGTTGATTTAGAAATTAGTACATTTGATGGGAATTTGAGGTACCAAAAGAAGGGGAGAGTTTTCTAGAGACCCTTCGTCGAATGCAATTACTTCTGTAAACCTCTAAACTGTACTGTTGTCGGATTCTCGTGTCTCACAGAGAGTTACCTGCACACCTGTACGTTTCCTATTGTCGAGTGGCGGCGGAACTTTGTTTCTCACTTTGTCCCCACGGGGCCACCTTCCTTTCCTCTTCTGTTTCCGCTCGAAGAAGTCTCCCCGTGTTGGATCGTTTACCAGCGTTGTTTCACGTTGCTGCAACGCGTGTACCGTGCTACCAGGATCGTTCTATGGTCGTTCATTTCTCCATCGAGATCTCGCAGGAAGATAGGGTTTAGGGTGGCTGGTCGATTGCACTGGAACGAATATTCCAGCGATATTGGGGCGAAAATGTGATTTCTTTTTCACTTCCGTTGGTAGCAAACTAATTTCTCATCGTGCAGTGTTACTTGTATTAACACTTCGCGGCGCTGGTACAATTTTTCAGTTAATAAATCGTGTCGCAAATTAGCAATCTTGTTAAGCAATTTTCTTGGCGAGGTACAATTTAATTTGAATTTCACTCGCTGCAGCGCACCTCTTAATCCCGCATAAAGCAGTTGCTAAGTTCAAAGCTTGCTCAAACTCTGCAATTTAAGTATACAAGTCAATGCCACGCGTTACGATAGCGATGACTGTTCAATTTCACTTTGCACTTTAATTATGTCATTTTGCCGCAGCATGTTATCAGATGTTGCATTACGCGGCGAGCAGTACTTCGGGGCATCTGTTTATTTTTAAATAAAAACTTGGATGCATGTAATTTGATTACACACATTTATGTGCATCCTGGAATACTGTACGTGCAGTCCACTGAAGCGAAATTGTCCCTCACAAGTTGTCCAACATTCTTGAAAAATCTGCCCGAAGATTATCAAGAACATAGAAAAATTATTAAAGGAAATATAAATAAGGGCTAATATACACTATCAACAATAGAATCAATCGTCCATTACAGAAGATCCTATTCAACGTACGCTTCGATTTCGCTGGTGTACAAGCTTCTCGCGACAGAATCGCCGTCCGATTTCGACGTTCGACGAGATGCTACCGGGCGTCGCATCGCTTGATAAAAACCGGCTCGGGAACCGGTAGAATTCAGCCCGGAGTGTTTTCGCGGGACACGGCGGCACCGGTATAGAAAGGCGTCGCACGAATTTCCCCCAGGGCGAAAATTGTCGAACTTGTACGTCTTCTCGTCGACGTTATACTCCAAAGCTCAGCGACAGAGCGCAATCAGTGGCACCGTGCCGGTTTCTCTCTCGGTTTTATCCGTTCTATCCTATCATTGAATTATGAAGGGACTAAAACTTTATATAATACCTAGGGACGGGGATCAGGTTCGATAAACGTGGAATTCCAACACCCAGGATAGTTCCTCGACGAGGAAACGTTCGCGTATAATATGTTCCACGACGATTCGTGTCGACTCTGATGCTTTTCGCGAAGGACACGAAAATTTTCCACGTCTCGTCGATACCTACCTCGATACCGTGATCGCGTTTTTAGTCATTCGGATTGGCCGCAGAACGGAGGTGAGATCGATCGAAAGCATAAAATCGTTCATTTGAGTCGGCTAACGTGATCGTTATTGCCGCGATGGGCCGATCGATCGATCGCCCCACGAGCCTCGTTTTTCTTTCATTTTACGCCGACTGGCACGCGAACTTTGCCATTATCTCTTCCTTTCTCTTGTTGCACGTTCTAGTTATTATGATGCGAGCTGTAAGCTGTTTTGCAAGCGTGTTGCAGGGTTCCTTGGTTGCTGGGAGGGTTCGGATTGAATTCTTCGCGGTGCTACCCTTGCTCGAGCCCTTTAAAATGGGCCAAGGTACATCGGATAAAAAATCGGCAACCTTTCAGGCGAAATTTCATGCCGATGCCGGATTATTAAATATAGTTATCGTTTTCGTTAAATTGTCATTCGAGTAACGCCTACAATAGGTAATCGATTGCTCTACTGGTGGAGGCATTTTCGATTTTTTTCCTCATTTATGGCACCACACAACCACGCGTCGGCTAACAGCAAGACAATTAAGCGATCGCGTGTCTGGAAAATGAACCGATTATTAGGGACGACGGAAATACTGTTCGCCTGTCGCCCCTGATTTACGACGAAAATTCTTTTCCGTTCGTTTTACAAAATTAAATACCACAATTGCTGGCAATAAAATCATTACCATAGCTCTTTTTCGCGATAAAATACAGAACGGCGCGTTTACCAAGGTATTGCTCTTGTGCCCGTTATGTACTACTTTCGGCCTCATCAAAATCCAGCTCAGCTTCAGAATCAGACTGTATTTTTCTCGTAAGTCTCGAGCACCCTCCACAAGACAATCCTCGTCTTCTTCTTCTTCTTCTTCTTCTTCTTCTTCTTCTTCTTCTTTCAAGTGCTTCCGTTTATGGTTCACACCGATGCTCCATCGTGTTTCGTATTCCTCTCTCTCCCTTTCGTCCACTTTCTCGCTTAATTCTCGTCACTTGACGAAGCTAACGTCGAAATTTGTTTTTAGACCCCTCCACGAAGGAGCCTCGGTGCTCGCGAACTCGAACGTGTTTCATTATGAATTCTTCCCGTGATCCTTGGCCGTCTGGCGTTTCTGCAAATTGCTCTGGCCCCTACGAGCATGGAATTTCGCGGAACAGCGAGCGTCGGATTCGTTTATTCGCGTATCAGCTTGTCTTATAACGTTGGTTAACACCTGATTTCCGGTGGAATGAAACGCCAGCGTTATTTTCAGCACGCCGAGGTGATCGATTGCCGTGAACCGAGGGCGAGGACTCCTCCAAAAAATGAGTCACAAAATTCAGAACTTACCCAGAAGAACGACACTTTCTCGCGTCTCTCCATAAATTTTGTGATTGCGCAATTTATGATTCACGAGAGCACGATCTGCCCCAATCTTCTCGTTCTTGAGAAACCGGCACGTATCCACGCAACCGTACGAATCCAAGTTCGTTATCCCTCAAACAGCTGGCGTTCAACCAATTAAATATATCAACCGAACCAGATTCAATCGGCTATTAAAATAAATAAAAAACGAAAAAAAGAAGAAATGGAATCCTGGTAGGGTAGGATCGCTTGATTTCCTCAATTGGTAAACAATGTGCCGAACATTGGCAAGGGTTTTCTTGCACAGGCACTATCCAACGAGGGCGAGAGAGTGCTGCCTCGTAAATTCTCCATTGTATCGTTTCATCCCTCGCCACGACATTCCCTTACTCCAATTTAACCACGTTTCTTTTAATAGGCGAGTCCTTTCCTTCCTCCACCGTTTGGCTTCTCGCATAAAGAGCGAGTCGTGGCACCGTGGCGGTCGTCGAACTTCACGTGACTCATTCTGCAGTTTTACTCGTTATTGAAAGAATATTATTTCGTGATAATGAGAACGATACACGAGCATGAAAGAAGATAGACAGATACCGCTGGGTCGTGGAGTTAATTGACGAGAGAGAATTCCTTGGGAAATATTGGGCCGTCTTTTTTCTCTGCATTGTTTAAATCGTTGATATAAAATAAGTAGTATGGGTGACTTGATTGAACTTCTCATGGATCAAACTTGAAGCTGTGTAGGGAGATATCGTGTTCAAATGGAGAATGCGAGAAAACGTTTCGCAATTAACGCGGTGCAAAGTAATTGTTGCAGGAAAGATGAACAATGGCTTGCTGTGCGAGACTGCCCTGCGAACAGATTGTCGAGCGACTGTTCCGTTTCGTTGGTGTACCTTAATTTAGCGTTCCGACGCAAATTGCAATCGGTGAACAATTTGTCGGCGAGATGCGTTGGTGCAAATAATTGTTTCGTCTCGATAGTTGACAATTTGGAGCCCGAATGCTACTTTGCACAGCTTTAGTAAATTCTTTTAAACGAAAGATCAAACATTTGTATTAAAACTACGTCGCTGTATTTACATTTATTAACCCCAACAGTTTCAACTTTGTGGACAAAAGAGATTTCTGATTGAAGACCAATATTTGTTTACGACATTATTGAACATTGATGAAGCATCGAAGTTCAGCATGTGTATCTCCAGATAAATATAGAACACTGTGGAAACAATGAATACGCACACACTTAGCCAATTCTTTATCATTCGACACCATTTCGACACAACAGGGATCCAGTTGTCCCTTTCGATTTCATTCTCCCAGCATCCTGCCTGCGATTCTTTATGCAATAATGTTTCGCGCTAAAATATTTAGCAATCCATAGCAGTTATCCCATCCGGGGCACGTGCTGCCACCGATAAATCACCGATAAGAAAATTTATGTAGAGCGAAGCGTACACGTTACGCATCGAATTCAACACACTGTCCTCGTGTACTCAATTTTCCTTTTTTCCGCCTCATATTTCCCCTGCTTCCTCTTTTTCGTGCTATCGAAGGCAAGTCAACGACGACTGTAATTGCGATGGCTGTATAATGGCGCAGGTGTTTCCTTTCGTCGTGCATATACCTCTCCACACCTTTGCACCATACGTGGCAAGTTTTTTCTCTTTTTGTATTGTTAGTGTTGACAGTAGTTTCGGAACTACAACGAAGATTTGCAATACTCGAAAGCGAAGAATAGAATGATAGATATAATTATTAAATAATATTTAACTAGTAGGACACCCGTTCAACTTAACCCGAGCATGTTCTTCGATTCGCATTGAAATTCTCGGTCAATAAAAGAAGCCCAGACATCCATAAAAATAATCTCAGGAACAAGTAGAGGAAGTGTTTCATCACTCACCTTCTGGCGTCCTTTTTTGTCCACGAAGATAATTATTATTCGGCGAGCGTTTGGCGACGACGTCGCTGCCTTGTCCTTTTTCGGCTTTTCCTCCTCCCGCAGGTGCACAACTAGACGATTTCTTCAGCCCGCGTGGTTGCACACTTTCTCTCGTGCAGTCCTCGCCAAGGTCGCTGCTTCCTTCTCAGACCCGCCACTTCCGGTGTCTCTAGACTCCTCATTAGCGCAGGGGACGACTCGTGCTCGAGGATCTTACTTGTTCACGAAGAATCCTTCCCCGAACGAATTTTCAGCAGGGCCCTTCGGCTTCCTACCGTCCGCTTGAAACGTGCCCGACATGTCCCTAAAGTAATTGCATCGGTTTCCAGCCGATGGAAAAGTGCTTTACTAATTGTTTCGCGCCTCTTGTTATTCAGATAATTAGATTTATTCTTCTCTTTGTCAGTGTTTCGTGTAAACGTACTTGATCCTCGCAACAGAAACGTGAAAATAATAGAAAAATCGTATTCAGTGGTGGCCATCCCTTAAAAATAAATGATTTTGCTTTGCTGTGCCAAGTAATTCAATTTCCCGTTCATAAAATAGGTATCTATCTTTTATTTCTCCTAAACCATCGCAATCCACGATCTTGCTCAATTTAATTCACGCGTAGCTCGATTCTCCCCGTTCCACTTTGTCGTTTATTCACCGCCTGAAATACCATTGCTTTGTTCCACCTCGTGGCTCACCTTTATCGTTATCGCTAAAGCGTATTATCCGCGCGAACGTCGTCCTTGGACGTCTCGAAGATCTTCGATAACGATTCAGTGGACACCGCAACATCCAGCAGGTCGTCTCGGATTTTCCTTTGCTCTCAGCAATAATCGTCCCTCGAAAATTGGTGCCCGCTAACGAGTGTCTAGTATCAACTGTCGAAGGCCACGACGAAATTGCCAACAGTTTGCGGTTTCCACGGGGTGCAATTAGTGTCGCGGCTCTGAGAATTTTAACGAGCAGTCAACTTATTAACAAGCGGCCGGTTGCGTCACGCGGCGTCGGCACTTAATCAGAGGAAAATGTTTCACGATCGTTCTTTCTCTTTGGCACATTGGCGAAGGTGGTCGTGGTTTATTGCGAGGGGGAGAGTCTCGGTACCTTTTGTTTCGTTCCGGTGTTTTGACGGAACGATATTGCCACGGCTTCCAAGCAACTCGGTGCCTTGCGATCCGAGTCGGGTCACCCGCTTTGAACTTTCTAAGCGGAGCTGCTGATAAAACCACTCCTGAGTGTAATAATTCTGGAAACGTTGCATTCCTGTTATCATTATTGTTCTTGGAAGTACAGTAGTACTCAAGGCTTATGGATCACGGTAGCCACGGCGAATTATACATGCCCAAGTCAAGTTGCATTAGATAGAATATTGATAGATCGATTGTTCTGTTTATATGAAACGTGCACGGAGGAAACGAATAATTTGTTTCCTTTCTGATGGATTGATCGAACGATTTTTCTTTTCTTTTCTTGACAGATTGACGGGGCCGACGGGATACATCTACGACGGCATCGGCAATTATACAGCGGATGTGAAGTGTTCCTGGCTGATCGAGAGCAACCCGAACTCCACGATACGTATGCACGTGGAGCAATTCGCTACGGAATGCGGCTGGGATCACCTGTACATTTACGACGGTGACAGCGTCGAGGCGCCTTTGCTCGCCGTCTTTTCCGGTTTGATGCACAAAGATGGCTATCACGTACGCCGTGTACCGGAGGTGATCGCCCGTTCCGGAAGCGCTCTTCTTCATTTCTACTCGGACGTAGCGTACAACATGAGCGGCTTTAATATTACTTACAAGATCAACGCCTGCCCCAGCAGGTGATTACCTTTTTCCCCCATTTTATTTGCTTTTGGAGGGGGGACGGATTTGTTCGTTTGTTTTATTTTGTATTCGATACTCGCGCAGGATTATTTTATTTGCTTTTTCGTTCGGCTTTTGCGGCCGCCTGGATCGAAAGGCTGGCTTGTTTTCTTGGGTTCTCTCGAGATTTATGGTAATGCACGGTTTGATGCGTTTTATTGCCCTTTTTTTTCCCCGCGATTGTGTTTGCATTGGCTCATGCTGCGGGGTTAGCGATGTTTCTGAAACGTTAAGAAAGATCTGAATCGACACTCGAACGCGTTCGGGCAATATTTATTCAAGCACGGTCGCGCAAACGTTTATTTGATCCCAGCGCAAATACGATAAAAGTGTATTTGCCATGGCGATTAGATTTGGGGCATGGTTGCTCGATTTTTTAAAGATTCGTCCATCGTATCTTAGTCCCCATTCCTGTACATAATTCCGCGATTTCCACAGGTATTCCCATATCGACTGTTCCGGCCATGGGGTATGCATCGATGGGGTGTGCACGTGCGATGCCACGTGGACTGGCGAGGCATGCGAGATTCAGGTGTGCCCGAATAATTGCTCCCATAGCCATGGACAGGGCGATTGCAACCGAGAGAGCCATCACTGCGACTGCGCTCATGGTTTCAATGGTGAGTACCCCGAGATTTGGAACATTTTGGGGGAAGCTTTGCACGAAAGGTGGTGGATTAATTGAGGGTCGATCCTTGAGATGACTGCGAGGGAAATCGTGCAACGATTCATTGCCTATAGATAAATATTTAGTAAAGGAAAAAATGATTCCGTGGGATTATTAATTTTTTAAGTAAGAATGAATTAAAAAATTATTTATAATGCCTCGTTAACTGCCGAGTTAATAGGACAGCTAGGAAATATCAGTCGCTAATTTCATACACAGGCAATGCGAATAAAGAATGGTCTCGTGTACAGTTGAAGCGAATGGCTCAGTTGTAGGACAAGGGAAGCACTGATTTTCACGGTAGAAAGTTCTCTAGAACTTTGGGATAGCTTCGTGGACAAATTTTCCCGTGGAATCGTTCGAAAGTTCCTTCCCCGTTTCCCGCTTCAAGTCGGAGAACTTTCAGACACGAGATGTATTCGCTGCAAAGTGTCCGGTTCGAGTTGCAAAAATACGATTTCCTGCATCTTCTTCTGAGCACAGTTTTTTTTTGTTCTATTTGAACACTACCAGGGTCCGACTGCAGCCAGCGAAACGACCGTGGATTCTGGGAGAGCATTCCTTACACGGATTTCTCACCGGATGGCTCGGCTAGTCATTGCTCCATCGTTTGGAAAGACTCTCTATACGTGGTCGGTGGTGAGAGCTTTCATCGCGCCAAGATGATCTACGTTTACGATTACAATGGAAACGTTTGGGAAACTCCGCACGTGGAGGGAAGAGTTCCTCTGCATCGATACGCTCACTCGTGCGTTCTCTTTGGCGACAAGATATTCATGTACGGTGGCGTTCTACCCAATTCTATGGTTACCAACGAAATCTGGGCCTTCGACGTGTCCGCCAAAGTTTGGGAGAATGTGACTGTGCACGACAATCGTCACAACAACAAGACGATGCGCGGCCCCTTAAAGGTGACGAAACAATACGACTCGCGTTCAGATAACGAGGCGGAAAAATCTTAAGCAACTTTCGTCTAACGCGGTACTTTACACAGGTAGCAGGGCACACCGCGACCCTGGTGCAGAGCGACGGAAGAAAGGAGAAGATGGTCGTGATATTCGGCTACTCGCCTCAGTACGGCTACCTGAACGTTGTCCAGGAGTACTACTTGGGCACCCGTGAGTGGCAAATCGTGGACACTGTCGGTTTCCCCGTGAAAGGCGGCTACGGTCACACCTCCGCCTACGATCCGTTGACCAAATTGATCTACGTGTACGGAGGCTACGTTTCTGAGTCGCAGAGCACGCAAGTGTTGACCAGCAGATTGTATTCCTATCACCCGAATTATCGCGAATGGAGATTACTCACGTCTGCACCGTCTGCCCGTTTCTTCCACACGGCTGTCTTCATTTCTGGCGGGCTGATGATCGTTTTTGCTGGCAACATGCACAACGACACGCAGCACTCGGATGGGACCAGGTGTTATTCGGCGGACACGGTTGCTTACGACGTCACGTGTGATTCGTGGCATCAGTTTCCTATGCCCAAAGAGATGACCGACCTGCCCAGGTACGGGCACAGTGCTACCGTCTTCGAAAAGTCTATGTACATTTATGGAGGATTCGATGGTCAGATGATGTCCGATATGTTGAGGTAAATATCGCTATTCTCACAACTGTCTGCTACTGCTTTTTCCAACATCGTTACCTTCATTGGCCACCATTTGCAGGTATACCCCAGGGAGTTGCGAGCATCTCACTAACCAGAATCAGTGTCTGAACGCAAGGACAGGGGCGAAGTGCATGTGGGACAAGCGGGGGAGCAAGTGCGTGCAGATCATGAAGATATCGCAAGGCGTCCTCCACAACGACGATATACACGACGGTATTTACATGAGATGCCTGGACGACACGCCGCCCCGTGGTATGACGTCTCACAAGGAGCTGTGCAAACTGCTGACGGACTGCGTGGCATGCGTGCAGACCTCGTACAATTGTGTGTGGTGCGGGAAGAGCTGCTCGCACGAGATCTGCCGGGACAACGCGAATTCACCTCCAACTAAAGCTATCACCGATCTGGAACAATGCGACGAGCACACTGGCATCGAGTGCTTGCAATTGCACACGTGCCACGCGTGTTCCAGCAACCATCATTGCATTTGGTCGTGGTCGAACGGACCAGATCGGTGCAAGCCGCATTCAAAAGCACGCGAGGTGAGTGTACGAGCAAACGCCGGAAGAACAGTTCTCCGTTAATTAGCGTGAACAGTACTGCTGTAAAATAGCAACAGGAAATTAAATTAATAAAGGATTATTTGTAGCAGGTGACCATTCTAAACGGGACGATCCAGGCACAGAGATTGTCTATAGATTCTTGCCGCAGCCCCTGCGTGGAGTACACTTCCTGTAAGAATTGCACAGAGTCCGACTGTATCTGGTGTCAGAACGAAAAGAAATGCGTGGACAAGAACGCATATCCTGCCAGCTTCCCTTACGGACAATGCCGCGAGTGGACCACGATCGATGCAAAATGCCGTGCGACGGAAACGGGGAAAGAATGGTGCACGTTTTACTCGTCCTGTGCCGCGTGTCGCTCGGATCCCGGTTGCGGCTGGTGTGACGACGGTTCTGGAACGGGAAAGGGGCTGTGTCTGCCAGGTGGAGCTCGTGGTCCAAGCAGCAGGAGCTTGGACACCTGCCCATTCGAACGATGGTACTTTACCAAATGTCCTAGTAAGTGAACTGTAATCAAGCAACGATATCTTGGTCACAGTGTAGGATGTTTAGAAGCTATTTCATCATTCGTAACGCTTCTGTACCAACGCCGTCGTTATTATAATTTTAGCTTGCCAGTGCAACGGCCACAGCAAGTGTCTCTCTAATAGCAGCGTGTGTATTCAGCCCTGCGGAAATTTAACTTACGGACTGCATTGCGACAAATGTATTCCTGGCTATTATGGGAGTCCTCTGAATGGAGCCACTTGCCAACGTAAACTCATCCTATTTTGCGCAATATCGCTGTACCTGGTCGACACTGAATTGTTAGTTGATTCGTGTTTTCTCGTTGCAGCCTGCTTTTGCAATAACCAAGGCACACAGTGTACCAGCGAAACGGGGAAATGTTTCTGCACAACGAAAGGCATTATTGGGGATCATTGCGAACGATGCGACGTGGCCAGCCTGTATCACGGCGATCCCACGAATAAAGGGTCATGTTTCTGTAAGTACACTAGGATGGATATTTCTTTTCAGCAGAAGCGCGGAATTTAGATTTCGAATTCTTTTGTAGACGATTTGGCGATCGATTACCAATTCACCTTCAATTTAAGTAAAAAGGAGGATCGCCAGTATCGAGCCATCAATTTTAAGAATTCCCCTCCAAAGCCAGATATTGACGCAGAGTTCTCCATAACTTGTTCCGTGTTTGCCAAGATGAACATCACCGTGAAAAGAGGGAACACACTCGAAATACCACTAATCCTTGGCGCAAATTGCACGACGAGCATGTACAAGCATCGTTTTATCAAAGATGCGTACGGTTTCGGCAGCGAGGACAATAACACGTTGACCACGTTCTACGTGTACGTCTACGATTTTCAACCGCCTGTGTGGATCCAGATTTCATTCTCCCAGTATTCCAAACTCAACTTGCAGCAGTTCTTTATAACATTTTGCACGTGAGTATTTGAAACTTCGTGCTATGCGAGACTCCCTTGTGATAATCATGCTGTATTGAATGATAACGAAACAACTGTATTGCCTGTATCGATCTTGTACTTTGTTCATTTTTTTTTCCAAATTTCCCACGCTTTTGTGTTGTCCTAAGCCTCAGGCAGTATTT